>CM041790.1:75294209-75883528 GCA_023375725.1 Nephotettix cincticeps
CGGGAGAAGAGATTAATAAAGTAGCTTATCTTGGAGGAATGTCTTGTCACTGAAGACAGACGGCCGTTATCGTATGTAATGTAGTCCCTAAATTGTTAATGGCTCAGTTGATTGAATCATAATCATTTTGGTGAGTCATAATCATTAATACTTTCATAACCAGAGTAAGTGGGTAACTCACATTGAGAACTTTCGAGTGTCATACTTTCCTTAAGTTCGTGTTTTAAGCTTTTCAGTACTTAGGCCTGTTTACGTATTTTTACGTTTTTATTAGTACGTAAGTTTAAAAAAATCATTTGGGCTAATATTGCTTCTAAACTGTGTTAATCAGGAGTTATCTATCATCTATCGAATAAATTTATAGAATCGATTTATCCAATAATTGAATCCAATCTTATTTATGGTACTGAAAAGTAAAAAATAAAAATGTCCCATTTTTATCTTAGTGAGTGTGCAGGTTAGCTGCTGTGAGGAACACTGAAAGAAGTAATTTCTACCAACTTTAATCAACATCTGTCCATAAATAAAGGGGTTTACCTATTCCCTATATGATTAATATGGGAAAAGAGGTTTGGCATGGCAGGTTTGCTGCCATGATAAACAAAATTAGAAATTTTTAAAAATTACATGTAAAAAACGCAAAAACCCCCATTTTGGGGTACAAAACCCCCCAAACCACCCGTTCCCATTGACCGATATGTCTGGTTTACGAACTCGTCCGAGCATTTGTAGGAATACACGTCTCTATCAAATTTGGTCTTGATCGGACCATTTTTACGAGAGTTATCGTGCTAATAGACACATATATAAATATATACATACACACACACACACACACACACACATATATATATATATATATATATATATATATATATATATTTTAACGACTATTGTTTTTGGACTCTGGGCACCTAAAGACGAAAAAATAACATGGTCCCGGGCTTATGTCTTACCATGAGACCTACGGTAATAGCTTCTTCCCTATGGGAAATTCGCTAACCGCATAATTTAATTTATTACAAAGATGGCGCCCAACGTAGTGGCTAATTACACAGCACAAGACTTAATGCAGAATCCAAGTCTAAATAAGTAATCCTGAGTAATTAAGTCAAAATTAAAGTCTCGAAGAGAGAATAACCTAAGTTAATCCAGGTTACAAATCCGGAATATTTCCAATCCCAAGTGCGATTCTGACGCAACCCTTCTTATTGTTCCGTCCACACGCTCACCTCCGGCGCTGAAACATGGGAGTTTTATTAAATAGCGCATTGTGTAAGGCAACAATTTAAATGTCAAGGTGTGACTGGACAATGTTGATGGTCAGGGGCCGTTCACCCCCCCCCCCCATTAGCACCCCCTCACACAACATTACGGCCATCCTTGGAGCGCAACGTGGTAATTTGGGATCCGGAACCAATTCGGAAAAATATTTTAAGAATAGTAATTTGTAGTGGGAATCTTTTTTATGGAATACTTTTTCGAAACACTCGTCATTCTTCCTACATACAGCTACTGTATTCCTTTAGGCCTATGTAAATTTATATCGAACTATTGTACTTTTTTCACAATTACGCACGGTTCACATAGACCTACTATGGTAGCCTGGAAAAAATATGTAATCTGGCTGGCTTAGTAGTTGACGCGTCATGCTCTAACGTTCTCCGGTTCGATCCTGAGCATAATCTAACATGGTTTTCTAATGGTTCGACCCAACTGCCTTTGTTCCTTGGGGTAATTAATTATTGCTCTCTGTAGCTGAATCAGATGGTCTTCAAAAGTAAAATTAAGCTACATGTCATGAAATCCACTAAACTCAATACACTCGTCTTTCACTCAAATTCACCTTAAAATCCCCACCAGAGATTGTCGGGGAGTATGCATAACAATACGTACAGTAAATGATGAAATATTATTCACGGATATGAAATTAGCTCATCTTTGTACTCTTTCACATGTACAAGAATGTAAAGAAAATATATTTTTCAGGACAAGACCTAATTTGAAATAGTAGTTTATGCAACGATTGTATTATGAATGCCTTAAAGTCACGCGTGAGATGTAATTCGCTCGTGTTCAAAATATCTCACGAGTGGCTTTAAAGCATTCATAAGTACAATCGTTGCATACATTATTTTATCTACGATCAAAAATATTCAGACTTTTCAAAACAAGAGTTGTATATCTCATTTCTCTAAATACTTTTTAGTCTGTATACAGTAACTTGGCGGATGGACCTTCGGCTTCCTGGACCCCGGCCATAAATACCCTCCTCCCTCGCTCAGCGTGTCTGCAATGAGACACATATTAGTGATGCCAATACTGTACATTAATAAACTTTTTAGACGACTTGGGATTTTAATTTTTCCCTGGTATTTCCAGAACGTTCAAATGAAAATAAGAAAGACTATATTAAAAAGACAGTTGTTTTCTATATAAATACTGCTTATACTCAAATATTTAACCATCAAACATATACAGAACTATGAGGAAAACCATCTAGGGTATACAGTACTTGAAAACAACCATGGATGAAAAATTACTTAATCAACAACTACAATAGCGTCAACATACTTTTATTATTTGTACAAAATTTTCTCTCTTTAATAAAACACTGTTCATATTAACCTTATTTTTGTATAATCACAATTGAAATAAACCATAACTAACTAAAAATGTAACAAAATACACTTAAAAATGAATCAAAAATACAAAATGTAGTTTTTTAGAATAATAACATAGCTTACATAACAAGCATTATTATTTATATAAAGAACACGATCGTGTTTCATATAATTTTTCTTGTTTTCATTTGAACTTTTCGGAAATATCATGAAAAAATTAAAATTTCGAATCGTTAAAAAAGTTCATTAATGTAGTGGTATCATTAATATGTGACTCATGGCAAACAAGCTAAACGAGGGAGGAGGGAATTTATGGCCGGGGTCCAGGTAGCCGAAGGTCCATCGGCCAAGTTACTGTATACAGACTATAGTAAATACGTGAGCCTTTTTGGGGCTGTAACCTTCGGACTTTTATACCTGTTAGTTATATTTAGCAATATTTAAATATAGATTCAGATTCAAATTGCTTTATTTTGACAGTTGTTAACAAGAACTGCAGTGTCAATAAAATTAGTAAGTAGTCACAATAAACTGTGTATAATAATGAACTAAGAAAATAACTAGGATTCGTCATTATAACTAATAAATTCCTTAACATTATAAAAACATTTTTCAATTAAAAATTTTTTAACCATATTTTCAAAAGTTTTGGGGCAGCTTGCCTTTGCCTTTATGGAGTTTGGAAGAGCATTAAAAAGTGAAATGTTGTGAGCAACACATGTGTGTCTGAAAATTTAGAAAGTGTTTTTAAAACGAAAATTCCGGAAGAGAGCTTTTGACAGAGAAAATCAATATGAGCATGAAATTTTAGACCACTGTCAATTTGGACGCCCAAGAACTTAACGACTGAAGTTGGCTCAATGTGTTCGTCCCCAATTAAGTAATCAATGCGTTCAGAAGCTCTTGCCTTGCTTATTTTGAAAAAATGTAACAAAATACACTTAAAAATGAATCAAAAATACAAAATGTAGTTTTTTAGAATAATAACATAGCTTACATAACAAGCATTATTATTTATATAAAGAACACGATCGTGTTTCATATAATTTTTCTTGTTTTCATTTGAACTTTTCGGAAATATCATGAAAAAATTAAAATTTCGAATCGTTAAAAAAGTTCATTAATGTAGTGGTATCATTAATATGTGACTCATGGCAAACAAGCTAAACGAGGGAGGAGGGAATTTATGGCCGGGGTCCAGGTAGCCGAAGGTCCATCGGCCAAGTTACTGTATACAGACTATAGTAAATACGTGAGCCTTTTTGGAGCTGTAACCTTCGGACTTTTAGACCTGTTAGTTATATTTAGCAATATTTAGATATAGATTCAGATTCAAATTGCTTTATTTTGACAGTTGTTAACAAGAACTGCAGTGTCAATAAAATTAGTAAGTAGTCACAATAAACTGTGTATAATAATGAACTAAGAAAATAACTAGGATTCGTCATTATATAGTTATAATGACGAATCCTATGTTATCATTTTACCTACGACATAACCGAAAACAGATTATGTAACATAGACATAGGGTTCACAATGCAACCCAAAGGCAACATAATACTAATATTGGTTTTATGTTATCTTGAAGATGTAGCGGTAACCTAGTGTTACCCTACATGTGGGCTGGGTGTTCAAATGACTATACTCAGATAAGCCCATGTTGGTTTTTTTAATATTTCACTAAAATAATTTTAGAGTACAAAGGCCCACTAGGCTTGACAATAAAATAGTAGATCTACTACACTGAATTTATAGTTAAAAATTAAAGTTGTAAAAATTTGAAATTAAGAGCTGCTACGGCTGACTTAAGGTTGAATAATTTTGAAGGTTTAATATGACTAATCTTAAAAAAACGGGGTAACCCAACAGTATTAATCTACAGAAGCATACAATGCCCAAATAAATTTAGTTAAAAGATGATATGTAAAATGTTTTTAGAAGAAAGTTTCACTCATTGGTTGGTAATCCTATCCTTCCTCCTGGGTGAGTTTGGCCCCAGACACCTTGCATCCACTACTTCTTTCATCTTTCCAATCAAATACTTTGACAGGGTCCTCCAGTTTAGTTCCTATAGTACTCCATCTCAACTGCATACCTCTACCCTCGTCAGAGGGTTGAAAAAAAAATTCTGATGGCTTTTGTATTTTTACATGATAAAATTTGGAACATTCATTGGCTTCAGAGACTAGACCATTAAGTATGATGTTTCCAGTATGATAATCTAAGATAGAAGAAGGAAATTGAATACTGCCGAATCCCTCCAAAAACGGCGGACGTATTTTTCTAATATGTGAACTTTAGGGATAGACTTTGACAAAAACAAACTTTCAGAATAATTAACAATGACTTGAAAACAGGACAAACTTGTTTGTCCCATCATGATATTGATATGATAACAGTTTTGGACTTATTATAACTGAATTGTATCGGTTTTAAGGAAACCGGAAATCGTGGCCCCTCGTTGATGGCAATCGTCACAAGATATCGAAACAAGAATCGATAATATCAGAATATTTCTTGTCACAATTAGCAATTACTCAACAGTTGACAGAGATGTGTTTCCCAAGTCCAGACTCGCGAGGCGAGTGTAGACTCTGTTATGAGGTCGCTTTGTGTATTCATTGTGTGTCATTATGTCGAGGCCTCATTATGTGATTGCTCCTCCATTCCACTCACTCGCCAACCGGTCGTTACTGAATCCGTGTTAGGACAGTGGACGTCATCCCACGCATCGATATAAATGGTTATAAAGCATATATAGTGTGACGATTTATCGTAACTAGCATCGATATAAATCTACCTTTGATATATAGTGTGACGATTTATCTAGCATCGATATAAATGTCGTTATCGTTTTTGTGAGATTCCCCACTAGGTTCATCGATATAAATGTCGTTATTGTAATTGTACGATTTATCTACCCACTAGCATCGATATCAATGTCATTATCGTTAAATAGATATACACTGTAACGATTTATCGCCCTAATAGCATCGATATAAATGTCGTTATCAATATAGATATATAGTGTGACGATTTATCTACCCACTAGCATCGATATAAATGTCGTTATCAATATAGATATATAGTGTGACGATTTATCTACCCACTAGCATCGATATAAATGTCGTTATCAATATAGATATATAGTGTGACGATTTATCTACCCACTAGCATCGATATAAATGTCGTTATCAATATAGATATATAGTGTGACGATTTATCTACCCACTAGCATCGATATAAATGTCGTTATCAATATAGATATATAGTGTGACGATTTATCTACCCACTAGCATCGATATAAATGTCGTTATCAATATAGATATATAGTGTGACGATTTATCTACCCACTAGCATCGATATAAATGTCGTTATCAATATAGATATATAGTGTGACGATTTATCTACCCACTAGCATCGATATAAATGTCGTTATCAATATAGATATATAGTGTGACGATTTATCTACCCACTAGCATCGATATAAATGTCGTTATCAATATAGATATATAGTGTGACGATTTATCTACCCACTAGCATCGATATAAATGTCGTTATCAATATAGATATATAGTGTGACGATTTATCTACCCACTAGCATCGATATAAATGTCGTTATCAATATAGATATATAGTGTGACGATTTATCTACCCACTAGCATCGATATAAATGTCGTTATCAATATAGATATATAGTGTGACGATTTATCTACCCACTAGCATCGATATAAATGTCGTTATCAATATAGATATATAGTGTGACGATTTATCTACCCACTAGCATCGATATAAATGTCGTTATCAATATAGATATATAGTGTGACGATTTATCTACCCACTAGCATCGATATAAATGTCGTTATCAATATAGATATATAGTGTGACGATTTATCTACCCACTAGCATCGATATAAATGTCGTTATCAATATAGATATATAGTGTGACGATTTATCTACCCACTAGCATCGATATAAATGTCGTTATCAATATAGATATATAGTGTGAAGATTTATCTACCCACTAGCATCGATATAAATGTCGTTATCAATATAGATATATAGTGTGACGATTTATCTACCCACTAGCATCGATATAAATGTCGTTATCAATATATATATATATATATATATATATATATATATATATATATATATATATATATATATAGATATATAGTGTGACGATTTATCTACCCACTAGCATCGATATAAATGTCGTTATCAATGTTGATATATAGTGTGACGATTTATCTACCCACTAGCATCGATATAAATGTCGTTATCAATATAGATAAATAAAGTGACGATTTATCTACCCACTAGCATCGATATAAATGTCGTTATCAATATAGATATATAGTGTGACTATTTATCTACCCACTAGCATCGATATAAATGTCGTTATCAATATAGATATATAGTGTGGCGATTTATCTACCCACTAGCATCGATATAAATGTCGTTATCAATATAGATATATAGTGTGATCTACCCACTAGCATCGATAAAAATGTCGTTATCAATATAGATATACTAGTTATATTCACTATCTTTATGTTAATTATCAGTGAATTTTCTCGGTGACGCCAAACTGCTGTGAACAACGCAAAGTTACGCAGTATTTCGGAGTCATGATTTATTGAGATGGTTTATAGGCGTGATAACGTTACAAACCTAAACTTAAATATCCTTACTCCCGTTAACGACAAAAATAATGGAAACCAGTTTTAATCACGATCTTTATGTTAATTATAAGTGAATTTTATAAGTGACGCCAAACTGCTGTGAACAACGCAAAGTTACTCGTATTTTGGAGTCATGATTTAAATGAGATGGTTTATAGGCGTGATAACGTTACAATCCTAATCTAAAATATCCTTACTCCCGTTAACGACAAAAAAATGGAAACCAGTTTTAATCATGATCTTTATGTTAATTATTCGTGAATTTTCAAGGTGACGCCAAACTGCTGTGAACTGAATACACTAATACGCAGTATTTCGGAGTCATAATTCAAATGTGATGGTGGATAGTGTGACGATTTAATCTCTTATGTTTCTGAGGATTCGTAATTCCATCCAATATTGGTTGTTGTAATAAGCTTTATTCAGAGGTTTCTGACGTAAGACAATGGGAGTATACATAAAATTCCCGAAGCCTTTAGGAGGAGGAGTTTCGAACCACGTCTAACTTAAATTTTTTAACTCACAACAAATTTATTATCATTAAAGATGAATGATAACAAAACACAGTTACTACATGAAGTTTTAACATAAATCACGAGTAAAATTGATGTCAAATTAGGAATTAGCAAAATGTATACGGTCTTCACGTTATAATTTGGCTCCTACTTGCACACAACTGTTTAAAACTAAAAGGTTTAGGAGAATGACCAGGTTGTCCACGTTACGTAACTATTGGTCGGTCCATTATTGCAAAGAAGGGAAGATTTAAATCACCGATATTTTATACTTTGAGCATTACTCGGTTAGGTAAATTTTGAATATGTAAGGAAGAGACTTGGAACTTAAGTGTGTCGGTTAGTGTTTGCGTAAAACCCAATAATTAGCCATGTAATTAGTGATCGTCGGCGTTGACATTTTCACCAGCTCCACGCCGAGCCTCGCCACCCTCGATTAATACTGTATTACAAGAAAACCATTTACTACTATTGCCCGCGAGTCACTAGAAGTCTCCTGGGCCAAATGACAATAGGCCTACACCATGTAATTTATCGGTACCTATCATACATTTTGAAGTTTGACGAAAACATAATTTTACTTTCTCCCACCTATACGACAGTGTATTGTTTTCGTATCTGAGTTTTATCTGAAACTATTTTGGGATCCTCTGAGTCCCTAAACTGGTTTTCGACATGATGTCGGTCTGCGTGTATAAAACCTACACCTACGCCGTTGGCCCGATTTACCTTAAATTTGTTACATATGGATACTGTACATTATATCTATCGTATCTCCAGGTATTTTTAATTTTTTGCCTCTTATGTGCTGTTGTGGCCCCCAAAGAAACGTAAAAAATCCAAACTTATTAAAAACTGTTCTAACGATTTTTATTAAATTTTCATTGTTTTTAGCACTTAAAATAAAAAAATAACATGACACCTCTGCATGCCTAAAACAACAGTTCAAAAAGCTACGATTTATTTCTCAGCCAAATATTATCTTTTTTTAGATTTTCCCTAAAACAATATATAGTTATTTACTAAGTTCACTTTGAATTAAATCAATAGTACCGTACTGAAAGCATGCGGTAACGAGAATTTAGCTTCTCAATGATATCAAACCACCATTAAACCCAGCTTAAAAAATAAACAAATTCGTATTTTGAATGATTGGTCCCGGTCACCAATGGTCTTATTGAATGAATGGTCATGGTCTAATGGTTAAAAAGAAGCTAAAAAATGTTATGTCACACACAGCAGGCCCTACAGTACAGTTTCTAAGGCAGTGCACACGCAGACGTCACTTTTACAGGTTCGGGGGACTCCAAACCTACTATAACCACCCAAATTCGAAAATTTGACGAAACAATAAATTTTAGTAGTAGTTGCATAATATGCTGATACATAACAGTGGAAATGGAAATGTAATGATAATTCAAACTAATGGTTAACAGACGTTGTTATATTATTCAAGCCGCTACAGTCTCCGGTATCACCGGAAAATTATTTCGGCGATTGCTTGTAACCTACTGCAGCGGAAGTTGAATTGGAGTCAGAATTGTATATTTATTATAGATGCTCACATGCCATATGCTCAATTCAATCAATTGAATGATATTGCATGACTGCGGTCACATCAACTGGAATTCGTTGAATAGATTCCTTTTATTACACTGTTAGTTAAAAGCCAAATTTTTTAGTTTCGATCAGCGGCCGGCGACTCCTGTCAGATCATGAACAGTCACCTCTGGTTAGCCTATGTAACTAAATCAAAAGTACCGCTAAGTTACCTCACTGTCTTTAATTCACCGCACAGGCCTATCTATGGTGATGAGCAGTTGAGGTTGAAACAAAATTATCTGTACAGATTAGGCCTACAACTGGTGAAAGCGGCTGAATGATCGTACTTACCGGTACACAGAAAATCCGAAGTGTTCGTTGTTGTTACAGGTGATATTCCCACTTGAATGACACTTCCACCACAATCACACGCCACCAATACCACGACAACTGTCACCACAGACTCTGTCGAGCGTCCTAACCACTACACTACCGTGAACGCTCTGGCTAGTGGCTCCGCTGCTGCTCTTCCACCTTCCAGATCTCGCTCCTGCAGCAAAAACCCGACACAGTAAGCCGAGTGCGCATGCGCAAGCCTCGTCGTCATGGCAACGCGTCAACAAGTGAACAATAGCCTTAGTGCGCGGGGTAACTGTTGATGTTACGACAAACATTTCAACTATTCCGAAACTGTCAGAGGAAATTGAACATTCTCGGAATTACTGTGAGACGTGAGAACTTACTGCGTTGCGGAGAAATTTCATGACAAAAGGACAAGTCATGTGATGGACAGCAACATTTTTTAATAATTGATTATCTAAGAGTGCCATGATACATGAGGTAAAAACGGTATTAGTGGACTAACACATTCTTTCTCTCTTAAAATTAAGAAAATTAAAAAAAACCTACAATCTCTATATACGAAAATAACTGTAATCAAGCATTTCACCCTTGCACAAAGTGCAAAGTACTTTAACAAAGTGGCATGTTCCCCTCCCAAGAAGTCCCAAGAGTCTCTGTATAATACCGTAGCGGCCAGTTGCGTACGATATCTCGCCCAAGGCCAACCAAGTGTGTCGCGGGCAGTAGCTATAATTTGCAGGCGTACGTATGGACGTTAAACTTGACTTGTCGCAGTTGCTATTTTTCTTTTGCCGTAACATGATTAATCCGCTTGTGGATAAAATTGGTTCATCAAACCTGGATTTCGAACCAAAGTCCAAGAAGTGTGTTTTTGTTGTTAATAATTTAAGGTTATTGATTAAGGAGAATTAATTATTATATCATTTATATATTGTAGCAGGTTAGTTGAGTAAAATATATTGCTAAATTATATCAATATCCGAATTCTATGCATACCGAGTTTAACAATAAGTATTATTTGATTAAATAGATTAATTTTAAAATCTAAGAAAGGTTTAAACTAATTCAATAGTCAAATTGCCTAAGGAATTGAAAACCCTCAAACATTTTAAACTTCCTCAAAGAAATTGTGCAACCGGCGTGCGAGTAAAACGCTCAAAACTCACAATTTGAACCACAAAAAAGTTAATTTGTAGACTTATTCCTAATTATTTTTCCGTGGTTGAACAATACAGTAATAATGGACAAAATGAAAGATATATTTTATTTGGCTAAAACGACCTTTGCTTTACGCCAGCCGTTTCTATATATATAAATAAAATTAGAGTTTTGTCTGTACATTGCTCAGAGTTATTCAATTTTTAGTTATTTTTACGTTTCGTGCGTTAGAGAAGCCGAAACAAGTATTATCTCAATTTGTGTCTGTAGCGCTCCAGAAGTAATTTTACACCGTCTTCTCTAAAAAAAGGGAAACTGAAAACAATGAAACTTATTTCATGCATTCTCTACATTCCAGAGAAGAGTTTTTAAAGCTTGACATTGTTCGCCGCCCCTTAAAAAGTAAATCACGAGCATTTAAAAATTCACTTTTTACGAGATATTAGTCGCATTTTGCTTTCAATTATCAATGAAACACCTACTGGTAATAATCAGCGGTATTTGTAGTTTAAAGGTTTAATAAAAATAAAAACAAACAGTTGTCAAATTAAAATTAGTTAGTTTATATTGGTTATTGATTTAAACCCATTTCGAAAACATATTGTATTAAAAAGTTATTTTAACGTATAACTAATTATAATAATGGTATACATGTTCTAATATATTTAATTGTGAAGTAATGCTAAATAATAAATCTGGGTATTGATTTATTTTCTTTGTATTGATTTGTTTAGGATTTCGGATTTTCATTTTGGTATGATAATATCTTTCTTAATTAATCTTTAATTGTTATGTTAATTAATGCTAAATAATAAAGCTGGGTATTGGTTTATTTTTTTGTGCTGATGTGTTTAGGATTTCAGGTTTAAATTTTGGTGTGATAACCTTTTTTTAACAGAATTCTACAACCCGTACAAAGGACGGGCTTACTGCTAGCATAAATCTATCTATAAAGTATTTATATAATCATAACCATCCACAATGATGGAAGTAAGCTCCAAGTAGCTGGATTACAGGAAGCGCCATTGTACAAAGCAACATTATTACTGTATCGTTAGTCCCAGCAAGTCTAGACTTGATAGCAAGGTGCTGCACTGCAACCAACGCAATGCAGAAGAAACGCAAGCGCTCAGTTGCTCTGATTGGATAATCACTCTGTTCTCCATATCATCACTTGTTAGCCTCCAACACGCTGATGCACAGGCTAATACTGTAATAGGCAAAAAGAAATATATCTTGATTCCGGCATGCATCTATATAAATACAATTAGAGTTTTGTCTGTACATTGCTCAGAATTATTCATTTTAGTGAATTTCCCATAGGGAAGACGCTATTACCATAGGTCTCATGGTAAGGCTTAAGCCAGGGACCATGTTATTTTTTCTCCTTTAGGTGCCCAAAGACCAAAAACAATAGTCGTTAAAATTTATGTATATAGGATGATCATGGCGCGATCTTGTAGTCTTGTTACTGACTAAGGCTGACATGTTCCTTAGACAGGACTGTTAATTAATATCCCAACAGCCAATGGCAACTAATGGACCTACAGTTTAACGTGGAATCCGAACCACGGCCTCTGAATTACGAATTGGTCAAATTATGAGGATGGTCTTTGTGGAGTAATGCAGTATTCAATAGTGCGGACGTTAATCCACACAAGAGAACACTACATCCACCGACCATCTCTCACAACTATCCACAATTCGTGACCTTCAAGTAGCTGGATTACAGGACGTCGCCACCGTGTCTGTGAACACGATAACTCTCGTAAATATGGTCCGATCGAGACCAAATTTGGTAGAAACGTGTATTCCTACATTTGCTCGGACGAGTTCGTAAACCAGACATATTGGTCAATTGGGAAGGGGAGTTTGGGGGGGGTTTGTACCCCAAAAATGGGGGTTTTGCGTTTTCCCAAGTAGTTTTAAAAAATTTCAAATTTTATCCTTCACCATTAGAATCAGCTTAAAAACTACACAATTTAGTTCCTTAAAGTTTTTTTCTATCTCCAACGGTTACCGAGATATAAAAAATCTAAACACAGTACGTTGTATTTTGGAGCTCCAATGTTAATCTTATGGAGGTGAAGGAAAAATTAATGTTTCACTTATTATCAAATATTTTTCGACGAAACTTGATATTTAGCTTCATATGGTTCATATCTATCCATTTATGCCTAAAAATCATAGTTTATGTGTTTACCATGGCAGATAACCTGCATACTCTTTTCCCATGTTAATCATATAGAGATTAGGTAAACTCCATTGTTTGTGAATAGATGTTGATGAAACTTGGTATAAATGGTCAAAATATAAATTATTTACGCTAGAAATACCTACTTTCAGCGTTATTCAAAGCAGCAAACCTGCATACTCTTTCCCATGTTAATCTTATGGAGAATAGGCAAATAACTCTCATATTTATTGACAGAAAATGATAGAACTTGTCAAACATTATTATTATTATTATATTATTGATTTTGAAATTCGCTGAGTACGCAGGTCTGCTGCGACGGGGGTATTTTAGTTATTTTTACTTTTCGTGGGTTAGAGAAGCCGAAACCGGTCTTATCTCAATTTTCTGCTCTTTGTGACGCTCCAGGAGGCATTTTACGCCGTCTTCTCCGAAAAAACGGGAGAACTGATTACAATGAAACTTATTTTATGTATTCTCTACATTCCAGAGAAGGTTTTTAAATGCTTGAAATCACCCGCCGCCTCTTGAAAAGTAAATAACGAGCATTTAAAACCCACTTTTACGCGATATTACTCGCATTTTCATTCAGTTTTCAATTAATAACCTATTGGTAATAATCCGCTGTCTTTGTAGTTTAAAGATTTAATATAAATAAAAAAACAGCTGTCAAATCAATATTAGTTAGTTTATATTGGTCATTGATTTTAAACCCATTTCGAAATCATACTATTTTAAAAAGTTATTTTAACGTATAACTAATTATAATAATGGTTTAATTGTCAAGTAATGCTAAATAATAAAGCTGGGTATTGATATATTTTCTTTGGACTGTTTTGTTTAGGATTTCAGGTTTACATTTTGGTATGATAATCTTTTTTCTTTAAATTGAATCCTACAACCCGTACAAAGGACGGGCTTACTGCTAGTCCTACATAAATAAAAGTAGAGTTTTCTCTGTATGTTGTTTGGAACTATTATATTATTATGTTATTTTAAATTTTACACCCCAAGAAAGCCAAAAATGGGTCCTATCTCAATTTTTGTCTATCTGTCTGTTTTTCTGTAACAGTTAGCAAGGTATTTTATAAATGCTTCTCTGTGGAAACCACCACCCTTCGTATAAGTGGGAGAAACTAAAAAGTAGCCTTCCGCGGTGGGCCCCTGTGTGTGCTGTTGCGCGCGCGCGCGTGTTTGTGTGTGTGTTAATGGACACGATAATTCTCGTAAAAATGGTCCTTTCGAAACCAAATTTGGTAGAGATGTCTATTCATACATTTACTTGGATGAGTTTGTAATCCAGATGTACCGGTCAATCAGAACAGGTAGTTTGGGGGGGTTCACACCAAAATGGGGGTTTGGCGTTTTTCATATGTATTTTTTAAAATTTTATTTTACCTTTTTCAGCAGGAATCAGGAACAGGTATCAGTTCAAAAAACTACACAATTTAGTATGATAAAACTTTGCTCTATCTCCAATGGTTACCAATGTATTAAAAGTCTAAACACAGTATTGTATGTTGTATTTTGGGGCTCCAATGTTAATCTTACGCAGGATAAGGAAAAGTTAATAATCACTTACTAACCTATATTTTTTTATGAAATTCGGTATTTAGCTTCATGTGGTTGAGATCCATTCGATTCGTAATTCAAAGGTCGTGGTTCGGATTCCACGTTAAACTGTAGGTCCCTTAGGTATGCCATTGATTGTTGGGCTATTAATTAACAGTTCTGTGTAAGGAACATGTCAGCCTTATTCAGTAACAAGACTAAAAGATCGTACCACAATCATCTTACACCCATTTCTCATTCAAACTTGGCATAAAATACCTGGACACGTTTCCATTTCAGTAACAAACCAACATGGCTATTTAGCTGTTTAAGCAGATTTTCATCCGGACGGTTCTTCAGTTTTATTACAACCTGCCTGATTTCATATGACATCGTTTGACGTCGTCTGACGTTTCCATCACACTTACCCTAACTCCTGTATTCACCTTAGAATAGTGATTGTGTCGGTGTCTCGCAGTATGGTTAATATGATTTTATCGTGTGAATGTTTTTTCAGGAAATGTTAATAGGTAATAGATTTAAATTCATATATGACATTTTGACGACAATCCTGCCCGAAGTTTGTTGTCACACTCACAACCTATGGCAAAATGGCAACAAGAAAAGTGGATCAGTTAAGCTTGTTGCTATCAACAATCAATTTCGGAAGTACGTCGTAATTGCTGACACAGTTTGACATTATTTCGCGTTTAATAATTCAATGAACAGTCTGCCACGTCTCTCTTGGAAGTTAATTATGTTTAGTCTGTCATTTTTGCCCGTTAGGAAACACTATCAATGGGCCAGCTGTGTTGAAAGGCAATGGTCAACAACCCCCCCCCCTCCAAGGGACGGTCCAACATTGGTTTATCGACAAGACTCATGAGAGTCACTGATAGCCATTTACTTTTTATGATAAATAAAATATATACAGTTATATTTATAGCTTATGAAGATGCACTTACGTGACTGACATTGCTGGTATCCAATCCAATTCTATATAATACTAGCTGACCCGGCGAACTTCGTAACGCCTGACAGTAAATACATGTTAACTTTAAGTTTGGCCATGTTCTGAAGTCGAATAGCAATACGGCTTCATGCATTGTGAAAGATTATATAGCCTGGGTCGCGGCATAGAGAATAACAATACTGAAACGATAAGACATATTAATAACATTCCTATAAAACAAATAAATCTGAGTGGATTAATTCACAATTTTCAAATCGAACCAAAATCCAAACCAAACCTAACTGTAATACGGCTTTTATAGGAAAGATATACAACAGCTGATTATTATAATAAACGTAATATTATAAACATTTTAATTATCATATAAACACGTGATTTTAATCAGACAGAAGATGAAAATATAAATACATAATCCCCCAAAACCGTAAACTATTAACGTGGTGAATAAAGCTGTTTAATTTTTACAGTACACATTTACTTCATTGTTTAACATTAATGAATGATTCAGATGGCATTGGATAGTAAAGCATGTTGCTAATTGAAAGTAAACCAATCAGCTGTAGCTAAGAAATCAAATGTTTTCATTGTAGACAATTTGTAAACAAACTTACTCTCCATAAGGTTAATATTAGAAATTTAAAACGCCATAAAATGGAAACTTATGGGGTTTTTGAAAATATTTTTTCACTAAAAACTTCCCGGACACATATAGAGCAACTTCCTAAAATTTCATGGCGATCGGATGAGTAGTTTGGCAACGCATAAAGGACATACAGACAGACAGACATACATTCAATTTTATATATAGAGACTAGTAAGGTTTGTATATATATATATATATATATATATATATATATATATATATATATATATATATTTGCACACGGATATTGAGACGGCTCTAACGGTTTTGTTTAAATTTTGGAAATAACTAATTTGTAGAAAATAAGTTTTAGATAGGTCTAATGTCCAGGAAAATTCGGTTTTCTTGTAATATTAAAATCTAAAAATTAACATCACGCTTATGGAGAATCAAAATGTAAACAATACAAATCAAACACCTGTTTATAACCGTTTGACAGTTGATGATTGAAGATGGTGGTGAACGATATGTGAATAGAGGTTTTGCATAAATATTTATTTTATGTAGGTATAAATGAAAAAATTATCAAATTACTAAACAATTTGTAAGAACTAAAGGGTAAAATAACTGTGCAAAATAAAAGCAGAGAAAGATATTTCCAAAATGTTTTGTGTTTTTATGGAAAACGTATTGATTATATTGCTTGAAGCCACTGTAACAAACAAATTAACTGGTGTAACTTAAATTTCTCTTTTTCTTTTCAATCCTCATTCCTTTTCTAACAAAATCAGTTGATCAGAGGCTAATAATAACTATATGGATAATTAAATTACCCATAATTATATGGACTGGGACTGTGGCGATGTCCTTTAATCCAGCTACTTGGAGGTCACTAATTGTGGATAGTTGTGAGCGATGGTCGGTGGGTGTAGTGTTCTCTTGTGTGGCTTAACGTCCGCACTATTGAATACTACGTTAATCCGCAAAGCCTATCCTCATAATAAGAACAATTCGTAATTCAGAGGCCGCGGTCTGAATTCCACGTTAAACTGCAGGTCCCTTAGATATGCCATTGACTGTTATTAATTAACAGTTCTGTCTAAGGAACATGCCAGCCTTAGTCAGTAACAAGACTACAAGATCGCTCCACAATCATCCTACACTCAATCCTCATTCATACTTGGCTTAAAATACCTACATTGTAATATGGTTACCATTTCAATGATCTAATCTAATCTAAAATACAGTATAAGGTCAGCTAAAACAATTGAGGTTGGCCAAAAACCCTTAAACGACAATCTGAATTTGGCCGACGCCGTAGCGCAGTGGCTAGCGCTCAGGTTTTACGTCCCGGAGGTTGTGAGATCGATCCCCACTCCAGGATTATAGTTTTGTTCAGTGTTTATGCTATATTAATTAAGGTGTATGAAATCGGTTTTATTTAAACCACATAAATGTTTTCATTGAGTAATAAATTTGTTTTAATTTTGCTAATAAACTTGTATAATACATTATCTTATTCTATCCGAGCAAAGCTCGCTCACCAGGTACTAGATATAATGCACATTGGAAATCATAATCATCTCATCCAGATAATAGAGTTAAATCTATTGACCAAACGGATAGTAAAAATTATAATAATCATACTATATTATGCTTCTTATGTAGTTTTGAAATATTTCACATTTTTCATTTACCATTAGAATCAGCTAGAAAAACTACACAACTTAGTATAATAAAGGGACGAAACTTGGTAATTAGCTTCACGTGGTTGAGTTTCATCAATTTATGTTTAAAAATCATAGTTTATGTGTTTATCACGGCAGCTAACCAGCATACTCTTTTCCCATGTTAATCTTATGGAGAATAGGCAAACTCCCTTATTTATCTATAATATTATAAAGAAGAGGTGGTTTCTGTATGTTTGTTTGTGGGTTTGTGTGTACTGAACTAATACTGAACCAAACAGTTTGAAATTTTACACAAAGACATATCTTAAACTCATGCAACACATAGGCATACTCATTTCCTTAAAATCCTCTCGGGCTACGCCCTGTGAACGTCCTAAGTTTCAATGTTTACAGTTTTAGAAAATGAAAACATAAAATTACTTGAATGTCAACAGCTGTGAACACTAAAATTTGACAGTTCGAGAAGCAGAAGACATGGTTGCTATAAATACCCTGGGATTCAATGTTTACAGTTTTTAATGTCAACATCCGTTTACTTTACATTTTGACAGTTCGGGAAGAAAAATAAATAAAGTTAATTTTTACACATAAACTGCTGGATCGAAATTAGTGAATTATTAGTTCGAAATAGTGGAATGGTAGATTTTTAATTTTCTCCCGATGCCTGTGCCTCTATTACGTTAATGCTTATCTTCTCCCAATATTTGACATATGTTACTTTGTCATGTTTAGATATATACTTAGACACGTGTTTTGTCATTTTGTAAACAATAAAGAATTAATTATTATCAATAACTTAAATGTATCTGTAGAGCCTACACCTCTCAGCCTTTTTTACCCGTGCGAAGAACGGGTACTTTGGCTAGTTATGGATATTAATCAAACCTGTTATGGATTTTAATTAAACCTGTTATATATTATTAATGTTTTGGAAATTCGCTGAGTCACAGGTCTGCTGCGACAGGGGTATATTTAGTATTAGAACCATTAAATTAACATTGTATAATCTCTGAAACGTTTGAATTTCATTTAAAAACTGAACGCAACTCTTTTAAAGCTATATTAATACTTTTAACTGAAATTGTGATTTACGACTTACCCAGGTTGGTATTACTGTATAAGCCAAGTATGAAAGAGAAATGAGTGCAAGATGATTGTGACACAATATGGTAGAATTGTTACTGACTGAAATTAATTGTATACAAAAATACCAAAATGTTAAATTGACGCAACCGATGACGGATTAACACGTTCAGTGCGATAGACGCCAAACGTCGTTCAAATCGTATTGTTGTTGATGAGTCTAGTTATGTGTTGGTGGTAATCCTTCGTAGTTTTGCGTGTGTTCGTAATACTAAAAATAATTATGGATGAAAATCCAGGACCTTCAAACAGTAAAAGCGAAAAAATGATAGTGGTTAAAAAAATGTTGCTCTAAAATCAGTCCCAAAAAATATAAATTTGTATGTTTATTTTTAAGTATCACAAAGGCTTACCATTTTTACTTCATGTGTCTTAACCAATGTTCTATTCAAAATAAAGCCTGAACACACGGAAATACTCATTTAAGGTTTATTTTTATTGTAAAATAAATTCAATATATACTTTGACCTTTTATTTCTGTTGTCTCAAATGCAGATGTGGCACTATACATTTGACATATTTAGGTCTTTGTAGCAATTGATTCATGCAAGGATGCGTGCGCAGCATTCAACACTAAAACTATTCAAATTTCTAGCTGGGGGCTGTAGACGCCTATAGGCGTCCATATGTAATTTTCATATATATTGACTATATTTTACATGGATTACACCAAAATACTTAATTTTAAATGCCTTTGAAAAATAATGATGCAGCTCCTGGGGAAAGGATTGTGAATTATTTCATAGCAGTTAACATGTTAAAGGATCTAAAAAAAAATTGTTTAATTTTCAACACTCTACAGTTTTCTATTGAATTTAAGATCCAAATACAAATTCAGCCACTCAGGAAGGAAAAGTTTTGATTGTTTTAGTCCTTTAAAAAAATTTAATCCTCAAGCACATATGAAGGATAAATTACACAAACTCCTACATAGGGGTAAGCACCCCATATTATTTGCACTCGTCCTTCTAGGTTTTTACGTATCTAACAAATAATGTATTCAAATTATTATCCATAAATATTGAAAAATAAAACACAAACATGGGATGTTGACCGCACCCTAATATATAAAGCTATTATGAAACGGCAAAATTAACTCTCTCTTACTTTGATAAACAACTGAGCATATTCAGGATGATGTAATAGAAAGGTACTGACAAGATTAAAAGGTTAGTTTACTGCTAATTAAAAATTGACCTATTGTATACCACTAGGATGCTGTGAATACCCCACATATGTTCTTGAGGGTTAATCAGCCAATCTCCAATTTATATGCCATAAATCAACTATTTATTTATTATTCAATATCTTTTATTGGTCTTTTCGAACATGTCTGTGTTTTTAACTACACAACGTTTCTGGAGATGGAGAAACTCCTCCTGTTTTCAAGTGATTACCTAATAATTTGCATTAAAAAATTGAAAGTTTAAGTTACAGATATTAATTATATCATGTTTTCAGTCAATTATACTATACTTGTCTATCATGCACAATACATAACTATATTGATAACACAACAAATACCCACTACACCCCACCCTGCCTCAGAGCTAGCGGAGCCACATATGATAGCGTATGGTCAGAACAAGGAGTGCTCTAACTCTACAAGATAGCACATGCTATCTGTGTCGCCCCGATAGCTCGGAGAAGGAATGTTGTGGTTCGAGTCTATTCGAACCTAAAATCATTATTTGCACTTCCCTAAAATATTGTCTATTTGTACCTAGATTCTAGGTGTATAAAATAATTTGAACAATATAATGGCATTAATTCATTTAATGGTCAAAAAAAATTTACAATATCAAAGCTCCATTTAGCAGTGTGAGTTTTTTTCTACTAATGAGTATGACGTGTGGCGATGATCTTAAAAAACCTGTTATTGTACACAACATACTAGTACAAAGATTTTTTTATAATTTAGCGTACAATTAGTAAATTTTACTTTTTTTACATGTCTGTGGTACACTAGAAATAATGTATAAAATTAGTATTGGGTATTGCTTGTTCAGAGGTCAATGATTCGTATGGCATTAGCTTTTATTATTAGAGTACCTATAATATGTAATAATTTAGGTAACTTCGGTTTGAAGCAGAACACACATAATATAAAACACTGTACAAAGACAAAAGTTATATTTCTTTTTCACCTTTTTAACGGCCAAAGGAACCTTATTGCACTGGATTATTTTAAGTACTGTTGTTTAGATTTTTACTGCGGCCGTTTTCCATCACGATTTTTTTAAGTGAAACAAAGTTTCACGACTATTCGGGATCTAGAATCTAATCCCATCCTCAGGTGATCTAACACATAACACAATTAGTACATAATCCAGACTCAGCTGGTATAAAGCTGAAAACAAAAAAAGTTTAAAGCAGTAAAAAAACTTACAAACAATAATACCATTCACTAACAATTACGCACACAAGGAACAAAACTCGTCAAGAAGACTCAAAGACGACAAAGACTATTAGCATTAGCAAAGAAAGCTATCTTATTTTATTATGAGCTTTATACCATCTGAGCGATATAACTATTCTGTTATGATTATTATTATAACTACGCGGTATAACTATTCTGTTATTATCTACTAATTGTGTTAAGATTGAGGTACTAGCTCTCTTGAGGACTGGATAAGATTCCAGACCCCAAAACGTCGTGAAACTTTGTTTTACTTAAAATCGTGATGGAAAATGTCCGTAATAGAAAAAATTTAAATAACATAAATACACCATCACCAATAATGAATTTCAAACAAAGAATAACATATACGGTTAAAACATATTTACCATGTACGATTAAAAACAAATTTCTTCTTTATCAGCTCTAAGGAGGGAATATACTTAAGAAATCAATAATAATCTATGAATATGTAAAAATTATATTACTGGGTTTTTGATTTGTGTATTAAGGGTTTCATAATATACCACTGTCCTTGAATATATCTTCTCTATGCCTCCATGCTTGATTAAGAAAATTAATACTAAATATAGGTACAAAATTAAACTATAAATTGAATTTACAGACCATTTATAAAAGTACTTTTGTATGAAAAATAAATACTAAAGGTGATAAAAATAGCCTAAGATAGATATGTTCAAATTTAGGTTTCACTTAAAATCTGTTGTTGAGTTGGGTAAAATTAAAAAAACACTGATTATTATATCTAATTTAATATTTCTCTTGCAAGTTTTATATGTTTATAAACATTAATTATTTCTATTTCCATTTTCATAAAGATTGCAGTTTTATGCTTGAAACACTGAAAATATTTTTACATAAATTTTATTTATCTTAAATTTATACCAACTGCATAAATCTTCCATAAATAAAGTTTATTCCCATATGATTAACATAAAATGGGTTTGCTGCCATGATAATAACATAAAACTATGTTTTTTATCTAAATGGAATAGATCTAACACATGAACTATTTGTTTCATCCAAAAATATTAGTAATAAGTGAAAAAATAATTTTTTTTAATATAAGATTAACATTGGAGCTCAAAATACAAGTACTGTGTTTAGATTTTTTTTTATCTCGGTAACGTAAGATAGAGAAAAACTTTAAGGAACTTAATTGTGTTGTTTTTTAAGCTGATTCCAATAGTGAAATATAAATTAGATTTTAAAAATTACATGTGAAAAACGCAAAAAAATTTTGGGGTACAAAAAAAATACCCGTTATTGAATATGTTTACGAATCGTAGCTTTGTAAATACACGTCTTAAAATTTGGTCTCGATATTTTTTACGAGAGTTATTTAAAAAATATAATAAAAAATACAAATATATAAATATATAAAAATTAACGATGTTTTTGCTTATAAAAAGAAAAAATATATGTCTCTTAAATTTGTTGAGACACTAATAGTTTTTTTGGGTAAAATTAAAAAAACACTGATTATTATATCTAATTTAATATTTCTCTTGCAAGTGTTTCAGGTATGTTGGGATGCAATGTTTTAACCCGTTTTGCATATTTTTCTTTTTTATTACTTTCCATAACTTTAATTTTCTTCAGTTAAAAATATTGATGCAGTATATATTTTGTATTTGAAACCAAAATTAAGTTTATAATATAAATTTTGCCAAATGTATCAGTTATGTTTTCATTTTCACAGTTTTTTTTCACTGCTCTAATAACAATAACATGGTAAAAAAACTAATATTAAACAGTTTGTACTATAGGATATGGGTTAGCTAAATCAAATTTAAATCATCTAATATATATCTAATATTTTTTCCACATTTCTATAAACTAACACGTAACTTCCATAGTATCCCAACCTACTAAACATATAAGTTCTTATTTGCCATGGCAAGACTAAAATATTTTTTTACAAATGTTATATAAACTATAACTGTATTGTCAAATAGATGGACACAAAAATAGCTCAGTATATTAAAGCTACTTAAGTATATGTACTATATGGGTAATACATAAGTACTTTACATTGGTACTGAAGTTGTAATTAAATTAACTACTATGTAAAATGACCAAAATAAATAAAAATAGAAATAAATAAATACTTGGTCAAGTAAATAAGTAGAGTTATAAATAGAAAAACACTTTAGTGTTATATTATTCTGAAAGCTTTACTCCTAATAAGAAGATAATTATATTCTCTTCAAAATCAAATCATACACTGGCAACCGAAAATAAATAATAGTTTATTCAATAAGACAACATACGTTTCCAATGTGCTTTAACCCATTCCTGTCTAATGACGTACACTGTACGTCTGCGTACTACGCCAGACAGATGTCTAATGTTGTGCGCCGTGCGTCCCGCGGGCGGTTACGAGCAAACAATGTGCGTTGCCTGCTTATATTTCGACGTAGTTCTTTTTCCCCCCGTTAGGTGTGCTAGTTCATTTCTCATCCGATAGATGGTGTTGGCGTCCCCTTCTATCATCGTACTCAGTGTCAAATGTTCCGTATTAACAGTAAACTATTTTTTCGTTCGCACAATTCGTTCAGCGATTGTATTTATTGATGATAATACTGTAATAATGATTAATATTTTTAGATTTATCATTAACTATTTATTAATGCAGGTAACTAGAAGGAGATGTGCCAAGTGAAATAAAGGAATCATTTGAAAATAAAATAATATTTTACGAAACAACAGTACCTACTTAGTCTACAGCTTGGAACTGGTGAAAAAGTACAGTAATAATTTTTTTTCTTACTAAAAGTGATTGTATAGGCAGTTAAAGGGTATAAGGATAAGGGCAAAGAAATCAAGACATATAATTCATGAAGTTACTGTTAATTCTTTCACGCTAATAGTGACGCGCAGTCGTAGTGAACAAGGCTCAATTTTCGTTCAGACCGGAGGGCCTCAGGCGTCGACCGTTCTGCCCGACGGGAATGGGTTAAGTTACTAACAATTTTGTATCCAAACAACTTTAGTAGTCTTGGAAAATAGAAGCAAATAAAACAGTTAGAAAACAAGATTTAGTTTTTTCAAATTATTTCATATCTGAATCAATAAGTTATTTTCTTTATTTGATCAATGGTTATTTTGTTCAATAGTATTTTTAATAAATCATTTTCTGAAAATATTAAGTGAAATTGATTTTAGGAGGCACTACAGTCTACATTTTTAAAGTTTTAGAGAAGAAATCCACTCTTTCATTTGCTTGTATAAATGTTTACAGACAAGTTCCACATGCCCTGATGCACACACGCCTCTAAGCAAACTTTTCATAAATTAGCAAGAAAGCGTAACAACATTAAAGTGACATTTAAATCAATCCGGTAACCTTCAAATTCACTCTTTTGACTTTTATAGTTAGTATTTTCAATTATCTTACATTTTAATTTGAGCTTAAATAATGATTGCCAAAATTACACTTGACTTATTAGTCCAGCGACAATGAATGTAATTACTTCACTAAAATTAATGGGTAACATTGTGATCCTTTATGAATATGAACATATATTACACAACTAATAGTTAGAACCAGGTAACAGTACAACATGGTAACTTCGAATTCTGCACTTATTAAAAAAAACAAACTAATATTAAGTTTTAGAACTACAACTAATTAATGTCGAAACTAAATTTAGTCAACATAATTTTGAATATACATCACACATACTATTACGACTCGACTCTTCCGTTATCACACAGTTGAACTACATTGAAGTCAAAAAAGAGTTGAGTCTAGGTAACTTTTCAGGGGTGTTACAACTGCTATAGTTGGGTCCAAGTTAGAAGATGTTTGGTGAGTTGGTGTAGTTCCTGTCCCAATAGCCACCAGCGTACAACCAATCCTCGTGTCCAGTGTAGGGATTCTGACCATGGCAAAACCACCTGCAAGAAGAATCAATGCATGCCTCTCTAATAAAATATCATAGCCGAGTGGAATACTGTTACTGAGCGTTGGCTACCCAGTTTTAAAGTATTAATCCCATTCATAATATGTTTCCTCACGAACTAGTCCAAGGGTAGTGGGCTGATTACAACATCTCAACAAAAATTATTTCCGTCTCAAGTAGTACATACAATTTATTTGGGGGTTTGCCCCCAAATAAATCCTGATAATTGCCTGATTTGAATGAAGAATTCTGAATCAAGAGACTGAATAAGAATAACAATACACACAGGCTAAATAAACAATTAAAAAGAAAAAGCATAAAAAATATAAACAAATTTTTTTGCTAACTAATTTGCAAAATTTGGCAATAACATTGTTGCTGCACTCTATAATAAGAGTTTCCTCAAGTTTACCCTCTTTTCAGGTTCAAAATAGTATTAAAAAATCATTTTTCATCAGGTATATACATTTGGTATTTACTTCCAATAAAGATTACAATTGAACCAAAAAAACTCAAATTAAAAAATTGTTAAGGAAAATTTAAACAAAGACCAAATTAAATTACATTTATATCTTTAGAGAAAAATGGAATAACATGATTGCAGACTTTTGACACAAAGTTGACTTCTTCCTTAGAGGATTTTCATAATTCAGTAAGATTTACTACTAAATTTATTATTTAATTAACTCTGATTAGATCTGACTAATCAAAGTTAAATTTTCTGTATATATTAACTATACACTACCTGATAATGAGTCATTACTTGTTTGTTTAAATTTTAACAAACATGTTAACAAGTATTTTAAACCAATCAATTTATATTTTAAATTTCTCAGTTGAGAAAAAAAAAATTTCTCAAGTAATACGTTCTCTTGAGAAAAGGTTATTAGTGAAACCAGCATGGTGGACAATTGAATCGTTTATTGCAAAATCCCCATAACCAACTTTTTTTTATTTTGACTTCTGAACATATTATTTATGTACAACTTTAAATACATTTTTTGGTGCAGAAACCCCATAACTATGACAGTCTCTTTAGTTTTAAACTGATCTTCTAAGTATTCATTTGGTGCAGAAACACCTCAAGTGAGCTAAAGTTGTAGGGTTTCTGCAACAAACTCGGGGTAAATTTATTTTTTGTGTAGTCATGTTGGCTATTACCTTGGTAATACCTATCTTTGAATACAATGTTTGATCTATATTATTGTTTTTCAATAAGCCAAAACCATAATATATGTCAGAAAATTTGTAAATTATTAAAACTTGTTTTAAAAACAGTCGTTATTGTAGTAGCACCATTAATGAAAATTTTCAACAAAACCTTTTAGCGAATTTCCCATAGGGAAGAAGCTATTTTTATATGGTATGTTGAACCAAATGATTACAAACAACAACCAGGCCTTTGAATACCTGGGTAGCTAACAATAAAAAATTACAAAATAAAAATGTTTTTTACTTTTGAGAATACAGTGTTTTTAATTTCCCTAAAATTTAAAAGTTGTTGGTTATAGTGTTTCTGCAATAAGCGATTCAATTGCACTTTGCACTCAGTTGCATATTGTATTTTAAATACCATAAAATATAGAAGTTGGTAAAGAAATGTAAATTTTTTTTAACTATTATGATATATCAGAATTAATAAAACAGGAATGATCTTCTCAAAAATTATTAATTTTCTTCTTCCAAAAAATTATTTAACCAAAACTTTCTTGGAGGAATGCAAATCACACAAAGAATAATCACTATCAATATCCATTTTATTCCGACAACACAACCAATTTAAATACTAATAAAATGTCAAATCATTAGGAATTTAGAATATATACATCCAGTCTCAGTGGAAGCTCAGACGAATAAGCAGAACAACAGCTGGCCAGCTGATTTACAGCCAGTGCTGCCAACCTATTTCGCATGCACATGGCTTTGTCTGCATGTTACACGGTTATTATTTCGCACCTTCATGCTGCAAATCTAGAGTGAGGTGAAGTGATTAGCATGCAGTAAAGTTACTTTACCTCACTGGTGAGGTATTTGGTCACTTGGCATTCTCACATGAGTGAGGTAAAGCATATATTATTGAGTAACTGTAGGTAAAGACAAATGTGTACCTTGGTATCCATTCTTGTC
Source organism: Nephotettix cincticeps (assembly GCA_023375725.1). NCBI lineage: Eukaryota > Metazoa > Arthropoda > Insecta > Hemiptera > Cicadellidae > Nephotettix > Nephotettix cincticeps. The sequence continues at coordinate 75,321,689 of CM041790.1, forward strand.
CCTTTTTGTTTTTCCTGGCTTTCCTGGTCTCCCTCTGTTTTTCCTCGAGTCTAGTCTTCTCTGCAGCAGCTCCATCTAGGTCCCCCTGCTCCAGCTTTCTGATGTCGGGTCTGAGTCTAAAATTATATTTATAATGTTACAGTATAAAAACTCAAACAAGATGATGTATGAATTTTAAGGTTTTCCAGATTATGGGATGTTAATCTGTTACTATAGCCTCTATTAACCTGTTACATTTGAGTATACCCATCATGTGACTTTGGTTCCGTCTTGAGGATCCATGTCATATAACAGGATGTAAAATATTTTATATTTCACTATGGGTGTCTTTTCTTCCCTTCTTCACCCCCAAGTCAAGGTGAAACAGCATACGCCGAAGACTGCATGGCCAAGGAGGGTGTTTGGCTCGAGTATGCGGACTCTGGATACTAGGTGACCTCCAGTTTCAAATGGCCTTCTTCAGGTAAGCCGGGCTCTGCCTGGGGTGACCAACAATCCCTAGCTACTCAGGGGTAAATCTCAAACCCCCTTGGTTGGCAGCCCAGCGAGGACATGGCCTCAGTGGACGTCAATCCTCTGGGTGCAACGTCTACATCTTTGCCATCTAGCGAGGTGAAAATGGCCCCACTGGCCGTTGACCCTCAAAATGGTAAAGACATCTTGGCCTCTTGGGGGACCTTCACAAGGAAGAGAAGAATTGCAATCACTGCTCGTAAAATCTATGGTGTGAAAGTGATCTGCAAAAAAAGCATCAAGGGAGCCTTAGGAGCCTGCAAAAGAACCTTTAGCAAAAAGTGGGGTAAAAGTCCAGAATAGACATGCTGGACGTATGAAGTCTTTGTTAAACCATGCGTCCATCTTCATTAGCCAGGGTCTGGCCAAGCAACAAGGTAGGGTGGAGAACAACAATAGGGAGGTGAGATCAGCCTTCCCTGGCCTATGGCAGCCAAAGATGCTGATTGAACCGTTCAGAAAGGAGAGCTGTAAGTTGCAAGGTTCTCTAAAGGGAATATTAATGGTGTCTGACAGACGTTAATGACACTCAAATTATCGAAACACAAACGATTATGAAATTCCTGAGATGAAGCCGGCTACCCATTTTTGATTAGTCAGAAACAAAAAAAATTTGAGTGTACAAAAGGTTTTATGGGTTTCACAGTTATTCTTGTGAAACTTATACTGACAAATCAAAAGAAAAAAGATCTTAGGTCGAGTAGCACAGAGCTATACCCTTGCCCGATGTTTTTTTAAGGCAATAATCTTTAAAACAAGCGTAAGCACTTCGGTATAAAGACTCTTTTGTGTGATTGTCTTACTGGCTTTAGTTTAGACTTTATATTCTATACAGGTAAAGGAAGTTATATTAGAGTAGATTAGAATTGAAATGGCAACCTACCCAGGTAGGTATTTTAAGCCAAATATGAATAAGAAATGAATGTAGGTTGATTGTGGTGCGATCTTGTAGTCTTGTTACTGACTAATGCTGACATGTTCTGACAGGACTGTTAATTAATAGCCCAACAGCCGATGGCAACAACTAAGGGACCTACAGTTTAACGTGGAATCTCAACCATGACCTCTGAATACGAATTGGTCTAATTTTTAGGATGGTCTTTTTGGATTAACAATAACAATAACTTCTTGATTAGCATTATAAGTGTTGGTTTTGGTGTAGGATGAATTAAAAACTCATGTCTTCCAACACTACTTAATATATTTACACTTATATTCTAGCCAAAACGGAGACCGGCCAGTCTCCGTTTGGGCCTGATGATGTCTGGTGTGACTGGACGAAATCGATCGCCAATTTAACAACTTGTAAATGATTACTGTGCGATGGTGCGATCGCCGCCCAGTAACCTTGTTATCCACAGTCAACAAACATGAAATGGTACCAGGGAGTACGAGATCCACTACAAATAAGCTGAAAAATTTGTCACAAACTATAATAAGAACATGGGTGCAGTGGACGTGCTACAATGATTACAATGATTGTATTCATAAAACATTGAAATGGTACACTGAAATAACTAGACAGATTCAGAATTACACCTATAAAAGGTTTTATTAAACATAAAACTACTGCATTCCTTAGATATTTACAGTTTGAATGTAAACAAAAACATAATGTAAATAAAATCATATGTTAACAAAAATATTAGATAAAGAATGAGAATTAATATGACATTCTTCCCCACTTCATTTTGAGGGAACATAGTCTTGAAAATGCCTGGGCGGATGACGTTCACGTTGTGGATGTTGTGACTGTTGTTTTGAATAATTCTGATTAGAATATCCAGAGTCAGTCGGATCGATAATGTCAACAATTTCCAGATTGTTTTCATTGTAGGCGTCGTCTTGCCCAAAAGGAGCTAGGTGACGAAGGGATACAGTCGTTTCTCTTCCGTCTCTCATCCGGATCCTTGCATATTGGGGACCGGCATCAATCAGATCCACAACCTCTACTGCAGGCGAATATTTATTTCCCAGATTGAATTTTTTTAGAAGAACAGGTCCGGGAGATGTAAGCCAAGTGGGAAGAGATTTTCCATAGAAAGACTTCCTCATGTGATAGAACATTCGATCATGTGAAGTCATGTTTGTAGCCGTACATAGTAAACTTCGAATAGCGTGTAGGGCCTCTTCTAAAACACAGGATTTGGAAAAAGAAAACAAATAATAAGTTATGTTCCGTGGAAACGTTTTCTGTAAAAATTGTCTAAAATATCTTGTTTCATTTAATACATGATATGTTTAATAAATTTAAATAACTAGACAGATTCAGAATTACACCTATAAAAGGTTTTATTAAACATAAAACTACTGCATTCCTTAGATATTTACAGTTTGAATGTAAACAAAAACATAATGTAAATAAAATCATATGTTAACAAAAATATTAGATAAAGAATGAGAAAACTGTTTTTCCACCTATTGGATATTACAGTTCTGAATGCATTTTATATTTATAGACATCGTGTAAGGGCACAGAATCCTAATAGAAATTTACATCTAATAGACTTCCATTTGAATATAAGTTGGCAACTCCTGGAAACACACTCGTCAATCGAGAATAAATGGCCCCGCCCCACGACCTGTGGCTACCCTGACCGGACGTCATTTCATGCGGCCTCTCCCAAAGAGCCAAACAAAGAATAGAATTTTACAAAGGCAGTGTCACGTGTGTATGCGTACTAACAAGTCAACAAAAACGGAAGGACATATCTTGTGAATTTTCTTCATGCCTGTGAGGGGTAATAAATACACATAAACAGGTTGCGTGAATGTATTTTACTGACATAACCTCACAAACTAAACAAAACCAAACATTTCTAAATAACAATCTAGACGTTGCCTAGCAACGTGTCAGCTGGTCACTGCACAGCCCCCCGCGGAGACCGGAGGGCCGGGAGGTGATAAACTTCACCTGTTTTGCAGCTCTGCGGACGTAGGAGGAGGGTGTTGGATCCGTGGCGATGAAAGCAGGCTTCTACCGATCAAGACTGACGCGTCGTTCAGTGCCGTTGACGAGGATCGTCATCGTCTTGTCGTCCCTTGCAATGACAGGGTGCGGGCCGGTGAAGGGTGGCTCCGGGGAACTCCGAACTCTGTCATCCCTAAGGAACACGTGGCCACAAGATGAAAGCTCTTGGAACACGAATGGGACCTGAGAGTTCTGATGCGTAGCTGGAACTGGTCGGAGTTGTGACATCTGCTGACGGAGGCGGACGACGAAATTGTTGGTATTGTCATGATGTTTCGAGCCAGCTGCAGGGATGAGAAATTCCGATGGCAGGCGTAAGGATTCTCCGTAGACCAGTTGGGCAGGGGAAGCTTTGAGGTCTTCCTTTATGGCACTGTGCAAACCCAGTAAGACTAGTGGTACCGGTAAGGCATCCAACCATGTCCTATGGGTATGACAACTGAGGGCGCTCTTCAGCTGACAGTGAAAGTTTTCGACCATCCCGTTGGCACATGGGTGGTAGCTGCAGGTACGACATCTTGTAATTCCAAAGGAGTTGCCTAGGGCCCGAAATAGTTGAGACTCAAATTGTCTGCCTTGGTCGGTAGTAATGCAAACAGGAGCGCCAAAGCGAGAAATCCAGCAGCGCACGAGAGCGTCGGCGACCTCTTCGGCGTCTTGTGTGTACAATGGCCAAACTTCAGGCCATCTGGTAAACCTGTCGATAGCTGTGAGACAATATCGGTAACCTTTAGCGTGGCTAAGTGGACCGATTAGGTCAATGTGAATGTGTTCGAAACGTGAAGAAGGCGTGACGAAAGTTCCGGTAGGGGTGTGCACATGCCGGGAAATCTTGTTTCGCTGGCAGTCCAAACAGGTTCGTGTCCAGGCACGGCAGTCTTGTTGTACTCGTGGCCAAACGTAGGTTGAGACACGAGCTTAGCAGTAGTGCGAGTTCCGGGGTGGCTGAGACCGTGTAATGCGTCGAACACTTTGCGGCGCATAGTGGCAGGTACGTAAGGACGAGGTCAGCCCGTTCCGGTATCACAATACAGCGATACTTCAGAGCCAGGAACTCTGATTGTCTCAAGGTTTATAGCTGAGCCACATTGGAGAAGATCTTGGAGTTCTGCAGCATCCTTTTGAGCGTCCGCAAGAACAACGAAATCGATGGTGTTGGCTGCAGTTACGGAGTCGACGCGACTCATTGCGTCTGCGACAATATTTTCAGATCCGCTGATGTGACGAATGTCCATGGTGAACTGAGCGATGAAGGACAGCTGATTCAACTGAACTGGTGGCAGTTTTTCACGGGCTTGATGAAATGTGAATGTTAGTGGTTTGTGGTCCGTGAAAATAGTGCAGTGTTGAGCCTCGAGTATATGTCGGAAATGCTGGACTGCGAGGTAGATGGCGTGCAGTTCTCTGCAGTAGGCTGGCCATTGTAATTCACGAGGATTTAGCTTTCTAGAAAACAGTGCTAATGGCTGCCAAGCTCCGTCGACAAACTGTTGAAGGCAAGCACCTACTGAATAAGCGCTTGCGTCCGTGAACAAACCGAGAGTTGCAGATGGTTCTAAGTGTGTCAGCATGATGGCGTTGGCGAGGTTGTCCTTACAGGCCTGGAACGCAAGTTCCAGCTCGGGCGTCGAAGGAAAAGGCTGATTTCCTCGCAGACCAGATCGTGCTGTATTGTATTGATATTTGATCGTGAATTTGAGTGTACGCCTTGACGAGGTCGATGTTGGAGAAGACCTTTGAGCCACGGAGATGATGGGCAATATCATGGATATGTCGCACCGGATACTTGTCAGGGATTGTTCTAGCGTTGAGCGCTCGATAGTCACCACAAGGACGCCAGCTGTCCGGTTTCTTAGGTGCCATGTGAAGGGATGAGGACCAAGGTCCGTCTGAACGGCGCGCTATTCCTTCCTTTATCATAGTTTCGAATTTTCTCTTAGCTATTTGTAAGCGATCTGGAGCAAGGCGACGTGGGCGACTGGTAACTGGTGGTCCCTGAGTTGTCTTGATGTAATGAAGGGTACTGTGCTTAACCGCATGGCATATCCCTCTAGGGCGAGTCAGGTTAGGGAATTCGTTCAGGATGCTGTTGAAGGTGGAAGACACTGTTGGCTGCACGAGTTTTACGCTTGGTTGTTCAGACGTACAATAAGTACAGCGTGTGGAAAGTCCAGTCTTGGAATCTATTAGGTGATTGTTGGCGCAGTCCATGAGAAGTTTGTAGCGTGCTAGAAAGTCTGAGCCAATGATTGGAATAGATACGTCCGCAACGATAAAGCGCCAGGTGTGTGTGTATCCAAGTCCGAGGTCCATATTGAAGAGCACGGGGCCATTGATGAATGAGTCGTTCGCAGCTTGTAGATCATAACAGGGGTCAAGATGGCGACCCGGAAGGAGCTTGCGAGGATAACAGCTTACGTCGGACCCGGAGTCTGCGAGTATCTTGTTACCACTAACCTTGTCGATTGTGAAAACACGGCAATTGAGTGGAGTTTGGCAACCGACCGCCGCTAGTATCGGCTGCCTTTGGAGTTTGACGGGAAGGTGCAAGGGGCCAAGGAGTATGCGAAGAAGTTGGTCGGGCACAATGTAAGATAAGGATCGGAGATATCGGAGGAGCTACAATGGTGTTCGATCGCCGAGTTCTTCTCCGTGTAGCAATTGTTTCGTCCGGTGGTGCTCGGACACGGCCACACGATTGACTAGTTCCGTTTTTAGAGTTGTGTACGGTACGTCGGCAGGCGGAGTTCGTATAACATCCTCGATTTCTTTTGCCACTTGTACATCGAGTTGGCCAACGACGTGAAGGTATCTGGACACCTCGTCGGTAACGTGGTGAAGTTTAAATTGAGCTTCAACTAGTGTAAACCAAAGTTGTGGGGGCTCGCGGGAGAAAGGAGGAAGTTTTACGTGAGCGGATCGATTCTCTTGTTCCATCTGGAGGTCGGTCGTTGTTTGCTGATTAATCCGCTGTCAATTTGATGTCGGTGAAGGTTGTCGGCGTCAGGGGGTCAACAAAATTAGGCGTAATAAGTACACATAAACAGGTTGCGTGAATGTATTTTACTGACATAACCTCACAAACTAAACAAAACAAAACATTTCTAAATAACAATCTAGACGTTGCCTAGCAACATGTCAGCTGGTCGCCGCACCTGATTCCACTTTGTCCCCACTCTTTGAAATACATCACACCCAAAACACGTCTCAAGATATGTAAATAGTATAAAAGATGTCAAAATGTGTTTGAAATATGCTTTTTATCCATTTATTGTAGTAATGAAATACATTATATTTAAAGAGATCCATGATTTTTATTACTCCCGGGGGTACTTTTTATGACAATATACCCACTCGGCATAGCCTTGATATTAGCCACGTCACATGACGCGCATACTCATCAACAGGTTAATAGGTTAAAACACCTGTTGTAATCTTCAATCCTTTAGTAATCAGTAGCCGAATAGTTTTGGGAAGTTATATTCCCATTATCAAGCCTTTTCTTATGTATGCAATAATATAAGTCGTATAAGTCTTCATATAAGTCGTATCAAATCGCTTCATATAAAACTTGACGGTAGGACGGTGGCGACATCCTGTAAACCAGGTACTTGGAGGTCACAAATTGTGGATAGTTGTGAGCGATGGTCGGTGGGTGTAGTGTTCTCTTGTGTAGAATAACGTCCGCACAGTTGAATACTATGTTAATCAGCAAAGACCATCCTCAAAATTAGATCAATTTGTAATTCAGAGGCCATGGTTCGGATTCCATGTTAAACTGTAGGTCCATTAATTTCTATCGGCTGTTGGGCTATTAACAGTCCTGTCTAAGGAACATGTCAGCCTTAGTCAGTAACAAGACTATAAGATCACACCACAATCATCTTACACTCAATCCTCATTCATACTCGGCTTAAAATACCTACATTGTAGTATGGTCACCATTTCAATAATCTTACTAATCGCTTAGTAGTATTTAGGAACCGCGATTGAGCACACATGGAAGTTGGTTCCGCTCTGACAGTCATGATAATAGGCAAATGCGGAGGCTACCACCAAACACTGACAAAACTTAATCCCACACTGATAAAAAAATAGAAAGCGGGTAAAATTGGATGTGACACGATACCTGCAAAGAGGTGCATGAGATACAGTGAAGCGCCGACTACAAAACACAGGTTTTCCACTTTTTTAAGAAAAATATTTGTAAGTGCGGAAATAACCTCTGCTAAGCGCCCGACTGATTGATGGTTAAAAGGGTTACTAAATCTCATAAAATTGAATTTGAGTTGATATTACAGAAAAAATGTCAGCTAATCCATTGCATTTATTAATAATTTTGCACTGGGCTTGTGTAATTGACTAGTTGAGTACCTGCTGTCACTGGGACATAGTCTCTTCTCCATCCCAGGCTCTATCTCGTTAAGAGACATGGCAAAGTAGGTGAACTGGTAAAACTGTAACAGAGAAAAACTGTGAATAATCAAAATGAGAAGGGGCTAAAAAATACTTTTAACAAACCAATTATTAACATGACTATTAAGTACAGGTTTTGCATCTATGTTAATACAGGATGTTTTATTATTAATTATACCTAGTGATGTAAAATACCCGGGTATTTAAAACTCGGGGTAAATACCCTGGGTATTTACCCGGGTAAATACCCAAAATCCATAAATACCCGGTTATTTTGGGTATTTATGAAATCGATTGAAATTCATTTATATTTACCCCTAAATATGTTATTGTTATCTTGCTTGAAGCTTTGATAGTACCTTTTATTTAATGATTTAGCACTTTTTTTAAAATAATACGTACAGTTTGTGAATAAGCATGGGGTTTTGTGTCTTAAATCGAGTAACATAAGTTAAATTTAACTTACTAAAAAATAGTATATTAAAAAAAAGGCTGTGGCTATTTCAATTTTTATCATTTTATAAATTTATAACCAATTAAATAACATGAACAAAATTATTTTAATTTATAAATATCCAATGTTGGATATTTATGATGCAATAAAAACAGTTGAACTTGCCATGAATAGTTTTAATAAATTATTGCGAATAACATTTTAGAATACTCCAAAACAAACTATTTATAATGTTATTGTTATTAAATATTTTTCAAATTACCTTGAAATGTTATTATATAAATAGTTGAAAAAATTATTACAAGCTACAACCACTGTGCTGAAAAACTACAAAGCAGCAAGCAAAGAGTGAAAAAAATTTAAAAATAGTTTTAAACAAATAGGAATTTGTAGGCCTACTTGAAGTCTTGAAAATCAATAAAAAGTAATACATGTTGTACAAGTCTTTATTAAAAAAACAAAATAATATAAATTACTATAAAAGAACATTTTCTTGTCAATTTCATAGTAAAAATGATAGGCCTGAGCCTATTGCAAAAGAAAAATGATGTACTATTAGATAAAAACATTATAAATGTTTTGCAAATTCAAATGTTTTGTATCACAAGTTTATGAAATTATTTTTTTTTATTTTGATACCAACAAAAAATTTAGAACAAAAATATTATTAAATCCTGCCATCCTACAGATTGAATTTTAATTATTTTCTTATGTTGTTTACTTGTTTACTCGGCTACAACTAGGTTAAATTTTCCTGTTCACCTAAATAATAATTATTACTTTACAAATTATTTTTCTTCACTTTCAATCAAATAAATTCATCTATCTATCATAGAAATAAAAAAATCATAAATAACTTAGTCAGGGCCAGTGCAACCATGCGACCAGGGTATTTATGTCGATTATGCTTTATGCTCAGAAGAAAAATGCTAAAATGGACTAAATGAAATTAAGTTGACACATATTATTAAGATTTTATCATCCCTACAGTTGAGTGTTCACAAAAAAATCTCAATCCTCTTTAAACTGAATAAAAATTATAAATACCCAGTTTTTGGGTATTTACCCGGGCCTGGGGAAAAATACCTGGGTTAATACCCAATTTATATTTACCTACCCATTGGGTATTAACCGAGGGGAATGGGGATAGGCCGAGGGGATGGTGCCACCTTAAAAACATAAATAACTTTTATAAAAATACAAATATTTCGATCATTTCACTACTATTTTTCTATGGTCTTTTAGCAACTCTGATTTTTTGGATTTTTTTATGTTTCTCCCACTCCCATGACTCTGAAGTTAAAAAAATTGTGGTGACAGCATTACCCTGGGTACTGAAGTAGTGCCACCACACATTAAGGGTAATAATGCAATATGATTTATATTTTTAAGTTGGTTTAAGTGAAGGCAAAGAATAAGAATACATATTTTTGAATAATTTTACTAGGTTGCATTAGAAAATCTGCTCATTTCTCAGCCCTAGAAGTTAAAAATTTTTAAGGATAAGATGTTCATCAACCTTATTAATCAGGCCATCACTGCCTATATTAAAACACACTTAAGAGGATCTCTTTCATCCGGCCCAATATCAAGGATTAGGAGGGTTGGATTATCGAAAGTTCCAAATCAATAAGCCTGGGTTTTAAAATGAATAAATTTAACAATAAACTCCTTTAGTACTGCTTACTATGGCTACTAATGTTTTAAATACATACTAACTATGTGGCATACTACAGTGAAAAAAGGCATGAACACAGCACCAGATTACTTGATGCGCCTGATTGTAGAGACTGTAATGTGTTAGGCCTGTATTTACACTGTAAAACATATTTTATAAAATATTTGATGATGAATCTTTTATAAAATATACTTGGCTATATATTACATGACGTAAAATATATTTGTTAAAAATTTCAATTTTTATTCTTGATCAAGTGTTGGTTTTAAGTTTGGTTATATAATGAAGAGTGCCAAAATGTCATTGAAACCGTGTCTAGCATATTTTATTATCAATCATTATAATGGATGACGTAGCATTCTATGAATGTATAAGTTTATTGAGTGCCGTCATATTGGTTTCTTTATTGAAGAAAAGGCAATATCACCGATGCAAGCGTGTTTTGGGTTAAACCCAAACTAAACTAATTAAAAATTAAATTAAATTAAACTTTTTAATGTCTTGGATTTTACAACAAAGTAGTTTTGTAAATATCTTTCATTTGTTTTGATTTTTGTAGTCATCGTGTTTTGCATTGAAAAGCATAATGTTGAATTCTAAACTAACCTCAAGTCCACAAATTTATTTGGGTTATTGTACTTCTTTTATAAAATATAATGCTAACCTATTAAATTTTATAGGTGGTTCGGATGGTCGTCTGGTCTAAATCACCGGTCTCTCAAGCTTGAGGTCATGGGTTTGAATCACACGCTTGGCGGTTGGTAAAATTTACACCTCAAGTCCCCTGGGGTTGACCCATCCCCCGTGCGGCAATTGGGAAACTACGACTCGAGTGACAGATCCTGGTCTAGAAAGCTAGCATTAACGTGGTGAAGTGAAGAAAACACTGTGCTGACAACATGCCGTTCATTGTACTAGAATGTACAACAAAAGTGATGGCTAGCAGGGAAAATCCCTTTATAGGGGTGTAAAAGCGACAGGGTCTATTAAATTTTATAAAATAACTATTTTATAAAAGATGATCTACTACACTATCAAAGATCTTTGTCAAATAACTTTTATAAAATATGTTTGTAAAGTATTTTACAGTGTAGTATGGGTCTTATGATTAAATTAATATGCCCGCTAGTATTCCATTATTGGTGTTTAATTACAATTTTCCCTTGTCCATAGTGTAACGAGCGGGATCTCCAACAAACTGGTCCTCCCAAAAAAACCTAGGGACCTTGCTCAATATAATAATATTGAGTCACAATAATAAAAACAAAATATAACACAGAATACATTATGAAACAAAATTTAAGAACCAAAAAGTATAAAAATATTGCTGTATTTACTATGAAAAAAAATAATTTAACAGCTGGACAGCCTCATTCAGAGTTGAACTCACATGAGCTGTAGTTTTGCCAAAGGACTAATAAATCCCCCTGCCCACTCGACCACTGTAGGGCGGCAAATTCCACAACATGGCGGCCAAGGTCGCAGGGTTGTTCACATAGCCAGCTACCACGTCATGCAGATAACATTAATGCTCCATTTCTCCTTATCTCCAGAGACTGTAACCTAAACATTTCCAACATCTTCCTAAGCCTAATTATCCAAACGGATGATTAGGAATACCAATAAACTTAAAATAGAGCATCCTCATGAATTTATTTTGAACTTTTTCCAACACGTAGCCACCCCGCACTACTTCAGCCTATCAATGTCTTTCACTAACAATATTAATGACAGTTAAACATTAGTCACTATACTACTCTTACGTCAGCGCTGTTCTCTGGGCGAGGCTCACATTCCCACAATGTTGTCGAGTTAGGGATGTCTATGGAGTAGGTCGAGTCACACTTGGGCAGGTCTCCGCCCTCTGCCCCATCCTCGCATCCTTCATCAGGCTAATAACAATTGAAAAAAAACTTACTGTAAGTGCAATGGAATTTTTATTATTGCTTATTACTATTTATTAACAGATATATTTATTTACCTTATTAACTAGTAATACACTTAAATTCACTTAATACTAGTAATTCTAATACTAGTAATAGTACACTAGTATACTAGTGTATAGTAGTAGTAATAGTAATAGTAATACTAGTAATAGTATTAATACTAGTAATACTAGTAATTCACTTTTAATGGGATTGGCGAACACAGAAAACTCTAGCCTTGTCAGTAACTTATATTCCATAACAGCAAACTAAAATAAATATAAATAATAAACAAAACTAATATAAATAAATTTCAAGCCCAGTATGGATTTGAATTTCGACCCGGGTCAGCTTCACGATACTTGCAAACTAAACCACCACCATGCACACACCAAGACGATGTTCGGTCATAGCAACTTTAACAGCACATTAAACTTTAACAGAAAGTAAACTATTGATCTTTAACAGCCACGATGTTACAGATAATAGAACCAAAATTTGATGTTGATATTATTGATTTAACGTCTCTATGTTGAAGAGCCGACTAGGGCTGGGGCTGTCTGGTTCAAACTCAGGGACGGGATATTTAGTTAAGAACAGCCAACAATGCCCAATTAATTGATAAGTACAGCTACAGAACCTCGCTGTATTCTATTCATCCTAAAAAGATTCTCAGCCCTAAGAAACAGTGAGTTATAAGGGTATTTTTGGCATTTGTCTGATTTTGCTCTGACTGATTTTTGCTAGTTCAAAGTTCAAAATTGGATATATTTACACGTTCACGGCTACGTGGACGCATTTGCAGCCACGGAGGTTCTCATTAGCCATTCTGATGGACTCATTTTCTGCCATCTAGTAGTGCATGTTTTCATGGTATATTGGACTTTGGATGGGTATATTTTATGGTATAATGGACCTTGGACCATGGTCTAAGGTCCAAACCCCCCCAAGGTCACACCCGTGGTAGTACCTACCACGGGTGTGACAGCAGCAGCCCCAAGAACCGTTCGTCAGTGAATCAGAAAACTGGCCAAAAAAAGCCTAAAACACATTGTAAATAGTGTATATAAAAATAAATTTAATACTTCACCTCAAAAACTGGAGATAGAGAAAAACTTTAAGAAACTTAATCGTGTAGTTTTTTAAGCTGATTCAAATGGTGAAATATAAAATTAGAAATTTTAAAAAATTACATGTGAAAAACGCAACCCCCATTTTGGGGTACAAAACCCCCCCAAACTACCCGTTCCCATTGACCGATATGTCTGATCGGACCATTTTTACGAGAGTTATCGTGTTAACAGACACATATATATATATATATATATATACATATATATATATAAATTTTAACGACTATTGTTTTTGGACGCTGGGCACCTAAAGACGAAAAAATAACATGGTCCCGGGCTTAAGTCTTACCATGAGACCTATGGTAATAGCTTCTTCCCTACGGAAAATTCGCTAAAGGAGATTTATACTGGCATAACTAAAGTACAAGATAAGAATTTTGTATAGTCTCATATTTCAGGATGGCGAACAAAGTTTAAAAAAAAAGGCTTAGCCGTGAACGTGTTGAAAAGAAGCTTCCACAGCTCCTGGTTGGTGTTTTGACAATCCAGTGTGACAGGCTCCCCTATTCCCTGATTACCTTGATTCCCCGGGATCGGTGCATTTCATGGGAGAAATGTCCTGAAGGAAGGATACTTATTAGGCATGCTCTTGTGGTTTGACAGACAGGGGAATGCACTGTTCTAGGGCGTGTACCTTCAAACAAAATATGAGGTCTCCTTGAGGTTGACCCTTTCCTAGTCTAGGGAACTTAAGAGTTGTTGAGTTGCAGCATGAATCCTATTAGGGTGTTGCGTGGCCCGAGCCCGGATCTGGATTTGTTTGGAGGTTAATTTTACTTCTTTTAAAATTAGATAGACTGTCCGTCAGTTATGGTCAAAACCAGTAGTTCTGAATCTCAAAATCAAAACCAAAATTAAAAAATCTCCAATCTTGAAACTTCACTCCCAAAAATATTTATCAACTCATCCCCAGTGGTCCTTCAATAATTCCAGTGCTTCAAAATGCATAGACTATTTACATTCCTGGTTATAGTAAGGAAAATTAAATTACAAACAAAAAACATTTGAATAACTATCACTCAATGTAGCCAAAACACAATATTGGTTTCAGTGAATCAATAATTGTTGGTAGCCTATATTTTGATTAGATTTCTTGCATAATTTCGTCAGCAGTAAATAAATACAACCGATGATAATGACAGAATACTTGTGTTATCGAAGTATTGAATATTTATCAAATATTACCCGTAAAACAACAAAAATAACATGAAACATCAAACATTTTCGAGTTTCGCAACGACGGGAAAATCGCTGCAGTTTTGAGTTTTTGGATGAGGTGAAAATCGCGGCTGTTTTGACTCTCAAAACTTACAATCGAAAATTTTCCATAAATTTTGGGTGTTTCGAGATTTGAATTTTGGTATCGACATATCACTACTGTCCAGTTCTAAACCTCTGTTTCCCTAGTTTTGAATCCCTTCTTTCCGGTGATTGTACAATATTCCACAGGAAGACTTGCCTAGCTGGCTTTGCTGGGGTCTCCTAATCCTCCAGAATCTCAACATCTTTAACATCTAAAAGTATTTATTTATTTAATATATAATAAAAACAACTCACCTCTGCTACAGACATCGACATTGATCTAAGACTGCCTTTGAAGCTGTTCAATTTTGCAAGAACCTTTTTGGGAGTATGAGCAGGGCTCTCAGAGAAATTAGGAGGTTTTCCATCAGACCTGTAGGAAAATATTTAAATCACATTTCTTATCCATTTATTTAGTTATCATTTTATTTGTAAAAATATGATCAAACTGTTTCTTTTAGAGCCTTTTCCACAGTTTATATGTCCATCAGTTATGGTCAAAACCAGTAGTTTTGAATCTCAAAATCAAAAGAGATTCAAAATCGCCAACAGCCAACAGATATCCTCGTTGCAATTTTATAAAATATTTCGTCTACATCTAGTGGTAAAAAACTGATCAGTTTCTACTCAGGATGTATCTAAATAAAACATGCCTTAACATTTCTCATGATAAACATAAGCTGTAACACAGCCGACGCAGTCACCGACCACAGAGTACGGGGCGATGACGGCATAGAGGTCGCGACAGCCCCATAGAGGTAGAAACCAGCGACTAGTCACGAAACCGAAAATTCGTAACGCCAAAAGCCGAGCGCACCAACAACATGTCAAAATACCCGTGTGGAAACTGCAGCATAGGGGTAAAGCATAAAGGCATCCTATGCACTGGGGAATGTGGAAAATGGTATCATTCAAAATGTCTAGCCTGGCCAGACAAGAGATTAAAGGCGTTAACAACCCTAGAGATAGAAAGCTGGAAGTGCCCTGCCTGCAGCAAAACCACAGAACCAAAAAAATCCAGAGTTCAAGAAATAGAACAAAAAATAAAAAACATATGTGACATAGAAAACACGGACCTGGAGACCTCCCTATCTCTAGCAACTGAGGTTGGAAGTGCACTATTAAGTAAAAACCAAGATCTAAAACAAAACATAACACACCTGACTAACAAAAACACAATACTTGAAAACGAAATTGAAAAATAGAAAAACACCATAGACCATGTTGCAAGTTACCAGCAACCTTTAGAGGAAATAGAACAAGAAAAGAACACTATATTAACCAAATACAACTCCCTAATTGAAACGCGCAATGGCATTGAAAACAAACTGACCAAAGAGAAACAAATGAGAGACGACCTTGAAAAAATGTTCGAGGAGCATGATAGAAACAAGGAAGCCACAATACTGAGCCAGGAAAAAAAGATCAAACAGATGCAAAATAAAATCAACGAACTTGAATAAACTAAGTTAAACACAGATCGGGACACTGGATACAAATCGCATAGACATAGTGAAACCCAAACAGAAAACACTGACACAGCGTTTAGAACTACAGATACCTTTATCTACACTGAACTACTGCAACTAAGAAGCAAGATCATGCTCCTAGAGAAAAAGTTGGATGAAGCAAAACCAAGAGACAAGAATCAAAATAACCCCCAACTCAAAAAAATACAAAAAACAATCAAGATTGGCCCCTTCCACAAACAGAAAACAACAGAGGGAAACAGACAAACCCTGCCCAAAAATGGAGAAATTTTTTTACAGAGGAAAACAGGACAACACTACTGCAGGGAAACAGGCAAACCAAGACGAAAAAACAGGAAATATCAAACACAGAGGGAAACAGACAAACTTCACCAAAAAAACTGAGAAAAGTCTTAACAGATGATGACAGGACAATACTACGACAAACTCTAGACGACATTGAGGGAGGCAGGCAAACCCTGACCAAAAAACTGAAAACTACAAGTATGAATGAAGACACTGAGAGAGACAGACAAACTCTGCCGAAAAAACTGACACAACCAACCACAGAGGGAAACAGACAAACCCCACCCAAAAAACTGAACAGCAAGAAAACGGAGAAAACTACAAACATGCCAGAGAAAAATTAGACAAATTTCGAGCCCCCCCTAAGTGATGATGAAGATGCAGAAGCCACAGAGACAAGAGCTCGTGCTGTCAAATACATTGAAAGGAAATCCATAAACTCAAACAGCGGACGAATCTCTGGACTGGAGAGGACTACTACAACCTAAACAGACTAAAATTATACACGTACCTACATTACATCGATTAAAACATGAAAACATGTATAATAACTGAAAAATTATAAAATTTATAAGTAATCAAAGAATAAGGCTTTCATGTTTTGTAACGCTCGGCAACGAATGGAGTGTGAGAAACAAAGATAAACGGATGGACGGAACGGTTGGTAAACGGGAGTAGTCGGATATGGGAGGTTCTGCTGTACAACTTAAATTTCCATTTGTCCATTACCTGAACTTATCTGAGTTTTCTTTGGCATATATTTCATAAGATGCAAAATCTGTAACTTTGATGAATTCTGTCCATTTCCCATAAATGAAGTAATACCTTTTCTTTCTGTAATAAAAAAATCAACATTCATCACCAAATAATGAAACATATGTATAACTTGTCAATTACTTAATACATAGAATGGATTTTCATCTTATTATGGTTCTTGAGAAGTGTTTTTTGTACTACTCCTCCAGTTCTTTTTTTTATCCCATTCTGTTTGATTCCATACATCCTTCTACGTGTTTTTTATAGTAAAATCTATCTCTAAACAATTTAAAACTCTTGTATTTTAACTTCTTTATTTTAGAATTCATAATTCAACTATTTAATATGTGAACGACAGTCTAGTCAACTTGGAACTAAAGATAAATTACCATAAAAATAGAGGAAAGATAACAAATACTTATATGTTGTGTATTTTAATATATTGTTTGAATATCTACTGGTATTCTGCCAGTTTTTACTTTTTTTATATATAAACACAATAAAAAATACTTAAATAGAAATATTTTCAAACAATTTTACTGAAGATTATTTTATGTGCTAGAAGAGAAGAATCAATGCAGAGAATGGATTCAGAAAATCTTCCTCGAGGAAAGCGGCCACTAGGACGACTCATGCTAAGATGGCAGGACCAGGTGCGAGGAGATAAAAGAAAGCTGAGAGCAGAGGCGAATTGGAGGGGAATATGGAGACTTTTTGCTGGCAAGGCCAAAAACCTATTGGGGGTTAGTGGGCAGGTAAGTTAAAGTACATCTATTAATACATAGAAGGCTATTTCTTGAGGAAACTCCTCTGTCATGGCTGAACAGATTATAATTATTTAGGTGAATGGTCTTTAGGTGTAGTTATGCATAATGATTTTCTTTTTCTCATGTTTTTATTCTGAAATAAATAAAGGCGACTCGAATTATGTTTTTTCCCCAAAGTATTACCATGAGCATTTACATTACATTGGGAAAAGTTTGTTTTTTAAAAAAAAACTGTGACCAGGAGCAAACAATTAGCAAAAATAAATTACGACAAAAAGTACTTGTGATATTTTGTTTTGATCGATAGATCTCATACTATCTCCAGAGAGAGGTAGTGCAATTTTGTGATGGGAAACAATATATTATTCATAGTTTTATCTTTTATTTTAATTAAGTAATGAAATATTTCACTTTATCTTAAATTGGAAAATAGTTTATGATCTCCATCACAACATATTCTTTTTGTGGCATGAAGAGAATACTAACTGCTTGTCCATTATGAAACCTTCAACTCTGTGAAGATCCTTAGAAAACCACCCTGCAGGCTTAAAAGTTAGAACTGCTCGATGTCCTGAAAAAAGAAAATTATTCATCAATTTCATTAGAAACAAATAAGATATAAAATAAAAATAAATAGTTTTAGTAATAACAGATGCAAGCTCTAAAGCCATTTTTAATTTTAAAATTTAATTTGAAAATAATGAAAATCTTAGTGCAATACAAAGTAATGACATCGACAGTAAGTATAACTGTAAAAACAGGACAACTTAAAATTAAATTCACTGGAAAGAAAACAGCATTTCTCCAAATAAATAATACATTTTTAAACAAAAAATACACTGATTTTATCATTTTATATTTTAAATCACTATACTAGCTCTATTCTCTGTCTATATTTTTATTCGTTATAGCTTTCAATTAAACTAACCAACTACAGTAACTATTACCACGAATAAATTTTATTCTAATTCATGGATAGTTTATTAATAAATTTTGAATCTGAGATCAACCCCACCTGTGCTGTGATTGGTGATTTCCATAGTTCCGTACTGTTCTATCCACAACTTTCCAACCATTACGTTATGAACACAACAATTGACATTAGTCCAAGTGTAAGCTTCGCCCCATCTAAAAAAATAGTTATACAAATTAGGATAAAATTATTACAGCATATTAAAGCTAAAACATTAAGATTAATTTTATCTTTTCATTGGTGAGTTGGAGACTGGAGTACAAATCTGATTGAGCAATATGGATCTGGTAAGAACCACATAGTTGCCAATCAGTCATCAGTGCTGACCACCTTGTGCTGTTGTCTCACCCCTGTCTTTACTTGATACATATCTGCATAGACCTGCAGACTATGTCCACTGGGAGAATATAGGTAAAACAGGCAGTCATACCCTTAAAAATTGTAACAACTTATAAACTGATGCTTGACCATTTGGATGGTAATTCATATTTCAGCTCCTAAAAATTAAATACATTTTAATAACATTAGTCATTTTACATTTTAAATAATTTTTTTTATTTTTACATTTTATTAGGACATTCAAATTGATTATTCAAAATTTTAATTATTTCTATAAAAACAATAGTATTCTATCTCAGTGGTTCCCAAACTTTATTGGCCCACTACTAGGGGTCTCAATCATGGACCTAAATTTCAATCTCAGGATCAGTTTCGGTAAAACAACACATACTATTCACCCTAACTACACAAACCTCTCCGGACTCGCACAGCTGTTTGCTACACAAAATCCAGATAGCAACTAAAAATGTTGATCATTATTTGGATATCATAAAGCAAAAAATGTCTAAATGAAGCCACTGTGCGGCTGTGGCATGCCTCGTTCGTGGGAATTATCTGCAACGGAAGGAAGTTCGGAGCGATAAGAAAACTACTCAGAGCTGTATCAGTATCCAAAAATAAGTTGTCATTGTTGCGCTTCAGTTTTAAGGAAAAATTAAAATTCGAGAAAGTTAAATTGGTAAATACCAGTTTAAAGGGACACAATGAAACAAACAAAACTATTATTTATATTATGTTATTATTATTATTATTATATTCAAACATTAATGACAACATTTAAAATATTTACAAAAATCTGTGTTTTTAAATACGACTTTTGCAGTAGTTTAACCCTTTAAGTGCTGGACGTTTTTGGATATTATTTTCAAAAAGTGCTGGCAATTATTTCATGACATATACATAAAGTGCTAGGCAAAAATTGTGAGTTTTATAAAAACTGTCATAACTGGCTTAAATTAAAAGCTATTAGCTTAAAATTTGTTTTGTTTAGTAGCTAATGAAATTCCTCAAATAAAAATGTATATATATATATAGCTAAATGAAATTCCTCAAATAAAAATGTATATATATATATATACATTTTTATTTGAGGAATTTCATTAGCTACTAAACAAAACAAATTTTAAGCTAATAGCTTTTAATTTAAGCCAGTTATGACAGTTTTTATAAAACTCACAATTTTTACCTAGCACTTTATGTATATGTCATGAAATAATTGCATTGTATATATATATATATATGCATTAAAAATGTTTACAAATATATATATATGTACGAATATATATAAACATAAATTTTTTATATGGTATATAATTGTTTAACATTCAAATAAATAAACGATGTTAAAAATCAAAATTATGGATACAGAATACAGTATCTTTTGAAAGTACATATTATTTTAAGTAAATACTAAAAATTTCAAGCTAATTGCTTTACAAATAAAAAAGTTTTGTTAATAAATACAAAAACTTACCAAGGTGAAAATCAGTAGATTTTTGAAGCCCAAGTACACTATCTAACCAAAGTCTATAAGTCTTTGTAATAAGTCATATGAAATGTATATCTTGTTACTCATGGTCTATATTTAATATTTACACTTTTTTCAGATATTTTATTTATATTATATTTTATTATATTACTTTATATAAAGCTACTTATATTAAATTGTTCATCGTCACTACGTCCAAAATCAATGTTGAGTCCGGACTCTCTCGCGAATTCGGCTATAGTGTTCTCACTCACCGGCGATTTAGATCGGTGTTTGTCACCCATACTTACTTAAAATTAAGTAAATACACACAAAATAGTCACAAACAATAATAACCTCAACTGTAACAACAAATACAAAGATTTGAACGCCGCCTGTAACAGCTGTAACGTCATTGTTCACTACTGCGCAGTAAGCAGCAGACGCCACCGCCATATAAATTCCCGTCGTCATTCCGGCGTATACTATAATAAATATTAAAATAAATGTTAAGTTCCAATAGATAATTTATTCCTCTTTATTTTGATATGTTTTTCATCGGTATACTCCAATAAATAACGGAGATATGACGAAAATGGTAAAATCCGATATTTCGGCACTTAGCGTTTTTCAGCAAAAATCGGCGGTCCGATATATCGGATCTTAGCATTTTTCGGGAATATGCCGAGATCTTATATATCGGATCTTAGCACTGAAAGGGTTAAACAGTAAAATATTGTAAAATATTGATTTTACAATTTAACTTTTTTTTTAACACTAAATAAAATATCATTAGGCCTACTGGGTTTTTGATTATATAAAAAGAGTAAAATACCATTTAGATACAAATAAATAGCTTGAAAATTTTGTTTACTAATATGATTTATGGCACTGTTTTCCTAACCGAGAAATTGAATGTTAGAGTTTAATGAGGACATTTTCAGTCTCAAGTCATTTTCATTGCCCGTTAATTTCTCTATTTGTTTTTCAAAACACCAATGTTGAAATGATTGCTGACTTATGTATATGGTACTAAACTCAAAATAGCTTTGCTTTGTCAGTGTGGGTCGCCAGCCAACCGGTCGGACGCAACTTTATCTTATTTCCCAGCTAATAAACTTATTTATTTTAAATTATACTTAAACTCAATAGCATATATCCACTGATAACCTGTAAAATAGATCGTAATTTTAGTTTTGTATATTTCTTGAGTGTTTTTGAGATGTTCAGTAAATGACAAATTTGTTTTTAGAATTAATACTTTTGGGCCCATGTCACCCAACTGACACCCTTCCGACACAGTCTGGGAACCACTGCTCTATCTGAAAGTCAAGTTTTGCAGTGAAATTTACAGCAAAACCTAGACGTAGTTATATAGTTGAACTGACACCAAATCTGTAGGAGATTATGACGTTTTTACTGATATATCAATTAAATGTTGCCCTCTGGGAGCAAGCAACTGAACCTGCTCACACACTTCACTAAACTGCCACAAGGGCATGTCTTATAGCCAAGTAAGCGTTTTCTATGACTTGACATAGTGGCTGAACCAGTTAGAGTGCTATTCTGACGAGTTTAACGTTCTAACCATTTGGAAGTGCTAGGGTTCGAATCTCGACCATGAGCAATCCCAATTTGGCTTGCATATGTGTGGTATAGTAGAGAGGGGGCCTACCTTAAATAAAGGTGGCCGGCTTGGGTGGAAGTTGACATCATTTGTAGGCTTCATTGGGATTGCAGTGGACACCTATTTTGCTTTTGTGGTAAGTGGTGATAAGGGGGGGCATGTTTTGTGTTTTTTTGTTTATACTTAATATTTTAAGTATAATATGTTACAGTTAACGGTTAAAAGCTTGCTACTTCTAAGGTGACAGTTGTTTATTATCTCTCAAAAGAGTTATCGTAAAAATAAACACTGTTAGATACTAAGTCGGTTGGAGTTTTCCATACAAATAAAAGAAGGCCTTACTTTGGCAGTTCAACAGTAACCACCCCTTTGGGCTGTATTTCAACACTTTTCCCCCAGAACTTGAGCTTGGGATGGATTGAGCCGTGGAAGTTGAAGTGTTCGCTGTCAGCGTGGAAGGCAGATACAGGAGGATGATGGCTGACTTGTTCACATACCACCCTAGGACCAACAATTACTGTGAACCAGTTGTGTGTAATGATAACTATAACTACAATATTAAAAAATGCTGCATCTATAGGGGTCCAAAAAAAGGAAATTAATCATAACAAATTCCAACTGTTACATTTTGCAGATATAAATCATCTTCTTTTTATTTGTCAAACTAAGAATTAATCTTTCAACTAACCTAGCCCTTTCAGTGCCAGGTTCTATTCCTTTAACATGAGCATTTCTTGCACATTTCAAACAGCTAAAAACTGCTAATTTTAATCTGTTAAAATTAGCAGTTTTTAGCTGTTTGAGAAATACTTTAATTGTTTCATTTTTTTACTGATGAAAATGGATACTTTTGGTTTTGTTTTGTTAAAAGTACAATGACGCAGGTTTAAGAGCTCTCTGATGGAAATCAAAGGAAAAAATGAGACTAATGACTACAGCTATACAGGTACTACAAAACTGCTTTTGATATGATTTGATACTAATATTAATACTTTTGATTTGACTGGGATGGTGGCGTCATCCTGTAATCCAGCTACATGGAGGACACGATTTGTGGATAGTTGTGAGCGATGGTCGGTGGCGTGGTGTTCTCTGGTGTGGATTAACGTCCGCACTATTGAATACTAAGTTAATCCGCAAAGACCATCCTCATAGTTAGACCAATTCGTAATTCAGAGGCCGTGGTTCGGATTCCATGTTAAACTGTAGGTCCCTTAGTTGCCATCGGCTGTTGGGCTATTAATTAACTGTCCTGTCTAAGGAACATGTCAGCCTTAGTCAGTAACAAGACTACAAGATCGCGCCACAATCATCTTACACTCAATCCTCATTCATACTTGGCTTAAAATACCTACCTTGTGGTATGGTCGCCATTTCAATAATCTAATCTAATCTAATATAATTAATTCTCTGAAAATGTAACTTAGTTAACTGTTGATACTACAAGTAATCACGCAGGTTTGCTTTTAGAAGTACAGTAAATTACTTGACAATTTGAGTATTTCACAGTTCTAATACGATTCAAGATTTATATGAACAATACACTATAATATTTAGACTGACAAAAAGGTTAAAAACTTGGTAATATACCTAAACTCAGGGCGTTCAAGTTCGTAAGTTTCACCAAGTAAAGGATTAAAAGGTTTTCCAAGCCGTTCCCAGTTGGAAGCCAAAGCACTCACAGCAAATGCAGCCACATACTGGACATAAAAATTAATACATATTGTTAATATGATTAGTAATGTTATACAACATAAATTACTCAAATTAAATTTAACGGATGAGTAAATTTATAAATTTTAAAATCTTTGTGCATGCAATCAGGGATTCCACTCCAATTTGTTGATTCAATTTAGTTGTAGGTAATTATTAATATTAATTTTATAAAGTAAACATCAATTCCAATATTAGAGGGTATATTGTATTTATTGACAATACTTTTCTTTAAAATGACATCAAGCAAAAGTCTTTTAGTTGAAACCCTGAATATGCAATTTAATTAAACTAACGACCACACGCAGCATGCTCGCGTCAGTAGAGCGAATAGCGAGATCATATATTATTCACATAGATTCATAGATCTTATATTATTCCCCTCATAGTAATCCAATAGTATTGAGTATGCAGGTTTGATGCAATAAGGGTTGCTTTACATGGTAATGTGCTTATATTAAAGCTGTTCACTAAGTAAAAACACATAAAACATGTTATCAAATTATGTCAATAACTGTGAGTTATACCAATTTATCTATTCTCCGTAAGAATTACAATGAATACGTAGGTTTGCTGCCATAAGAAGCATTAAATTTGGGGTTTTTACAGCTGTATTGATAAAACTTTACTAGATGGACTTGCATACCAAATTTTTGAAGAATATTTAAGCAAATGAGAACTAAAAAAATGTTTGTACTTCCCTGTGGGAGATAGGTTAGATCATGGATATGTCTAAAGGTTTTCAGTTCACCTTAACAGCTGTTCTTATGTTTCAAATTTTGGTCGTCCAAATTGCTAACACCCCTGCCCCTCCCCCAGAGCTAAGATATATCCATGTCAAAATCATTCATAAAGACCAAGTATATTTTCAAGACTTACAACCTCAGAATTTATTTAAACCTCAGATTGCAAACTTTCCGATTACAAATAAACAATACACTCAGAATATATTTGAGAAGTAAATAATGAATTAGCGTACATAAGTTATATAATCCGATACTGAATGGATGTAGAATATAAGCCATATCATAGACATGTTACAAAGTCATTAGTATGCATGTACAAACCAGACAATGCTCGTTGGAACATAACATCAACATTGCTCGTTAGTTGTTTGTCAAAGCAAGCCAGAAAACTACTGAAACAAACTTGTTTTTCACAACTGTTGCATCGTTTTTAATCTTTTAACTGTGGATGTAACACGCCATGATTCGCAATGCTAGCTAGGGTTATTCCTGAATATATTTTTCATTTAGTTACAGATTTTTCATTTTAGGGTTTACAATTAAAATTATTGTTTTATTCTTTCTTTCTTGTGAGAAACCGACCCAACTAGCTGAGTATTTTATGTTAACATGTATGGATTTGATCATGTGTTTGTGGTTCATTGATCTAAATAAATAAATAAATAAATATCTGTGCTATGTCATATTATTGATTATTTATATTCAGTTTCAGCATCAAGAGCATACGGCTGGAATTTTGCATCATAAATAATCGGATCATAAACATTCTAATTTATAATCACGAATAGAGTAAAATATACTCTGGAAAACTTTTTATTGATAGATAAGCTTCAGACTATGATCAGTTTTATAAAAATAGTTTATAACGAAAACCTAAACCATAATATTGTATAAGCATAATAATTGAACCATTCATTGTTTTGTATAATTTTTGTTAACATTTATAAAAGATAACGTAAAATTCAAAATTAAGTTTTTTTGATACAGTATGGTATGTTTTTTGGAGTAGGCCTACAGTGGTAATTATAATGGAGTGAAAGTAGAGGGTGTTCTAAGTTCATCATAGTACTTTAATAAGTTGTTACATTAGTAAATAAATAAAAAAATAAATAAATAATAAATAAATAGACCTGCATGCGTGCAAGGGGGTCACTCTGCTCAGCAGCGTAGCGCAACAGGTGCGCATACTCCATGTACTCCACCATACGTTGGAGGAAGCTCAGCGGCTCATTGAAGACGACCGGCATCGCGACGTTGCTCAGCTCCTTTCCTATGCTTGTCTTTAGAACTGACCACAGGCTGAAGTCATTACGGCTAAACATAGGCTGTGGTAGGCTCCGTCTGCAACACAAGAAATAGTACTAATTTAGGGTACATAATTGACTTTAGAAATTATTTACTAAAAGCTTTTTATACAAATAACAAATATATATTTTTACAAAACCAAACTACAGTGATTAATTTTTGAGACAGTAAAACGTGTATGAATATCAAATTGATGGTGAATTTTGAAAATCAATCTAAATTTAAGCTGATTCCAAAGAAAGGCCAAAACTTCCAATGGTACTTTGATGGTTTATGATGCTACAAAATTTGAGGAGCTGAATGTGGCATAAGTAATAAGTTAAACCCATCCACTATGGAAATTGATATAACAATAACATTGTGATTTCCAAAACGGAAGTTTTCCAAAGAAAAATTCATTTGGAAAAACAGCTTAGAATAGTTATACTATAGATTTCGCTAAGCTCATATTCAAATATATTTTCCATTAAATATATTTATCAATCAACATACTTATATCAATTTCTCTTTAGGCTTATACATTTTTTACATCAATTTTCCAGTATGTTCTGTCCATACATTCTGTCTAAAATTATGAAAAAAGCTCATTATACCTTAACTATACACACTCATATTGAAATTCCCGACTCATTTAATGGTCCTGAGTTCCAACGTCATTTTTACATTTTATTTACTAAATAATTTCACATATTTACGTACCATGACAAATTGTAATACTTATTAAAACCTAACCATATGATAGTAGCAGAGAGCTTACTTAACCTTAGGTAGGCCTACATACATTAGTAATTTTAGAACTTCATTTTAAATTTCACAATATGTAAAATATAAATTTTAAAATGCTTGAATGGAAGTAGTTTTAAAATCTTAAAGCAAAGAGCGAAAAAAAATCACGAACCATACACTACGTATACCTACAACTTAAAGCTCATTTATAACAGACAAGATGTTATGGCCTGGTTTAAAAAAATCACATAAAACATATACAATAACACACTAAAGAAATGCCAAACAACACACTATTCCCTTGCTTTAGACAGAAATAAAGCTGAAAAGGCACACTCACCCCCGCAAACTGTTAGTAATTCATTTTTACATTATAAAACAGTGCAAACTGCTTAAACTAGTGTAAGGTAAACTTTATTACTTTACCTCAGATTGGAACTAGAAATAAATGCTGAAGAATATTTGACACACTAAGGAAATCAAATCAGTCATCAACTTGCATGGATCAATTCACAAGCTACAGTAAAAATTAAAACTGAATAATGAATATTTAAATGCCGGTCCTCACCTGGACTGGTGCGCAGCGACATTGCTTTTTTCCATTGTACACCAGACAGCAACATTAGCTTCTTACACGTCCCGAGATAAGTGCACAACACTGGACTAAATGTCCATTCGTTGTAAAAGTCCTGACGTTTGAGACAATAAATTGATGCTATACTTTTGGAAAAATAAAAAATTGCATAAACCTATCAATATCATACAATATCAATTGTAGGCTACTTTAGAATTTTTCAAACTTAGAATTTGGTCCTAATTCACAATTAGTTTCAGCCAAAGAAGGGAAAATTTAAACCTAACAAATCAGGATTACATCAAACTTGGTCAAATCAATCAAACTAAAATTAATTGTAAGGCACACTAAGATTAAATGATTTTATTTTAATGTAGTACCAGTGTCCGAGGGAGAGGGAAGCTTCTTTATTTGTGATAATCATTTGCTTAAAATTTTTATTTTTGTAATACTTTTTATGTGAAAAATGGGGTAATGTTACTTCAAACTCAGGATTAATTTTACAACCGTTTTAATGTACAGTGCAAGTGTATTGTCATATTAAACTTTCTAAAAATATATTTTAGAAAAGGCAACTAACTATAAGTTAACTGTTATGTACATACAAAATGGCTAGAAAAATAATAAAGGTTTGGTAATTATTATTATTAAAAACCAATTTTTGTTCCTTTTCCTTGTATTGTTTACTAAACAACGATAATCTCTTAAGTTTTAAAATAGTATACACCATGTATTAGAAGTATTTTCTTCTGTTGAGTACAACTGTACTTAAAAAGAGGTTGTGTGTCTACTTGTAATATGCTGTATTTCAACTAAACGAGTTTGCATCACAAGTTCTTCATTTTTTATCCTGAGTTTAAGCAGTTTAATTTTTTCTTCATGCTCTTTCTGCATGCATGCCATTTTCAAGTTATGATCTTCTCTCCGCAACTTAAGTTGTTGTTTCAAAACTTTCTTGCGCAATGTTATCAGCTCATGTGCAGAGTCTGATGTCTTTACAATTTTCCTTGCATGAAGACTATTCTTTTTCTTCTTTTCTATGATACTGGATAATACAGGTTTTAATAAATAATTATATTTTGAGAACTGATTATATCTGGCAAGTTTTTCCCTTGTCAACGGAGAATATTCTTGTTTTAAAGAATCACTCGCAGTCTGATTACTAAGTTCTTCATTTGATGACAAATTCACACCATATAATTTTGTCTCTGCACTAGAGTCCTCTGATTGGGAGGTTTGGCCATTGAGTGCAAGGCGTAACTGAGTTCTTTGCTCTGTTATCAAAGACTGGTAAAAATCTTTATCATACGTTGATTTAACTGTTCTATTTAGTAAAGAATCACCCAAAATGTCTTTGATCTTGTAGTCAGTTTCATTCAGATTATCACTTGCTGGAGTACTCACATCACCTGCAAGTTAATGGTTTTAAAATATTATTATAATATATACACCTGGGGTAGAAAACCTGCCTACTCAGTGAAATCTCAAAGCTTTAATTACAATACTAGGAATATGCACTTGCAATTGTATACAAATAAACAAAATGAACATGGAAATTCTAAGTTTAATTACTTAGTATTAATTACTAAGTATCACAGTGTTCACCCCTAAAAACATAAAAAATCAAAAACAGCTCTATCGATTTATATTATTACTAGCTGACTAGACAAACTTCGTAGACAAATTTCCTAACACTAACAGTAATGTATGTTGTGTTAACTTTAAGATTCGACATATTCCAAAGTCGAATAGGATTACGTCTTTGTTGTAAAATGTTAAATCTTCTGGGTAGCGGCATACTAGTTAGTAACAATACTGATGTGATAAGATGTATTAATGGCATTCCCACAAAACTAAACAAATCTAAGGGGATTGATTCACAATGTTCCGACCCAATCAAAACACAAACCAAAACTAACTGCAATACAGCTTTTTAGGAAAGATTAAATCTTCTGAATCGTGGCAATATTTATAATAATGTATTTTTTCAAAACAACCACAAACATTCACTGAAAATTATGGCACAATGACGTTAAGCTTTAGATAGTTACCGTACTGAAATGGCGACCTACCCAGGTAGATATTTTAAGCCAAGAAAGTTTGAATGAGAAATGAGTGTAAGGCATATATCTAAGAGACCTACAGTTTAACGTGGAGTTAGCTGTCGGCTGGTGAAAAAAACTAAACAAAATCAGCAGTTAGTAAAATATTTAAAAATAAAGCCACATTTACACTATGTAACTTGTTTTATAAACTTTTATTTAACTTTAACTTTTAATTTTTCAAAACTTCAAACATATTTACAACAAAAGTTTTAAAATTTACTTTGTTCTTTCCGATGGCACAAGAAACCTGTAACATGTTTTAAAACATGAGTTTTGGTTATAAAACAAGTTTGTTGTATATATACAACAAACAAGGTGACATACCATTTTTTAGGTGTTTCAAAAATGCCTTTGCATTCTTCAACATGTTTATAACACATGTTATAAAACAGAACTTTATAAAACAAGTTAAGTTTACATTGTGTAAATAAGGCTTAATTGGTGAACGCATATGATCAAAATGCATCACATATTTTCTTCATAAGCTTTAAATCATAAACAAACACTATACACCAGTGGGGCTTAGCCCTGAGGCTAATTATAAAACTGATAATGTATATATTTTACTGGGAGCAGAGACAAATAAAAAAAATCAAAGATCATTAAAATAGGTACGGCTGTTCAAGAGTTATATGTGTAACTAAGTTAACACGATTTTAGAATTTAGATTTTATGGTTTTTATTAGACCCCAGAATAGTATGACATGACCGGTATTTCTTTAAAAACTATAGATAAAAATTTACGAGCTTTTATATATAAAGAAATCTATTTTTAAACTTGTACGGTGACACAAGCCTATTCATCATATCTTTATACCATCACGAAAGTTATCACCACTAAAACTAACTCAATAAAACAAATTACAATCTTGAATTATTAGTCCATTGGTTCCAGTAAAACCAGAGAGAATTCTCCAAAATTTCCCTTGTTATAGCTTAAGATGGTGGGAAATTGACTATTTTTGAAATGTTAGATTTATTCAATGTTAATTTTAACCCTTAAGACTATTAAGTACATATGTATATTATTTATTTTACTTTCCAGAGAAATAAAGTACCTATGTGTCACTTCACTGTCACAGTTTATTTTCTTGTAGATTAGATTATTGTTATTGGGCCATACTACAAGGTAGGTATTTTAAGCCAAAATATAAATAAGGATTGAGTGTAAGATGATGTGGCACGATCTTGTAGTCTTGTTACTGACTAAGGCTGACATGTTCCTTAGACAGGACTGTTGATAATTAATAGCCCAGCCGAGGGCAATTAATGGACCTACCACTATTCGTCAATCAACTATCCACAATTCGTGACCTCCAAGTAGCTGGATTACAGGATGACGCCACCATCCCAGGTAACGCAAAAAATATGCTAAATACTTCCTCAAGACTGTTGTATTTTTTTAACAAGTGTAAAACTTATAACTTAAGTGTATAAACAATTATAATAAAATTGGGAAACTGTCCCTTTAATATATACGGTAACCTTAATTATCAAAATAATATAGCCTAATTAAAAAACATTTTGGAAATTTTTAAATTAGGGCCAGATTAAAAACATATTTGTTGAATTTTATAACAAACTCTTAACAGCATATAGTCATACTCTGACTGTAACTCACCTAAACTTTTAATACTAACATTTTTACCAAACTTTGAAGGTGTGAACTTGGTAAAAAATGTATTTATTAGTTATAGAATTGTAAAAAGTCCTCATACTTAAATATATCAGGATAAGAACATTATATACACACCTCCAGCTTTAAATGCATCTTTATTTTCTGCCCATTTCTTCTTTGACTGCTTCTTAACATTATCATACTTTCCTTTTAGAGTTTTGACATCTCTATAAATTTCATTACTGCTATCATTGAATTCTTTTTCAATAGACTTCCAAACAGCATCTTTACTCGTTTGAGCAATTTTATCAGTTCGTTTGCACTCAATGACTCCTACATGCTTTGCGATCAGATTCAACAGCAAATCGACTTCCTTGCATGAAAAGTTCTTGGACCTTTTATGAGCTGAGTCTCCATCACCACTCTCAGGAAAATCCATTAACAGCTCGAAAGATTTTCTTGAAAATTTCAAATGGGAAATTCTATATGTGTAATTAAAAGGACGTTTTCAATATCAAACATGAATGATCCTTGATTAACTTCTGTCAGTCATTACGGTATATATTCTCTAATTACTCAGAGCAGGGACTGTAAATCAATTAATAAGTATAACCTGATAAGGCTTAGCAGTCTACTTCAATTCAACTTTGTAATGTAAATATCTGTAATAAAATAAATCAAAATTCATAATCCTAAGTAAGAAGTTGAACATTCCCATGCCCTGAAAGATGATGAATCTAAACAAACGTGAAAATAGTGACGTTTGAAAATCCGACTATAGCCACCAAAGAGAACCAAAAACAGTGCCAAAGTGTACCAACCACTGAACCACATCTGTTAAAGTATCCTATATTTATGTAACAAAAACCTTTTTTCTGCCTATGGCAGCCTGTTCACTGTAATTGGTTGGTTAGTTTTGACTTTCTTCCTTTCCTCTCCTTCCTTTCCATAGTATATTGAGTATTGTTTTTGTAGAAAAAAAATTATCGAAAGAGTAAAAAATGAAGAATTTGAGTTGACAGTGTAATTCCGTTTTAAGGCTCCCTGAATCCAAAAAAGTGGTTTTCGGATTTATGTCATAATGTCTGCCTGTCTATATGTCTCTAAAGACCCCGAGACCACACTGATCGTCCGATTTTTTTGAAATTATGTACTCGGATGCACTTGTCCTATTGGCCATATCGTCCATATCTCCACACCAGCTTTTGTATTGCATAGAAATTTGGATTTTTTAGGGAAGTTTACCCCTTAAAATGTGACAAATATAAATTTCTCAAAATCCACTCTAACATTTTTAATTAAAATTTCGTGATTATAGCTATGAAGGTCCCAAATAATATGACACCACTCTTATGTCAGTAATGTTTCAAAAGTCATGAACTTTTTAAAAGTAAAAAGAAGGTTTTTTAATGTTTTAGCAATATAAAAATTAGTAAAATAGTTTGTCTATTTTCATTAAAATAAGCTCAAATACCCCCGTCGCATCAGACCTGCATACTCAGTGAATTTCCAAATCAATAATATAATAGTAATAATAATAATATATGACAAGTTTTATAACAATCTTTCCATAAACATGAGAATTATTTGCATATTCTCCATAAGATTAACATGGGAAAGAGTGTGCTGGATTGCTGCTGTGAGGAACACTGAGAGTAGGCATTTCTACCATAAACAATTTTTATTTTTAACATTTATACCAACTTTCATCAACATCTGTCCTTAAATAAAAGATTTTTCTTTTCCCTATATGATTAACATGGGAAAAGAGTATGCAGGTTTGCTGCCATGATAAACACATAAACTATGATTTTTAAGCATAAACGGGTGGGTATCAACAACATGAAGGTAAATACCAAGTTTAATATAAAAGTATTGATTGATATGGGAAATATTAATTTTTCCTTATCCTCCTTAAGATTAAAATTGGAGCCCCAAAATACAACGTACTGGGTTTAGATTTTTTAATATAATAGATTTTTTAATAAAGAACTGTTTAAGATACAGAAACCAAACTTTGCACACATATTTATCGGCCAAAGAGAAAAATATTTTCAAAGTATCATTAAGGTTGCTTTTATATTTTCAAAATGGCGGCGGTTCTTAAAGTTAATGGTTGTTTTGTTATTTAAATTAAAATATTTTTAACCGCCGTAATTTTGAAAATACAAAAGCAAACTTAATGATGATTTGAGAAGATTTTTTTCTTTAGCTATTAAATATGTGTGCGAAGATTGGTTTCTGTATCTTAAATAATTATTTATTTATAACGTTTTTTGTATAAAATACAAAATGGCGGCTAGCGGCTAAACGAAGGATTTTTCGACATATGTTTATTAGAAATTTTTCGTTTATTTTGATGAGTACTATCACCCCTCGAAGTTTGTCCCCAACTTTAATGAACACCCTGTATATATATGTATATATATATATATATATATATATATATATATATATATAACTACTTTGAAAATTGTATAATTGTGTACTGAATGAATGAGTGTTGGTTTTGCAAATTTTCATTTTAATTATAAAAAACATTTTCAAGCAAATAGAAATAGTGACTCGTGTACAACCTGAAAACACAATAAAACATAAATAAATTCAAGGAAAAGTTTACAATAAAAATTTTGGAATCATATGGTTTTAGACAGTTGAGTTGAATCATTTATTTATATTAGTAATAAACTCTCTGAGATTTAATCCTGTAGGAAATTTTGATTTTAAAACCAACTGGTGTGCCAATTCTGAATTTCTTAAAATAAGTTGGTTTCTTTTAAGGTTTTGATGTGGTGGAATTTTGTGGAGGGCTTTAAGTTCATAACAGCCCTCAAAATTTTGGTTGTGGTGAGCTGCATGATTGAAAATTGGCTTTCGTAAATCTTCATGAACCACATCAAAACGGTGGCCTGTCATTCTAACTCGTAAGGAGTTAGATGTTTGGCCAATATATTCTTTTTGACAATGTTTGCACGATAGTTGGTAAACCACATTATGGGTTTCACAAGTTGATCCACCAACTATCGGGTAAACTTTATTTGTCACTCTACTTTTAAATTCAGTAGATTCACACATAATTTTGCAAATACCACATCGAGGTTTGTGGCATGGTTTACAACTATTCTTGACATTACAAAGTTCATTAGGCCTAGAATTTTGAATTTTGGGTCTCACCAGCATATTTTTTAAATTTTGCGGCCTTTTAAAAATAACACGAGGTGGTCTGGAAAATAAATTTTCTGTTGTGGGAGAGGATTCTAAAATATTGAATGCTACGTTCATGATGCTGTTAACTTTATGTAGTCCTGGGTAGTAGTTTGTGATGAATTTAGGGTCACTTGAAAGTTTTTTGTCTTGATTCACATTTTTTGGTTTCTTGAATTAGTTTGATAGTAACTTTTGTGGGTAGCCTCGTTCAATGAAAGCAGTATTCAACTTTGAAAAATCAGAGTTATCACTACAAAGGGATTTAGCGTGTATCAATAAGCTATTTGGGATTGATTTTTTCATGTACAAAGGATGACAACTCTGGTAATGCAAATATTGCATTTTATTAGTGTTTTTAATGTGAATTTTACTTTTTAATTTACCATTGTCAATACTATACTACAATACTATACAATAATATATATATATATATATATTTATTTATTTATATATATAAATTTTAACGACTCTTGTTTTTGGACTCTGGGCACCTAAAGAAGAAAAAATAACATGGTCCCGGGCTTAAGTCTCGCCATGAGACCAACGGTAATAGCTTCTTCCCTATGGGAAATTCGCTAAAAGCTAGAGAAATAAGTATTTTGAATCTATTTTTGAATTAGTATTTTGATTAGTCTATATAACTAATCTGTCTAGAAAAATTATTTTATTTATTTCCCTGTGGGAAATAGTCACACATCATGGATAATTGTGTATTAAGAGAATGTTTCCGTCCCTCTTAAACAGCTGTATTTATAATCGTATGACGTGATTTTTACACATTTTGGTCAGAAGGATTACCTATATCCCCCAAAGCTAAGACATATTGATATGCAGGGGTGCCCACCCCCCCAAGCTTCATGAAGCACCCCCCCCCAAACTTAGAACCAGCCCCCCCATGTAAGTTGGCACCCCATACCATAAAAAAGGTGTAAATAATACTTGTACGCACCCCTTATTTTATCTAAAACTAAAAGAAGATTTATAAAGGTATTAAAAACCCTATGGGTTTTTAATATCTTTTTAAATAGGGTTCCATCTTGCTTCGTCGCTGCATTTAAACTCATTAACTTTATATTTCACTTCCAACTGTTGTTTGACTTTCTTTTTACAGTGTTCGTTCCATTTGTCATGCCTAACGATGGTAGCATTGAATAACAACTCTAAAACATTTATACTTAAAAAGTTTTTGCTTTTGGGGCATTTTAATAGTGTAAAAACATTACAAAATTTAAGAAACTTATCATCATAACTCAGTGGTAATATTAGTTTTGAGATGGAAAGGGTAACAAACACATAGACGCAAGGGCAATGATCACATAACCTAATCGCGCAGCTTGTGTCTGTCGTATGACCACCATCACGACTCCTGAAGATAACCGAGTACTTCCGAAACTCGCCGGACCTTCCGCTGCCGCCAAAATCACGGACAATATTCGAACACTGTCATTGCCATTTATTTATTTTCACATAGAAAAACAAACTATGTTTATACGTTCATTATTATTTACGCTTTATCTAGTGATGTAGTATATTTTTCAATGTCATCACGTTAAACACTGTTAAAATCCGTTTTACCCCCCCTTAAAAAAATGTTTGGAACCCCCCCCAAGAATTTCAATGACGTAGTCTGCGTCATAGACCCCCCTGTGGGCACCCATGTCATATGAAAAGTGAAATTTACTGTCCAGGGTAAACAAAGAGTGTGTTGTCCGAAAGCGACCAATGTTATTATAAAGAAAATATTAAAATACAGATTTTCCTTTTTTTAACAGTTTCTATAAAACTTGGCATGCAGTGTAGGGCTATATTACCCAACAAAATTCCAACAATCATTATTTTAACTTGGCTTCTCTCTTATGTAAAGTAAAAATCCACAAGCTTTATTAAAACTGTAGTACTGTATTCTTCAATTTGTATTTTTTAAATCAAAATTTATTGTTAAAAAATAACCAATTTCTTAAAATAACAAGAAAAATAAAATTAGTAATTGCTACAATGTTTGGGACATAACCCCCCTCACAAGGTAATACTAAACTGTTTACACCCTACACTAGATACCGAGGGGGGGCATAAAAAAGGATTGAAAAAGGAGGAGGAAATCGATGTTTTATTATTCCCTATAAGAATAATATTAGGGGCTCTCAGACAACGTACTGCCTCTACCACAGACAGCATTTAACTTTTCTCTGGAACCATCAAAAACAAATTATTCAAAATACAAATTTGTTAAGCTTTTTGTGCTAATTATAATGTTGATAGCCACTACTATTTTTAAAATTTATCTTTTAACCAGAAAATTAAAACTGTATTTTTTACATGTAAAAACCTATGCCTTTTGAACCATTAGTTCTACAGGCATATAGTTCATGTCATATTATTTAGGACCTGAAATGAACTATAGACCTTAGCCATGAATTTCAATTAAAATCATTAGCGAACAAATTTTGAGAAATTCATTTTTAAATTTTGTTTTAGGGGTAGAATACCGTAAAAATCAAAAGTTAAAGATAAATAAAAATGGTCTGCTGGAGATAGCCAAAGTGCACCCGTGTACCAAGTTTCATAAAAATCAGCCGATCTGACTGCATTCAGACAGAAAAACTGACAGATAGAAAACGTATATATAATTTTTTAACAAACAAAATTGCGGACCGGAAACCTAGGACTTCCGGACAATTTAAATGAAATATTTAGGCTATATACTGACTTAGGAGCAATATCTATACTAAGTTGGTAGCCTAGAGAATTCTGAAATACTCTTTCATAGGATCTACTATTAAATGATTACGCAAATAATAGTGAACATAGACATAACATATTTTGTTAGGAAAATCTAAAATTAAAAGTCAGATCAGTTTTAATTTTTTTTGGCTACCAACACTGTTGTTATTAGAATTTTTCAATTATTTTGATCAATTATTTTAACATAATAATTTATTAGTTCTATGATAAACGTATGAAATTAAACTTAAAATTTAGATCTTGTTTCAAACTTCAACACCCCCTCAGACATAGTTAAGATGTTATTAATCGTTTATTTAAAACTGTTTGTTTGTTTTGAGGCTAAAATTTTAACAAAAACTAAACTATTGCCAAAATAGGGCCTAAAAACCAAAAGGCTTATAATATTCTATATTTGGTCTAAAATATCAGGAAATGAGGATGCCAACATTACATACGTAAACTTAAATGTTACAAAGAATAAATCGAATTTCAATACAATTAATTACAACTTTTCTACTTCCAGAAATTTAGAGGGAAAAATAATTGTTAGTCAGGCAACTTGTTAGACTTTATAAAAAACTTAAAGTTTTAAATAACTTGAGTAATTACCAATTAGTAATTGCATGCCAGTTGAATAATTACTTGCAATTACCAGATCCAAAAATGATTTTGTTAAGTTTAAAATATAGACAATGAAATGAATAATACATTGTTATAGTTATAATACATTGTTATAGTTATATTACATTGTTATAGTTATATTACATTGTTGTAGTTAGCCGGTACAGGCTACTGTGTTATACTCGGAACACACGATTAATGTTACAATTAATTAAGTTCATATGTAGAGAATAACGGCGTTACTATGGTATTCCAAAAATCATTTAGCTTATTTTAAATGTACTAAATTGTATAAATGTACGTTGTAACAAAATCTGTAGGCCTAATAAATATTACATGTAACTTATTTTGATGTACATAAAATTAAATTGGAAAAAAATCGACTATAAAAACAAGGAAGCTTCAAAAGCAATTAATATAGGCAGTCAGTTATTATAAAGCTTGCACTCAGCATTTATAACTTTTTTACAGTAAATACCGGTAGTTATTAATAAACTACTGTACTAAACTGATATTTATTTGTTCAGTTTTACTGGATATAGGGTACAGTTCCCTTTATATAAAATACTGATACATTTTCTAATTAATTGATTAAACTTGGTAGATTATAAAATAAATTATTAATTTGTTTTAGAGATGATCATAGACGTCCGAGTAAATAGGATTTTATCAAAATCAAGTAGTTTACATTGCGAGATATTTCCTTCATTTAAAGAATAAAATCATATTGTAACGAAAGAGAAGTCAAGTAAAACATGTTCAATAATAACTGTAGGCTACTGCCGATACCTAATTTTATAAGTTCTATTCATTATGTAGCCGTAGACGTTTGTTTTTACTTTCTCACCTTATACATAGTACTGTATATGGAGAAAGTATTGTTTTCGTCAACATTTTCGAATTTGAGTTGAGAGTGTATATATCCGTTTTTGGGTCCCCTGAATCCTAAAAAGTTAATTCCGACGTGATGTCTGTCCGTTCGAGTGAGTGTGTTTGGATTTGTAGGTACAGAGCCACAGCCTGCCCCGTTGTTCCGATTTAGATGAAATTTGGATGTATGTATATTCACCGTAACTCCAGGTGTTTTTAATTTTTATTTTTTAAGGGTAGTTTACCCCTAAAAACCCTTTAAAAACGTAAAAAATCCAAATACATATCTAAAAATGGCTCAAACGATTTTGATTAAAATTTGATAGTTTATAGTGCAAAGAGTACTAAATAACATAGCACCACCCGCATGTCTGTAAAAATGACGGTTCAAAAGTTAAGGGCTTTTTAATGTAAAAAATTCAATTTACAAGCTATCCGCAAAAACACTAAAGGTAAAGTTTAATTTGATTGCCACCATTGAAACTATCTTAAAACTAAGAAAATTAGAATTAGTAAAATTTGAATTATTTGTCTATGACCAACGGTTCCAGAGAAAAGTTAAAATTACTGTCTATGATAAACGCAATACAGTATGTTGTCTGAGAGCGCCTCACATCACCCAACAAAACCCGCTCAAAAAAGCTTGGTACAACCGCGGAGGGGTTGGGGGTTCCCCCCATCAAATTCAAATAATGAAATTAGCATGGTTTCTTTTGTTGTTTTTAAAGTGGGTGATTATTTTTGAAGCAGTGAATTATACTACATGATATTTCGATAAAATTTATAGATAATGATATAGTTGCGTTACAGATTATTGTCTTTTAAATTTACATAAGGGAGAAAGTATGTGGCAGTCTACTGATACCGTTTTTTTGGCACTAAAACAGGAATTTCCCGTAGTAAGTGGAGAACTCCCAGTTTTCATCACAAAGAAACTACTTTCTCACTCATGTAAAAACAATAAGCAACGACTAAAAAATATATAAAGCCTCGCATCTTAAGTTATATGTATATCTTAAGAAACGTGTGATTGGGAGTTGCATCAGAACTGTTAACAGGTGTGTGTTCTCTTGATAAGTGAGGAAAACATTTAATATGAAATAAATTAAAACAAATATTACCCGTATCTCCAAAATATACGCGTATTTTAAATATAATATGCCATTATAAACATTACATCAGTCAACTATATTATGTTATTAAGAATGGCTTCCCAAAGACAATGATGTTGCCTATTTAGTGTGAATAATCATACATATTTGGGCGATTCGAAATTTATTAAGATTTAAGGTTGTGTTATTTACAACTTCCCTAGTGCATTAAATAGTACGAATTTATTTTTATTTCATGTTTACTGTTTTAAAATAGATATTAACGAACAAATATCTCAACGACCTATCACCGTTGCAAAGCGTTTGGCTTCATACAGGACATCGATGCGACAACACAATCGTTAGATGAGTGCCGCAAAAACATTCAATTAAGCAGCCTACAAGAACTATACTATTTAGATATTGAATAATAAATTACACTTGAGCAATATCCCTCTGCAATTGATACAAAGCACAGATCACTCAATACATCACTAGAATATGTTACTTATGAATTATTGACGGAACCCTTGCAGCGCAGAGCGCAGGCGCTGGTCAGGGTGGTCTTGTGAGGGGGTGGTTGGTCGGTCAGCTGACTAGTTTCGGGTCGAAGCCAAATGATTATTAATACCCCACCCTACCTCTGCTTACCCGGCCAAGGGAATAATCCTTCCGCCTACGTATGCGTTATCCAGCCAAAACTAGAATACCCTATAAAATTGCCCTAATACTAAAGTAGCCTAGTCCTAGTGAATGCCTTAGAACGGAAAGACGATATGCCTATTTATTAATTATTTAAAACTTTTATTGATCCATATGAACCGGAGTCTTTTATATAAATTAATGGTATACTTTTTGAATAAAATAAGCTTATAAATAAATTGTATAACGTTATTGGTGGCATACGTCCTGGAAATATGACAATAGAAAATATTTCTTTTTGTCTTCATTGTGTGACATTTTAGTGAACAAACAGCAAGTTCAATTGTGTATAAATTAATAGGGCTACAGTATTGATGTCTTGCTTTACAATGTTCAGAGGGAGATGAGACAATAATAATTATTAAATTAACAATTAGTTGGACTTTTCCAACGCGTCTTGTGTTTAAAATCTACACAACGTTTCGAAGAGTTGGATAAACTACTCCCGTTTTCAAGTGCCTAACAATATTTACATCTGTACAAACAAAAGGTTATTTCTACATATAAAAAAGAAACCGGTCAAAAAACATAACAAAAAATATAACAAATATATTCCGTAGTAGTCAAAAATATATTCTGTACATTCGGAAAATTGCAAACGAACGACACTAACACTCCGCCTCCGAGTTAGCGGACGTAAAAATAAGTAGGACCGCACGACACGAAGGTCAGACCACTACACTGGCCCCCACCCGTCAAAGCGGTCGCTACTTTCACCTCGTGTCCGCTAGGGGCGCTGGCAGCTCAGCGTCGTCCGGCTGCAGCTGAAAACGAAATAGCACACGGAAAAACAATTGTTTACAAAAATTCGGGGCCACCAACGTTACACTTCGCCTTCATGCTAGTCGGCTGGAAACCTGGTAACAAATACACGGTCCGAAGGCTGGAACACGAAGTCCTTCCTTCGACCATGCAGAGCGATACTTCCTCCATGAACCACTACGGGCGCTGGTAGCATAGCGTTGGATGACCTAACCCAAAAAAACCAACAAAACAAACAGGGAACAACTATTACAAATATTGTGGGGAATACCACTACACTCCGCCTCCGTGCTAGCTGGACGGGAACCTGGCAACAAATTCACGGTACGAGGGTTTAGACAGTGTCTCCCCCCTTGGCCATGCCGAGCGATGCTTCCTCCAAGGACCGTTAGGGGCGCTGGCAGCGTAGCGTCATCTGGTGGTGTCTAGTGGGCCTATTTGAAAATGTATTTATGTTCTGTGTAGTTTTAGCTGAAAAATGTTTACTCAAAAAAGGAAACCATAGGGGCCTAACTTCAATACACTGCTTTGACTTATGAGGTCTTTATTTACTTTTATTAAAGCTGCTTCTACAAATTTTCTTTTGCGTGTGTGTGATCCCCTATGTAATATTTTTGCCTCTTGCCATTTAAATTGGTGATCATTTTCCCATGCATGCTTAGCTAATTTAGAGTTTGCTGTGTCTCCTTTCTTTGTGTTGTATTTGTGTTCATTTAACCTAACTTTAAGTGGGCGTTTTGTTTCTCCTATGTTTTTATGTTTTTTTTATAGTTATATTTTTTGTTGTGTTTTTTGACCGGTTTCTTTTTTATATGTAGAAATAACCTTTTGTTTGTACAGATGTAAATATTGTTAGGCACTTGAAAACTGGAGTAGTTTATCCAACTCTCGAAACGTTGTGTAGATTTTAAACACAAGACGCGTTGGAAAAGTCCAACTAATTGTTAATTTAATAATTAA
The DNA here is from genome assembly GCA_023375725.1 of Nephotettix cincticeps. Classification (NCBI taxonomy): domain Eukaryota; kingdom Metazoa; phylum Arthropoda; class Insecta; order Hemiptera; family Cicadellidae; genus Nephotettix; species Nephotettix cincticeps. The sequence continues at coordinate 75,363,510 of CM041790.1, forward strand.
TAACCAACGCCATTATGAATTTTCAAAACTCTGACAATAATAATTTTGACAATTTTCCTTCAACTATCCTAGGAGAATTGCCATTTAAAAATATTTCTATTTACTTCCTTGAGGAAAATCGTTTAGATCATGGATATGTCTAAAAGGAATGTTTTCAGTTCATATAAACAGCTGTTCTCATAACCTAACTATGACGTCACTAACAAAATAATGTCAATGTTTCAAATTTTAGTCACGGGGGGGGTGGTTTCCCCATGCAATTTGAACAATAAATTATTAAATGATATTTAGAATCACTTTGTAGAACATGATAGTTTTATTACAGATTGTCTTTTTTAAATTTACTTAAGGGAGAAAGTATGTGTCAGTCCACTGATACCATTTATTTACAGATAAACTGCTGGATTGAAATTTGTGAGCGAGTTATTGGAATGGTAGATTTTTAGTTTTCTCCCACGCGATGCCTGCCTCTATTACGTTAATCCATAGATGAACGGATAGTAAAGTAGATAGTGCACGCTCATGTTAAGGATGAAGACGTTACATCGTACCGCCAATTGACATAGTAGGTACCGCCATCCTCAGATAGCGCTAGTGTTGCAAATGACACTAATGACAAATGACACACCTGACGGCGTCACAAAGGCCTAGTTCACAGATCCGACAGATGGCAACACTTGTCCTGAGATTTTATCGTCTTCACTAAGTCCCATAAGGTACCTCCTCTCCTTATAATCCGTTCCTCTCTGGTTAATCCTTATCCTTTCCCAATATTACTTAACAGGGTTTACTTTGACATGTTATAGACACTCGTGTTTTGTCACTTTGTATGGTAAATAATGAAAAATTATTTAACAATTAAATATATCAGTACACCTCCCAGCATTTTTTTCCCGTGCGAAGAACGGGTACTTTGGCTAGTAGGTAATAAATGAAGAACATGATCATATTGACTGAAGCGTTAAAAAGACTACACTTTGAAAAAAAAGCTATTACTTCATAAATAGAAACAAAGTGCCGATAGAAAGGCATGCAGGTGTACGTACAGGTTTGGGCACAGACCTCGCGGCGATGCGATGTGTGTGGTGGGCGTTACATTCGAGGGCTGAGCGAAACGAGTGGACGGATACGAGTGTCGCTACACTAGAAGTCGGCGATGGGAAACTGACTAGGGTGTCGCTGTCTGAACCCGGTGTTGCAGCAGTGACTAGCGTCTCGGTATCAGAATCTGAAAACACAATGTGTCTTCAAAGCCAAACCTCGTCGACTAGAGGATGTCCACTCAGTTTGCAAACAATATGCACAATTCTTGAAAAATCGTAGTTGCGAAATCAAAGGTCTCTGTAAGGATATGTTTAAGAGACGTTGTTTCTTTCAGTGTCTAAGCATCTGATTTACAAACTTAGGTGAGCGCTTTTCTCAGGATAGGGAGTCCTGAAGGCTAAATCCTAATCGTAGCTAGGTTAAATTAACCTACACTTTTTCTCACTCACACAGTTAGCATTGGATTCTCAAATACAGGGACATTGTAGTATTGGGCGAGATCGGCGACCGCTCCCTCATATATCATTGTTAGGTTACCCATTCCTTGAGCGATCGCCGAACACCCCGAACTATAATGCCTCCACTGTGATGCGAACGCACAACAGTGTCTCCCTAAACCATTAAATAATTACATACTAGGGCCAGGGGGTCCCAAGTGTAAATTTTACATTTTAAAACCACTTTAATTTCATAAGCTGGTTCATGTTTACAGTTGCAAAAATCTACAGTATTTAAAAAAAAATCTGACTTAAAAATTAGCCTAAGAGAATCAGGTATTTTATCCATATTTAAAATTTTGCCGTTCCCCCAAGAAAGTTGTTTGCCTCCCCAAAAGATCTGCCGCCCTGGGCGGCAGCCCACCCGTGGCCGGCCCAGATCAAATATGTACATCTCGTAAGATATACACATTGATGTACAGTAATCGTTTGGTTGCTGCCAGAAGACATTCAATTTCAAAGTGGTGAAAATACCAGAATTTATGCATGTCTAATGACCCTGATTAAACGTAAAAATTTATGTCAATCAAAATTCAAATTACTTATGCTAATGTTTATTTCCGGCCTGTGACCTGTCACGTTATATAGGCCTACCTAATTATAAATTTGTTATTTCGAAGTACATCTTTATTCATGGTGGAAAGAAATATTGAAAACTGTTAATAAAATCAACAAACATAACAATAACATTGAAACTATAGGATAATAGATACATCTTTAAAATATCATGTGTTTATTAATACTTTTTATTCTGGGCTGCAGGGTTATTGAATTGGTTTCTATTGAGACTTGGAGTTATTAGGTACCCATGACTGCACAAGTCTTGTCCTGTTCTCTTCTCCTTGAATTGTCTTGTTGTCATAGTGCTTGTATTTTAGGTGAGTTAAATGAGTTTCTCCTGAATTCTCCTGTTAATGTGTTCTGGGAGATCTTGGTTGTGGTAATTTTCTCAAAGCTTGGCCTTATTCCACCGTTTATTATGGATATTCTGCATAAGTAAATCCTGGCCAACAGTTAATTCTTAAGTTTTACTTGGCCTCAATTGTAAAATGTTGTAGTGTTTGGGCTTCTACCATTTGTGAGAAGTGAGCAAATCTAATAAACCTCAGGTAGATGCAAGTGCAGATGAAGTATTCTGTTTAATGTAGTTTAGTTCTAAATTTCTCTAGAAAGTGACCAAAGGCCCTGAAACATCTTTATGGTTCTCATGAAGACCAGATTTCTCTTTATCAAGCTTACTATTGGAATTGTTATTGTTACCTAATGAGTCTATCCTCTTAAGAAAATTTAAATCAACATGTGGCTGTAATCCTGGATTTTGGAACAGCTGAAACACTGTTTACAGCAAGAATCTGAGCAAGATATGCTTTAGAATCTATTTCAGTAGATACTGTGATAGAACCGAGAGATTTAGTTTTAAAGCATCCAAAAGCTTCTAGTTGTGAAATTGTATCTTGTAGTTATTTACATTTATCAAGAGAATTTCTTGCAATATCACATTTTGTAGGCATGTGGAAAGTTAAGATAAAAACATCAACCCCACTGTCAAGTTAAAAATCCATTTACACAAAGTTCTTGGGACGAATAATTTATTTTTGCCTCATTGATCTAGTGACAGTGTACTAGATCACTTAGCTGATAATTTCATCAACTTGTCCAGAAAACTTAATCCAACATGCATTGGAGAAGTAATTTGATTTGGAGCAATCAATAGTTGAAAATGGTTTCCAACACATTCCAGAGAATTCTTTGACTAGAACAACCTTTATTTCTATTGAAAAGTTACTAGGCCTATTTCGGTAAATTTAGCATCCTTCCACTTACCTCCACTCATTGAAATTTTGGTGTTTTCTGTAATCTAGCTACTTGGAGGTCACGAATTGTGGATAGTTATAAGCTATGGTCGGTGGATATGTTATTCTCTTGTGTGGAGTAACGTCTGCACTATTGAATGCTATGTTCATCCGCAAAGTGTATGCTCATAATTAGCCCAGTTTGTAATTCAGAGACAAAAGTGGATTGGATCTCATGTTAAACTCAGATATCTTTGCTACCTCTAAGTTATCTTTGACTGTTGGGCTATTAATTTACAGTCCTGTCTAAGAAATAAATCAGCCTTAGTCAGGAATAAGACCACAAGATCGTGCCACAATCATCAGGCTTATTTCTTCTTCATACTTGGTTTAAAATACCTAAAAATATAGACTACCTGTCGTCAATCAATCCTTGAGTTTTTTTATGGTTGTGCATGTGAGGTCAGCTGATTATTACAACCTTTTATTGTTTTGATTTTGGTTCTGAAGAGAATTGTTGTTTGAACTGTCTAACATGGTTATGGTGATAAAAAATGTAATTTGTTTTCGATGTAGGAATAAATTATTATAATTATTTGATTCATAATTTAAACGAGTGTCTGATTTAACTACAAGCTATTTCGGCGACATAACTTTTTTGATCATGACAGCTACCGGTATTAGGTTTTCAGATTTGAATAAGCAGTATGACGCAAGTGGAGATTTTAGTGAATGGCTAAAAAAGTTGGAATTGGTATGTAAACTAAAAAAAGTTAAAGATTTGCAAACTGTCCTTCTTTTATTTCTGTCAGGAGGTGCATTCGCTGTTTATGACGGGCTATCGGAAAATATCAAAAGTGACTATGGATCTCTCACCAATGCATTGCTACAGGCCTTTACAGCAGACAGCTTCCAAGCTTGCGAAGAGTTTACTGTTAGGCGTTAGATCCCTGGGGAGTTACTAGATGTTTATGCTTCCGATCTTAAGAGGCTGGCTAGATTAGTTGATCCTGTTGTATCAGATGAATGGATCAAGAGCGCACTAGTATATGGGCTACCAGCGAATATACAAATCCAATTAAAAGCTGCTTGTTGTTTTCAAAGTATGGGGTTGTCAGATGTAATGGTGAGAGCTAGGAGTCTTTTGGGCAGTGAGTTAAACTTTGGAGCAGTTGCACACACAAACTTGAATGAGTTTAAATTTAATAGACAGGGACGAAATAAATGTTTGAAATACTTTATTTGTAACAATGAGGATCATTTAGCACGCTCGTGTCCCTCCCACATACGTTTCTACGAGAGTTATTGTGTTCACAGACACACACACACACATATATATATATTAAAAATTTTAATGACTATTGTTTTTGGTCTCTGGGCACCAAAGACGAAAAAATAACATGGTCCCGGGCTTAAGTCTTGTCGTGAGACCTACGGTAATAGCTTCTTTTCCCTGTGGGAAATTCGCAAAAAAAGTACAATTGTACAATGAACAGGGACAGTAAAATAATAAATAATACTATTACTAAAAATTTTACAATACAGGTCTTGAGATAAAATTAAAAAAATTCTAGAATTTTACATTCACATAATTATAATTTTGGTTTTATTATATTTCCAGAATTCTTCCAATGAATAGGGTGTAAGTTCCAACAAAAACTCCCTAAATTTCTTTTATTTTTTCATATTTTTCTTTCAAAATAGATTTAGGAACGTGATTTAAATATTGTTTGCCAATGAAAATGTTTTTTCTTTTATAAAATTCAAGATTGTGTTTTAAAATGTACTTGCGAGTGTTATATAAATTTTTCTTTTCTAGTATTCCTTTTAAATTTTTTTTTACATAAATGACTATCTCTAAAATGGAAAGAAATTACCATAATGGGTGTCTCTCTAGCCCAGTGGTTAGCGCCTTGGACTTCGGTGCAAGACGTCATAGGTCCAAATCCTGGGCATCCCGGGATTTGGACCGCTTTCCCAAATAGCGTTTCAGTACAATCTCTCTCTGACTCTATTACAAAATGTCTCTGGCACAGAAAGAACAAAAAAAATGCTCTTACTTACTCCCCTGTGGGAAATAGGTTAGATTATGGATATGTCTAAATGAAATGTTTTCAGTTAATCTAAACAGCTGTTCTTATAACCAAACTATGACATCACTAACCAAATGAGGTCACTGTTTCAAATTTTGGTGGTGCAAATTGCCAACACCCCCTAAAGCTAAGACATGTAAAAAACTGTAAAAATTTCAAGATAAGTAAAATATTGTTTAACAGAATCTTTTATCTTCAAGTTTAACGATATTCTTATTCCTCTTTTTTCGTTGCATTAAAATTCTTTTTAAGTTTTTCAATGTCGTACTACCACATTTACTAATACCATGAAGTGAGGTGAGGGTGAACCAATGAATGAGTGAAAAAATGAATACATTACATTCAAACGTTTAACCATGCACACAAAATTATAGAATGGTTGGGTAAAATATGAAAAAAATATGACACCTCAGTAAAAAAATATTAGTTGTATTAAAAAAATTAAAAATACAGGCATAAAATAATATAAAAATGAAATAGAGAAAAACATAATATGTAAATAATACTTAGAAATACTGCATTAAAAAATTATAATAGCGATTTTATTGACAAAAACTAATTAATAAAAGAAGAGAAACTAGATTAATATAATAATTTCATGAACATCACAGTATACATTTGATTTTCGCCACAAGTGCGGCACCTCCATATTAAAGTATACAAATACAGTATTACCTAAGTTCTTACTCTTTTTAAATTGGAATGCAAATTTCTAACACATCTAACTCAATACTCTACTAACATAACAACTAAAATAGCATTCCAACGCACAGATCTATCACAGACGCAGACTAACCTGCTCCAAAGGCATCATAATACTCGTCATCAGATGTTTCATAAAAGCGGCGGCTATGAACACTCACTGAAAAAATAAAAAAAAAACTTTACTGTAATGAATTGGGTAAATCATCATGGATGTACAAGGGCTATTTTTTTTCAACCTCCGATCATCCATCTAAGCTTGTGAGAGGCATAGAGGGGCTGGATCTGCGCGGCATGTGATTACACAGGTCCCTCACCACAACCTCTGCCGTTTTCGGCTCCAGTGAGTCAGTCATAGATGAGCTATGTAGTGTAAATATGGTCGCTATGCTCGATACTCCCGCCAAATGTGAGTTACGAAGTGTAATCCGTTTTCTGCAAGCAGAAGGATATAAAGCTACAGAAATCCATTACAGAATGACCAACATGTATGGTAACACTTTAAGAGTGATGGTAGTGTTCGGGAATGGTGTTGAAAATATAAAGAAGACGAACAAACGTCCATGAAGAAGGTGGACAAGGTCGTGAGTCTGTCGCCACTGTAGGCGTGTAAAAAAATAAAAAAAATGTAAAAAGAATAAAAATAGTAAAAAATTGCAAATGAAGGTTTACAATTAGCAAACTATCAAATGAATAACTAGACATTTCAAGGTCTGCTTTGTACACAATTGTGACCTAGGCTAACACACAAGACAAACGCAGAATAATGCTTTTGTGTGGCGTTGTTTAGATCCATGACAACGCTCGACCACACAGTGCCAACATGACAAAATACCTCCTCAAAAAATTTTAATGGGATGTTGTTGAACATCCATCCTACAGACCAAACCTAGCACTAAGTGATTATCACCTGTTCCGAGAACTGAAGTCATCGTTAGGTAGGCAGCACTTCGCTACTAACGATGAACTTCAGGACGCTGTCAAGACTTACCTGTCCTTACTGGCCGCAACATTCATTGAGAGAGGCATCGAAGATCTTTTGTCATGGTATGACATGTAATTCAATAGTTTTGGCAATTATGTAAAAATAAAGTTAAGACTTAACTGTACTTTTGGTAATAAAATTATTATTTTCTGTGCATTTTCTTTTATTTATTTTTTATTTTAATCGGAGGCTGAAAAAATCTCTCGTAATTTGTAGGTTAGGAACCACAGTGGATCAAATAGGTAGCCTACATTTGCTACCAACAAGCATTCTACCAATGAAGCGGTATTGGAGGAAAAATACTCCTGTCGCTAGAAACCTTCAGTCATAACATACAATGCATACCACAACATACCATAAACCATCACTCATAGTATTTCATCCTGCTTAAAAGAATGATGTTAGGAATGAGTATAATAGTTATTTGCAATGTTTGTGAGGCTTTTACATAAAAATAACGAATGAAAGGTCACAAGGGAAGCTTCATCTTGTGGGAAGGGTATCTTGCTAGCCTAGTGGTTAGCGTTTTGGACTTTGGTGCAATTCCTCTGGCTTATAAAGAAAAGAAAATAAACCTAGGTTAGGTCACTTATAAAATGTTATCAAAGTATGTTTTCAACCAATATTTAATTGTAATTCCATTAGAAAACATACTAAATTTAAATTTACCAATTTTGCAATTTCAATAACGTAGGTCCTGGATTAAATAATTCCAAACACTAAATGATTTGTTTTTAAGCAGATTCTATTGATGGTTATTTTATAATAAAATATAATATCAGTCAAGAAAAAAATGAAAAGTGAAGCTGATAGTACTCACGATTATTAAGGCTACGGTTGCGAGAAACCGGTGGGGTAGGTGAGGATACGTGCGAGGCTATGGACTGTTCCAATTCATGGTGTTCCTGGGCCAACATGCTGAGGGCTTCTTCCAACACCCGGCACTTCTCCCTCTCCTGTCTCAGTTGTAGCACTCGCACCTACACAGTTCAAACTTTGCAAACCTGGTAGCATCGGTACAGAAGCACTCTCATCCAAGAACCAAGCGGAGAGAATGAAAAATTGAATTTGAATGAATGAAGAAAATAAATGAGATAGCTGAAGGCCAGAGGACGCAGGAGGTTAATTTTAATAAATCGTATGAGGCTCTTAATGAAAAATTAGAGGAGAGTATAAAAATTAATAATGAGCAGAAATCGATTATCGAAAGCAGTTTGAAGGTAATTGATGAAATCATGCAAGAGAATAAAAGATTAAGTAAAAAAGTCTTGGATCTGGTACAAAAGTTTGATGATATGGAGCAGTACTCGAGAGGGAATGCACTTGAAATCCATGGGATCCCGTATAAAAAGATGAAGATGTTCTGGAAGTAGTAAAGGAGGTTGGAAAGGCCCTGGATCTTACCGTTATCGATACAATAATCGATGCATGCCATCGTCTGAGTAAGGACTCGGGGCCAAATGGAAAACCGCCCGGGATTATTGTATAGTTTTTGAGGCGTTTTGATAAGGAACAAATGTTAACAAGACGAAGAATAAAGAGTAAACTTTCTACAAGACACCTGAACCTGCCGATGGACCAGCCAGTCCTACATTAATGAGGCGCTATCACCTGCCAGGTGGAGGCTGTTCGCGGCGGCGCGGCAGATCAAGCGGGAGAAAAACTTGAAATACCTATGGGTGAGGGGCGGCAAGATCTTCCTGAGAAAAGAAGAATCGGCTGCTGTGATCCACGTTAGGTGTCAAACTGACCTGGACAATCTGTAAGTTAAGCTAGAGCTTGTTTTGTTCATTGCACTATTGTATCTTTTTGTTATACAGATATATTTATGATATTTTGTAATAATTTTATTTCGCTAAGAGAATAACAATATTTTCTTTTATTTCATTTTATTCAAGAGCATTTTATTAAATAATTTAATATTTTATTTTAAATTTCAATGAAGTGCTTTCAAATAAACGTGTATTACTTGAATAACTTTTTTTGTTTATATTTCATGCTAAGAAAGTGATTGAAACATTTTCAATTTTTCATCAAAATATTAGAAGCCTAAGAAGAAATTTTGACTTATTTTGTCTGACTTGATTGTTAACGATATAATGCCTGACATAATAATATTAACTGATATTTGGATTTACTCTGATGAATTAGAAAGTTATAGAATACCAAACTATGATATACAGTGGAACTTGGTTATAACGTCATTGAAGGGACCACACAATTAATGACGCTATATCAGAGTGACACTTTAAAAGAGGTTACATAATTTTAATTTAAAACCGAGGTAAAATAGAGAAACACATTTTTTATATGAAATTAAGACATTTAATGAAGGTAATTTGAAATAAACCGTAAGTTTATGTTTATGACTGACTGAACTACTCTACTATATAAAAAATTGAATTTGAAAATATTGCAATGAAGTTCGGCTTGGTGAATTCACCTGTTTTTTTTTTTATTTTAAAAAACAAGCCCGAACACGTGTCTGCTATCTTACGTCCCTCCTCACATGCTCTTGTAACTCATACCTTTTCTTCGGCAAAACCTTTCTCTTAACACTTGCCATTATTGTTCGATACTGTATTCGTAAATTAAAATAACGAAAAACAATCTGTAAAAGACGTACGCTGAACTAACGATAGCTGCACGAACTGTAGGTACGTACGAATGGCATCACAGTGCTTTGACGCGACGTGAGTTACTGACACTGACCTTGATGACCGGCGACAGCGGATATAGGGTAGGGGAAGGGGGTTGGGGTGGTTAGCGGTAGGACAGCAATAAAATGCCGTTTCTAAAAATAGAATGTAGCTAAACAATAGCCGCAGCCCTCACGTTGCACCACCGACCGAACTTTCTCTATTTAGCTTTCTCTATATTTTACCTTCATCTCGGCCCGATTTTCTTGACGTTATATACGAGGTTTTAGAATTTACTGACGATATCCGAGGTTTTACCTATGTAAATACCTGTAGTTTGGCGGGACCTAAAAATAAATGACGTTATATCCAAGTTGACGTTAAAGCCGAGGCCGCAATAACCGAGTTGCACTGTATTTGTTGATTGTAATGATGGGTACAGATCGAGTGGAGTTGCAGTCTATATTAAAAAATTATTATCAAATGTAAAAAAAATTGATATGGAATGTAGGTCTGCTGATGTGGTTTGTTTATCTTTTAATTATTCAAATATGACATTCCATTTTATTGCAATATATAGATTGCATAGTGAAGCAATAGATACGTTTGTAGGGGAATTTAATCAATTATTTGCACAGAAAAAGACTTTACAAAAAATAAAAAAATTATTTTGGATCGGTGATCTAAATGTTAATATAATGGAAACAAATGTAACTTCCTCCGCTGATGGGTATTTATCTTTGATGGCTGTAAATGGTTTGGAGTGTCTCATTAGGGAGCCGGCCAGAATAACAAATATTTCTACAAGTTGTATTGATCACTGTTTTGACCGGGAATCCAGAAAGGACATGATATCTGTGGATGCGTCGGTTATTCATGCCGGCCACACGGACCATGCCATGTGCCGAGTCGACGTGACGGTAAGGGGTGGTGGGAGGTGGAGAAGCCGCTTCCTCTCCGCCCGCCGCTACTGTGTACCGCACAAACTATGTTCTGCTCAGAGAGCGTCTCGGCAGGGAAGATGGTTCTCAAGGCACTGCAATGGTGGTTTACTGTAAATCACATGCTACTCAGTGCAGAGAAAACAAAATTTATCAATTTTAATCTAAGAAAAAAAGTCAAATTTTTCAATGAAATCACTTATCACTCGGCTGAATGTATAAATAATATAAGAAATGTATGTACCAATAAATGTGAAACTGTGGGGCAGACCGATATGATTAAGTATTTGGGGATATATCTGGATCATGAAGTTAGCTGGAAAGTTCATATTAGTAAATTGAAAAATAAAATCAATAGTATTATAAGATATTTTTATTTTTTAAAGGATATGACCAGTGAACAAGTTTTACGTATTCTGTATTTTGCTTTGGTACAAAGCAGACTAGATATGGAATAATATTTTGGGGGAATGTGTATGAAGCCCATTTAAATCCATTAATGGAACAGAAACATTTAGTAAGATTAATTTCTAACAAAGGAAAGTTTGTACCATCGCTTCCACTTTTTATCGGCAAAAAAATTTTTCCAATAAGATATCTTTTTGTATATTAAGTTCTGAAAATATTTTATAATAGAAGTGGAAACAGAATTCCCAACAACAATAATTACGAAAATAAACTTAGGAATCCAGATAAAGTTTTGCTACCACGTCCGAACAATACATTTTTTACACGAACATATGGCTTTTTGGCACCAAGATTTTTTAATTTTCTACCTGTTAGCATAAAAAATTCAAATGGAAGTAATCCGTTTGTCAGCAAATTAAAAAAATGGTTATTTGGTTTGGAGGATGTAAACTTTTTGTTTTTGATTATTAAATATTTTTAAGTAGTCTAAGATAGAATGGATAAGGGCGCTCTTTGGCAAGCTCTGCCACACAGGGACTAGGCATTGCATGCCATGTGCTGAGACGGCACCCCTTGAGGGTGTCTGAGCCGCCTGGTGGTAGGGTGCAGAGCACGGTTTGAGAGCCTCAAACGTTATTTCTAAAGGTACAGTATAAGAGTTTAAAAATGTTTTATTGGCACTTATTGTATATTAGAGACTGTAAGAAATCAAGTTTATCTTATAATTTTATCTGAACACTGTCTGTTATTTTTATTATTTTTTAGTGAAGGAACCCCCGAACAGGCTTGCCTTGGGGGCCCTACATTTTCTCCCAAATTTTTTGATTTTTCTTGTTTTTTGTGGGGTTTCTCCAGGAAAAACCATATTAAGGGTGGAGTGGCAGGCTACGCAAAAGAAGGCCTGGAAAAGCATGTGTCACTCATACGAGTAAGCGGAGAGGAAACGGAACTAACCTGCGAAACAGCGCTTTTTGAACTGAAGCTGAACAGGCAAACTCTGTTGATGCTTGGAGTCTACAGACCACCAAACGGAAACCTAGAGCAAGCTTTAGATATCCTCTCAGAACAACTGGATAATGCGCTCGGAGCTGATAAACAAATAATGATAATGGGGGACATCAACGTAGACAACCTAGTCAAAAACACGGAGAAAAGTCTAGAGTAGAAGAACTCCTCATCCCATTCAACATAACGAGGCTGAACCTGCCACCCACACGGGTCACCAAGGACACCGCAAAATCAATAGACTGGATATGCACAAACATCGACCCACAACAAATCAAAACCTCTGTCTTATCATCAGGACTATCAGACCACACAGCACAACTAGCAATAATCACAACCAACAAACCCAACACAGAAAACAATAAAGAGAAAAAACGAATTTTCAACAAAAACACAACTGATACCTTCAAAAACCAATTACAGGAACAAAACTGGGAAAGTGTATTGCTAACTCAAAATGCAAATGAAGCATACGATAATTTTCATAACATAATCCAGACGACACTGAACTACGCTTGTCCAATAAAAACAACAAAAACCAGACAACACAAAGGAAATCAGTGCTGGAATCAAGAATGCGCCAGACTCAAGAACGAGTACGTAAAAGCCCTAGGAAAAGAGCAGAGCACAGGTCTTGCAGAGCATAAAGCTAGAACAGCTGAAAAGAAAAAGGAATATGATCAATATCTAAAAATGCTCAGGAGAGAAAAAGCTGCTGCCCATATCAACAGGGCAGTGAACAAACCGAAAGCGCTGTGGGAAACAATAAACTCTGAGAAAAAGGCTAAAACAAGCACTGACAACCAGCTCAAACTCCAAATCAACAACACAATAATAGATGACCCAATGAAGGTCTCAAACCATATCAATGATTTCTTCTCAACAATTGCAGAAAGAACATTGCATAACAGCCAACAACAAACCACATTTTTCAGTTCAGACCAGCTACACAAGAAGAAGTTCTCAAAGCCATCGACTCCTTAAAACCAAAAAACTCAGCTGGTGTCGACGAAATATCATCCAAAATGTTAAAAAACTGCCAAAACGAACTAACTCTACCGCTGACATACTTAATAAACAAATCTCTTACACAGGGAATATTTCCTGACAAATTAAAAATCTCTAAAGTTTACTCTAAATACAAATCCGGACCAACCACAGAAAGAAATAGCTACAGACCAATATCCCTAACATCAACGTTCTCAAAAATAATAGAAAAGCTAGTACTCAACCAACTACTACACCACCTTGAACAACACAATCTTCTCAATAATCAGCAACATGGATTCCTTAAAGGCAGATCAACAACCACTGCCTTAATACAACTAACTGAATACATAATAGACCAACTAGAGGAAGGCTTCACTGCGACAAGTCTTTTCCTCGATTTTAGTAAGGCTTTTGACTGTCTAAACCACGATCTCCTAATACGCAAGCTGAGGAGTCTGGGAGTGAGAGGGGAAGCATCAAAATGGTTCAGCAGCTACCTCAGCCACAGAAAACAACTTGTGGAAACAACATACATAAAAAATAACATAAAATGCAAGGCCCAATCCAGAACTGCTGACATACAAAGAGGAGTACCACAGGGATCAGTAATGGGGCCAGTCCTGTTCCTCGTACTCACAAATGACATGCCGGGGTGGATAGCGGAAGCTGGACATACCGTCATGTTTGCAGACGACACAGTCCTCACGTTTGCCGATAGATCAATGGAAATCCTAGAAGATAACACAATCACACAATTCAACAGAACAAAACAATGCTGCTCTTCCAACGACCTGGTCCTTAATGATAGTAAAACAGTACAACTCACTTTTACAACCAAACGCAACAATCCAGCCAAAGCACTACCTGGACTACTCACCCTAAACAGCACTAAATACCTAGGCGTTATAATAGACTCCAAACTCACCTGGAAGCCTCACGTGGTCCAACTTTGCAAAAAGCTGTGCTCTGGCCTCTACGTAATGCGTAGGATAAAACAGGTATGCAGTCCAGATGCAACCAGAATTGCCTACTTTGCCCTCTTCGAATCGCACATCAGGTATGGCATCGAAACCTGGGGAGGAGCATCAAAAAACAACTTGGAAAGGGTGCTTCTCAAGCAAAAAAGAGCTATTAGATGCCTGGCGAACCTAGGCTACAGGGACAGTTGCCGGGAATCTTTCAAAGAACTCAAAATCCTTACAGCAGTCTCACTTTATATAAAACAAACAATCATCCATACAATCACAACTACACAACCAAGACATAGCGACCTCCATCAACATAATACCAGAAATGCAGCAAACTTCTTTCTTTCTTCCGCAACACCACCTGAGCATCTTTGAACAAAAACCTACTTACAAAGGGGCTCTCTTTTTCAACAAGCTACCGGATTACCTCAAGAAAGAAGATCCGAAACGCTTCAAAAACCAGCTGACAGTGTGGCTTCTGGATAGACCTTTCTACGCAGAGGGGGAGTTCCTGAACCCATAGACTGTAGTACCTCTCAAATAATATTGTAATATTGTATTATACAAACACACACCTAATTTCTGACTCATAACTGTTCTCAAAGAATATGTTAAATAAAGAATTGTCTTGTCTTGTCTTTATGCATTTCACAGATACATTTACTTTTACTTTGTATACATACATGAAGACATGCATTTCTTTGTACTTTACATTTTAGAGTAGCAGTCAGTCTGACACAAAGGACAATTATGGACATTTTAATGTTTGTTTTCATTTTGTGGATTTTTGTATTGTGTTAACAATGGGAGAAAATAAAAATATTCTTATTCTGTTTATAGATATGTTATTGGTCAAGTCCGTTTGAGAATAATGATGTTATATATTGTTGTTTTCAGCATTACTTGTAGAATAAGAAAATATAATATTATATAATAAATATGACTATTTCTACAAAAAAAAAGAAACATACGATAGAAAATAAAATTTCAAAAAGATTTTGGGAGCACCATGCTCTTTAAATATACACATAAAAGAACTTCAAAATTTTAATATAGCCAAAATATTCAGAATTTATCTAGTTTTCGAAAATATATAGTTATACAAAGTTTTTTGAGGATAAATATATATTATAAACATATAAACAAACCATTGGAGGTTATTGTTGCTTGTTGCGCTCAATGAAAATCAATTAAACTAATAAAACTTTTAGGTACATTATTATTCTTTCACTAATGAAAAAACTAGTTAAATATATTAAAAATATTTTTTTGTTCAAAAGCACCAATAAATAACAAAACACATCGTAAAGGACGATGTTTACTTCACTAAGAAGTATAATCAGTCAGTACGACGCAGACAACGACATAAACCAAACAATGAGTAATATCTCTTTGTATTTTGCAGCTGTTTGGTTGTTTTAGGAAAAAAAACTTCATATACTGAAAGAACAACTCTTCGTCGTTAAAATGGTATATATGAAAAATATCACCACCAATACCTGATTAAACAACTATAATAAATTAATTACACGACCCTTGCACATCGTCACTTTTCTGACGACTGCCACTACAGCAGCGGCCTGTATCGTCGCTTTTCCGACGACTGCCAGTTCGAGGGTTAAAAACCAGAAAATAGAAATGGGTGTTAGGCAATGGATTTATAATCAAATATAGTGTCAATTTAATAATTTTCATTTAAAATGTGTATTTATTTACTTTCAGCCGTTTGAAGTTTTTAGCCGGACCCTCAAGGTTCGAATTATCCAAGTTCCACTGTCCCAACGTACAAAAAGTCTGGCATTCATTGAAAGTTTTCATATTTACCTCCTCCTGTTGCTGTATTAAGGTCAAACAATGACTTAAGGAGTTCAACATACTGGACGCTGCTTCTGTAACGCCTTCAAACTTCTACAAACAAGCCAAAAATAAAACCACATTGTTACTAACAGCTGACAAATTGTGTTTCATTCATAAAACCAGTTAACATATATTTAAAACCCATCGTTACAATATTATAAATTAATCATATGTTTAAATAGAATTTTTGCTTTGATTATTTGATGAATGGAATAAATTATGAACGCTACTAAACATAGTTGAAATTTTTTTTAAGTGAAGATACTCTTGGTTGATCTTACTTATAGCCTGTTCTTAACATAGCCATCTAGAACTTTAACATCCATACAATCAACAATTTTTAATAGATTCATTGAATTAAATACTCACAATTAACCTGCAAATTTTACTTTCCTAGTGCAATCGTCAACACAAGCTTCTTCCGCTTTTCAGCCATTTTAAATCCGCAAAACACCCCAGGTAACAAAAACAGTAAACGTTGACATAAGATTCAAAAGAAACATCATTTCAGCAATCACTTCCAATAGTTACTAGATTGGGTATTGTAAGGGGTGAAAATAAAGCAGAGGTGTCAGGTGTCACTGAGCATTAGATTGCTGATTGCTCGCCAGCCTACAACAGTAGAACCTCGATTATCCGGGGTAATCAGCGGGAGAGGGGGCACGGATAACTGAAAACACGGTTAATCCGAATGAAGAAAATAATTCAAAGTATTCACGTAAAAACCCGCCCTAGCTTATTATTAATAAATCATTAGTTGTCAGCACGCTTTAAACAGATCTTCGTCACTGATAACTTCGAATGCGGGCATTTTGTTATCGCATACAAACCATTATCTGACATTTTTACAAAGATTAGATACAACTTAATTTAGTTAAATATTACAATATACAGACAAACAAACAGTTAAATTGAAACAATAGATTTAATGAAATGAATTGAAAAACTAGTTCAAAACTGTAACTCATCGACAGAATAATCAAAACTGGAACTAAAAACTCAAGTCAGCTGAGCTGTTGTTCAAACAAAACACAGCTGAGGGGAGGGGTGATGACTCATCGACTTCTGGCAGTCTCCTTCCTTATCTCTCTTCCTTTGTCCGTCTTCACTCTCTCCGCTCACACACATGCGCAGTATCTATTGCGCAATATAGTCAATGTGTCGTCATAGCCATGGGCGAATCAGATACTGAGTTGTGTTGTGAACAGCCGTGTAATGAAGAAATATTGATAGTCTGGCGCTTGCTTATTTCGTCAGAATGTTGATCGATATTTTATTTTGCATTCAAGTTCTTGTTTATCTACTCTTTAGTTAATACCCAGAATATTTTCAGTAAAATTATTATAATAATGTTCAGTTTGTTTCAAAACTAATTTTACGTTAGTAAGAGTATTATTATCACGTATTTGAGATTAAAAAAGTTTTCATGAGAAAATTGACGATGAACAACTTCTTTTAAAATAATAATTTTTTGCCAGTTTTGGACCCCGGTTAACCCGCCGCCTGGTTGATCCACCCCCGGATAATCGAGGTTCTACTGTATTTGAAATCCACTCCAAGACACGTTCTTGCGCACATTTGTACTCAAAAACTTCATTATACATATTTGCTCACTTTTCGTAGCATGCCCCAGGGATATTTGAGAATTTACTGTATCAATTGGATCAACAATTTATATAAAATAAAAGTCAGACCCACTTTCACAGCCTGGTGCAAGGAAGCTCCCTGCTCTCCGGTTTGTTTTTCACTCTCCATCACTGATACAATCTCCTGCAGAGTCTTCTCCACTAGCTGATATCTTGCTGCAGCTGTTTGTAGGGCATCCTGAAAATAAAACCTGGAACTAAGGGTATGCGAGGGTTCAAGCCGTCAAGCTTTTTAAAGCTTGCCTTAGAGTGAAAATTAAAAAGCTTCATTTCCGAGCCAAGCCTAATGTAACTACCATTACCATTACCAAATCCTTGATCGTGGCCCAGTTAACTAGTTGATCGCGTCAAAAATACATATAATGAAAAACTAACTGTTATGCTGACCAAACAAGTAAATATGTGTTTCATTAAAAGTGATTTCAAATCGGCTAAAACGGTGAAAGTGGAACCAAAAAAACTCGGATTTTTATGCTGGTAATTTATTTTTTTCTAGAAAGTGTTAAGCGGGTAATGTCACTCGAAAATATTATAAAGTCCAGAACAGAGCGCATCACTTGATATCAAGGTAATTTTAGGCATAGTACCATAAAAAACATTTATCTGTAACTATAACTTAACAGTATCGGTAGCAGGTTCAGTCAACAAGGCTTTAAAATAACAAATATATAATATGATAATAATTTAGTTCTGTTAATACTTATTTAACTCGAGTTAAATCAAGATTTCTTCGTTCAAACAGTAAACTATGAAGCAATAACAAAGTTCAATGCTAGCCCATATCAGAATACTGTAGAAAGACTTCACAGGTTTTACTGAATAAAGGGAATTCCTGGAAAGGACCTCTCCAGCACAGCCTTTTTTTAGCATAACACCACACCACTGGCTATGCCTCAACATTGTGCAATATTTTATCACCATTCTAAGAATAAAATAATAGGCAGTTGGTTTGAAAACGAGTGGAAAATGGATAATTAGTTAGTTTCAGATTGCTTAACTCCTACAGAAAAATAGTATGACTAGAGAACTACTAAATGTTTATTTAATTTAAAGGTTGTTTAATTTAAACATTAAATCATATAAAATATCGTTTTTCTCCAATTAACTTAAAAGTTTTCAAGTTTTAACTTGGTGTTAAATAAATGAAATGGTATATTATATAAAGCTTGGCTCAAAAAAAAGCTTGAGGTATGAAATTTTTGTAAACATCTTTGATCAAGACTTACAAATTCAGACTCACACTCTCCCACCGGCAACCAAGGGAAAAAATTAACTTATTTCAAAGTTATTTTAATTCAATGAGGAAAGGCCTATATAGCCTTTGCATAGATCACAGTTGCTATCAGACTATGAATAATTGGTGAATTGAGGTCAAAGGAGAAAAATGCAACAATGAAACTAGAGTAATAATTTGACTTTGGGATTTAATTTTAAATGTCTTTAAACAGCCTTTGTAAATACTGTAACTATGAATATTTAAATTTAAATTTTAAACATTTATCTCATGTTATTTGCCACAGAATTTGTGGTAATATTATACATCAATTTATAGATAACCTGGAAAACAAATACTTCCCAATTATTAATTCATGATTTTGTGTGTTGAAGAGCACACATTTCAAAATTAAAAACTGATCCTTGCAGCTGTTCTTCTGTTATGGCAGACTGTACTACACGCTCACATTAACGGACACTGAAAGTTTGACTTGCTAAAAAAATCCTTCACTCCATCCGTCCTTCCACCTATACCATGGACTAACTATAGTAAAAGTAGAAATCTAAGCACATGTAAGGAATAAAGACTGGTTTTTGTACCTCACTCGCCCAGAGTGGATATGAAATGTATCTCAAACTGTCTGTCATGTTCTCTTGTTGCCACAAATACAATGTAGGTTGGAGGTACACATTAACAGAGATAAATTAGTTAAAAGTATGATTCAATGTTTTTTTTATATTATGTCCATACCATCTCAGTGGAGGTTCAAGAAACTGTACTCAGTCTCAGTCCCTACAACGACGATGAGCTGTCATTGTACTTGTATGTATATTTTGGTTAGTCTATGATTTTACTTTAGGTCAATGCATTGGTTAACATACGAGGGTTGTTCGGAAAGTAACCTCCGGTTTATTAAAAAAATACACAAAGTAAAATAAAAATATTTTAATATATACATCTTAAAATTACATCTTTGCACTATTTTTTGACATAGCCTCCTTAACGATTGAGGCACTTATCATATCTCTTCACAAGATTTGAAATTCCTTCTGCATAAAAATCACCCGCCTGTGACCGCATCTTTGAGCTCTTCGTCGTCATCAAAGTGCTGATAACCGAGCCATTTTTTCATATGCATAAAGAGGTGATAATCACTTGGTGCCAGATCTGGGCTGTAAGGTGGATGGTTGAGAACGTCCCAATTGAAGGACTCAAAAAGGGCTGTTGTTCAGTGAGCAGAGTGAGTACAGGCATTATCATGCAAAAAAAACGATACCACTACTCTCTTCATCATAAACATTTTCTCATCCACTTTTAAATAAACGTACCCATTCACGGACAACTCCTTCACTCATAACTCTTAGTATGTACACGGCACAACGCTCTTGATGAATAGCTGCCGCAGAATATTCTTTGGCTGTAAAAAACATTATAACTCGAGTGCGGATAGTGAATTTTTTTTTCGGATCGGATAGCTCAAATTTGGATCGGATAGTTAGGGTTCGGATCGGATAATTTTCGGATTCGGATACTTGCAATAACACAGTGGAATCACACTTATCTTAGAATAAATGAGAAAAATCGATAAAATGTTATCAAAGTTATTAGATTGGGGATTTTACTTCACTGCATTGAAAAGTAACAAATTTTAATGTACGCCATATTATTCGGAATGACATCATTAGAAACCTTATAATTCGCCAATAAATTACAAAAGCAGTTCTTAAAAGTGAGTTATAAAAAAACATGGATAGATTGATAAATAATAATTTTCAATATTATTTCATGATTCAACTATTTTATTTATTACAATGACAAAAACGAATCACCATAAACAAAGAATCAAGATTTGACGGACGATGTTGGCTCGTTGCCATCGACTATCTGTGTATCGGTAGGGATCTGCGATATTTTTGCACCGGTGACAGATATGGATCTGTCACTGATATATCGGTGACAAGGAACTAGAAAAAGCAGTGACAGCGCTGCCGCTGACTATTGAACAAAGGACTGTGTGCAGTCCTGGAGTGCAGAGTTGGAGTATCGGGCAAATAGAAAAAATATTTAAACCCGAGAAATTATGGTACCTTGTCGTAATCTAGTTAATTATTCATCTTAAAATGATCTAAAATGTACCATTTAAAAACTAATTACGCATAAAGTCACTAAACAAAGAGAAAATGTAGAATGAAAACAAGCGGAAAATTGGTTATGTAAACACCTAATGACGAAATAGGCCAAATGAAAATTTGGCAACACTTTATCGTATTGCTCAAACTCGGAGAACTTGAGAATGTGATAACAAAAAATAGTCCATGATGTTAAAATAGTTAAAGTTTAATTCCATCAGACGATCGAATTACGTAGACAATCCAAATTAAGTATTATATATTTTTGCTGCAAATACCAGAGCTATTATGATGGTTGAGCTTTGTTACCAAAAATTAAATCAACAGATCAAGGTTTTTCGTAACCGAAATAATATTTTATGCGGAATAATATCATACCGCAATCTGATATTCGGTGCAACTATCGATGACGCTATGCTTTGTATTTCAAAAAGCAATATCGTGTTGAACTTAATTGGTTACTTAAATACGTAGTTGAAGAATTTAATAATCATACTGCATCCTCAGACCGCCCAAAGACGTTCTTACTTTCCAATAGGATCTGAATTGCGTAATTTCCCCGCCATCTGCATAAACATTTATGTTGATCAAAGATGTTCCGTATCGCTGACTTAATCTGAAACGGAAAGTTTTGCTTTTATCTCTCGGTTTAAACCTCATTTTATACAGTCTATCTGAAAGTTCGGATATTTATAGGACTTAAACGGATACTTTTTTTGCATTCTGATTGGAGCCGGATATCCGGTCCGATTCGACTTTTCGGATATCCGCACACCCCTAATTATAACAGCTTGAACTTAACATTTGGCGGGGTTTTCTATTGCAGCACAAATTTCAAACTAACAGAAAAATTAAACTAGCGCAGGTACGATTTTCACTCGACCACGGCTTGACCCCGACTGACCTCCCGAGTGTGTGAATGCAAAGATGGCACGTCACTACTCCCCCCACTACCTCCGCACTGTGACTGATCGGAGGTTACTTTCTGAACAGCCCTGGTATATGTGAAAATCATTATACAAATCAATAATTGTTTATCAAATAAATACTGAATCAGAATAATTAACGGGTTAATTTTGAACTCCAAACCAAATCATAACTAACCTGCATCGAACCAAGAGGCTTGATTTCATTTTCTTCATCGTCACTGTCATAAAAAAAATTTCCTTGATTCAGGTAGTGAGAGCTGTATGCTGCATGTTCACTTATGGCTGTTAGCCATTTCTATAACATAAAAAAAAATATTTCATCAACTTTCGGTCCAAGGTAATTAAATTTGAATCTAAAATAAATTAACAACATTTTGCCCTTGTGATTACAAGAGGAGTATTAAGTTTTCATATGCATACTTTGTCAATGAATGTATTCATATTGATAATGATTGATAATTTCATAATGAATGTATACAAAATCCTCAAGAGGAATAGTGGCTGGAAATTAAGGTTTGAACAATTTTGAATTTTTCAAATTTTCAAACAGAGATTTTATGAAAAAATTGCATTCTAATTTCATAACATTTGTAAGCAAAGTTTTAGTGGAAGAGGGTCTAATTAACCTGTAGAGAAGTAACGACAAATGAGCCCATTTGAGTACGCCTGTCATGTGACGTTTGTTCCCTCCTGAGTATCCTGTCATATGACGGGATATTTGATATTTCTTATAATATTACTAAGAAATTAAAAATTTATAATGGTTTATTACACCTGAAAACATTTAAGTAAAATAATATTATTTAAAAACGAATAATTTAGAACTGATGCGTAATTTACTAGGCACGGTAAATTATGTTTATCAGGTTGGTACCGTCGATGTTTCTCGAGAATTGGCTTAGCGCCAATGTGATGGTGCGTGCGCTACTTAGAGTTCAACTGATCTTCTGTTATTTTATCCTAGTAATTTTTGTTGCCATTTAGTTATTACCTCTTTTGTAATAATGGATGATTACCGCTGTACCCGCATCATTATTTTGAAATATATCACACCCAAAACACGTTCTAAGAGATTTAAATAATATGAAAAATGTCAAAATGTGGTTGTAACATGCTTTTTATCTATTTATTGTAGTAATAAATTATATTTAAAGAAATCCATATTTTTTTTTCTTACTCCTAGGTGTATTGTTTATGGAAATACACATACTCTACATAGCCCTGATATTAGCCACGTCACATGACGGGCATACTCCTCGACAGGTTAACCCATTCCCGTCTAATGACGTACATTGTACGTCAGCGTATTTCGCTAGACAGATGTCTAATGACGTGCGCCGTGCATCCCGCGGCGCGGGCCACGGTGTGGTTATGAGATAACAATGTACGTTGCCTGCTTATATTTCGACGTAGTTCTTTTTTCCGCTGTTAGAGGTTCTAGTTCATTTCTCATCCGATAGATGGTGTTGGCGTCCTCTTTTATCATCTTATTTTGTGTCAAATGTTCCGCATTGACAGTAAATTATTTTCTCGTTCGCACAATTCGTTTAGCGATTGTATTTATTGATGATAATACAGTTATAATCATTATTATTTAAAGGTTTATCATTAACTATTTATTGCTGCAGGTAACTAGAAGTAGATCTGCCAAGTAAAATAAAGGAATCTTTTGAAAATAAAGTAAAATTTGACGAAACAAAAATACCTACTTGTTTCTAAGTCTACAGCTTGGAACTGGTAAAAAAGTACAGTAATAATTTTTTTTCTTGCTAAAAGTGATTGTATACACAGTTAAAGAGTATAAGGAACAGAACAAAGAAATTAAAACATATAATTCATGAAGTTACTGTTAATTCTTTCACGCTAATAGTGACGCGCGGTCGTAGTGAACAAGGCTCGATTTTCGTTCAGCCCGGGTGGCCTCAGGCGTCGACCGTTCTGCCAGACAGGAATGGGTTAAACTGATCTAAGTTTAAAAAAACTACAATGAAAAGAAACACATAACACATTAGTACTTATTTTAATTTATTTTTGTCTGAGGATGGTACTTGAGTAAAAAAGACCTACAGGCCAGAAAAGGGCTCTTGTACTTTAATCACAAATAAACCTTTGTTGCATACCATCCTGGTAACTTCACCAGTGATATCGTCTCCACTGATGGGCACGCTGAGACGATGTATCGTCCCGTCAGAGAACACCACATTGAACGCTGACAGCGCCAGATCGGACGGCACACCCCGTGCCCCATCCAGGTACTTGAAGTCCTTGCGCTTGACTCCAGTTAAAGCATCTGCTCGGCTATTGAAATAGGATAATACTCCACGTTCTAAGACAGCCTGGAACCACAGTTGAAATTTTTATAGTTTATAGTTTTTTAGTTTTTATCGTTTTTTTTAACTTGTAGGAGAATGAAATCAATTGATCTAAAATTACTAATTACAGTAGTAAATGAAGCAATTGACTTTTGGCAACAAACAGGAAGACATAGCAACATTACCCGATGTGGAAAAAAAGACTACACCAAGTTTCTTTGCATATTGAGGGGCAAATGTCATAAATCTAACACATCGACACTTTGTTTAGCAAACTAAACACCAGTTCCTGTGTCTTTTATGTCACTTTGATGGCTATATATCCAGACCATTTTATTTAAGTTTTGGGTATTTAATTTTTAAGGGTAGTATACCCGTAAAAACCCTTAAAAATGCAAAAAGTACAGATTTTTCAAAATCTGCTCAAATGATTTTGATTAAAATTTCATGGTTTATAGCTTTTAAAGTCCCAAAAAATATGACACTATCCATATGTCTGTAAAACTGATGGTTCGAAAGTTATGGGCTTTTAAACGTCAAAAAATATAAAATTTGTCTGGCAAAACACAAATGTATAAAATAATTTGACTTTCACCATTAAAACTTGCTTTAAAAAGTCTACCATGATGAATTAAGTGAATTAAAGCCTGTGTTTAGGTTTATTCAGTCTCTTATTTTACTACAACCATATAAACTTTACTATATCCAAACTACTAGATTACACACCCAAACTGGCTTCCATCCCAGGAGTAAGCGGGAGCGCCTAAGTAATTGACCATTGAATTGTGTCGCAGTTTTCTGCAGTTGTCGGACGGGTTTTACACAAAGCACTTGTTGCATCTGGGCGTCTTTGGCTAAATCAAATGCTGTCTGACCTGGAAATAGAATATTTGAAATAATTAAACTTGTAGTAGTATAAAATAAATGATCATTGTTAACCCAATAACTGGTTACTGCCGCTTTTACGACGGTCAAACATCAGGCAGGTAGTGCCATCTGCCTTCAATTTAGTGAAATTTTAAAACTGAGCCGTTTGGCCGACCCATCACCGCCTATGAGTTAATGCTGGAATTTACTCTTGGAGTTCGCTGCTTTGCCGCTAGAGTATGCTTTATGGCTATAAAGCATTCACACGTTCAAGTTGCTCCTTGAACACTCTTTATGCTTTAATGCTTTGAGTACACAGTGTGTACTTAGTGTAACCGGGTAAGGCATGTCACTGACGAGTGCCAAAGAAAGTTCTTGGGTTCCAATCTCCACCATGAGCAATCCCAATTTAGCTTGCAAATGTGTGGTACAGTGGAGGGTTGGCCCACCTAAAATAAACAGTGATCGGCTTGGGTGGAAGTTGACGACATTTGTAGGCTTAATTGGGATTGCAGAGGACACCTGTTTTGCTTATTTTACTATTGTGTGGTTAAGAGGGGGCATGTTCTGTGTTTTTAAACTGATTTTTAAAATCAGAATTACAAAATGACTTTATAATTCAGTCATTTCAGGCTAAAATCAGCAGAAAAATCTCTGCCCTGAAAGGAATAGAGAGCTATGTAACAAACATATAACCAAAATCAATTTTATTGACTTAAAAACTTAATAGTCTTTGGTAATTATATTCTTGAATGTATTCTGACAGCAAAGAAAAAGTCATTACATCCAGACATTAAATGCTCAAAAATAGTTCCTCTTTAGTCCCTATCATACAATTCCCCAACAACTAGGCCTAATCTAAAATTCTATAAAATAAATTTATATGGACATCAATTTTTATTGACTTAAAAACTTAATAGTCTTTGGTAATTATATTCTTGAATGTATTCTGACAGCAAAGAAAAAGTCATTACATCCAGACATTAAATGCACAACTAGGCCTAATCTAAAATTCTATAAAATAAATTTATATGGAAATACAGTCTCATAACAAATTTCTCAAAAAGTGAAAGATGAGAAAAATGTAGGAAAATTTAGGAATTTGTTAAACAAATATTAAGTTGATATGGCTATTCATTCCCTGGATAGTTATTCAATTTCTCTTGAAATATTCGCAATCTGTACAAAAATTACAATCTGTCAAAATTTGAAAATTATTTGTATTTTAGTATTTAACATGTTTTTTTGTATTGACACTATTGAGATGAATCAGGGTACATGGATAGTAAAGAATACATATGATTGAATTTAAATGCTAAACGATAACAAGTCAATTCACCTACTGACTAGAGGTCCAACAATACAAGTTAAATTAAAAACCGATAATTTCTTATTGAGGACTTATGTATTGTAGCAATTTGAAAACTTACCATTGAAAAAGTAACACTGTTGGTTAAAAGAATGATTGTTACTTTTGTCATTAGAATTTAATGACATTGAATAAAATTGGTTCGACACAGTCGTTCATATTCACGCTTCATTGTTGAAGAGGAAGGATACGCAGGGTCCATCCAACAAGTATCGGGACTGGTTTGAAAAATCAACATTTATTGCAGGTATCATTACAATTAACAGTGTTCAAAATACATTCTTCCTGCTTTGATAAAATTGGTTCGGCACATCTACCACTCGTCAAAAACCCGCTGAAAATCAGTTTCTGGAATATTTTTGAGAGCACTGTCATTGCTGTGGAGTTTAAACCGCGGACCTATCCGCCTTTTTGCAAAAAAAGATGAAAAGTCAGATTGAACAAGAGCTATGCTGCAGGAGTGAGGGTGAGATAATGTGGCAAAAACCAATTTTGCCAGTAGCAACTGCACATCAATCATACTGTGGTAAGGGGCATTATTGTAATGAAGTAGCCAATTCTTCGCGATGGCTGGTTGCATGAGTGTTCCGGAATTTTGAGGGTATGCTTGTACCTGCATGTAATATGAAGCATTTATGGTCGTCCCAATAGGCATAAAGGTCTTGTGTACAATGTCATATTGATCCAAAAAAATAGGATGACTTTGATTATGGATTCAAGTTTTCTTCGGATGCGGGGAATCAACCTTGTGCCACTCTGAACTTGAGCGTTTTGTTTCCGGGTCATACTGGAACATGGAGATTTCAACTCCGGTAATAACGTTGTCGAGCAAATTAGGATATACCTGAATAGAGCCCAAGATTTCTTCGAAATTTCCACAGCAACAGTTTCTGCTCCACGCTCAGGTTTATCGGCACCCCTTTTTACAGACTTTTATCATCACCAAATCCTCCGTTACGATAGTGTGAATGGTTTCCACAGAAAAGCCAGTCTTCACACTGATGAAGACTAATGATAAATGGTTAAACGTCTTCAGAGTCCAAAATTTCTTTCACTTTGGCCACGGGCGACCAAAGCGGTGCTCGTTTTCGACAAGTTCCCAGACTTCATTAAAAATGTTTGCCACTAAAATACTCTTGTGTGCTTATGGTATCATCCCCACAAGCCTTTTTAATGAGGGCAAGGGTCTCTGACGCGGATTTTCTCAGTTTAAAGCAAAACTTCACATCTCAGCATTACTCAATCGTATCCTCCATATGGACGCGATGACACAATAAAAAACCACTCAGCGCAAAAACCGACCAAAAATTAAAAAATAATCGAACAGCGACTGAACCAAAGTAATCCTGAATGAGACCCCTTTTTCATACCCGACTGGTCGGATCCCCCTCCACCACTGTATTCAGGCTACAGTGAAAAAGTTCCGATACTTATTGGACCCTTTAGATTCCTCCTTATGTGATACAATTGCCAACACGCCCATTAACCTTCCGACTGCCAATCGACTTGGCCGAGTCGATGTGTCCACCGCCGCAACAGCCTATCGACTTGTCCGAGTCAATGTCGTAGTCGCTGCACATTTCGCTCCAATCATAGTGTGATTAGATTGAAATAGGTATCAGTTTAACTGCAGATTCTGATCTTTCTCTGATATCTGTCAGTAGGCATTTCAAATTTTTGACAGCTCTGAGACATATGTGAAAACATTGTCAAAATGTTGCAAATGAGTCGCTGTAAATATTTTTAATTTTAATTTTAGTGCATATACACTGACATGGTCTAATCTCGGACACCATTTTACAGTTTTACAGCTGTAGTTAATTTGTAGGTTAATATACGCAAATAAAGATATTACCATTAAATTTATCGTGTTTCATTTGTTATATTCCTATGTTGTTTGGTCATTTCATTTGTCATATTAAAAAAAAACAAAATAAAACAAAGTGTCCGGTTTTACCCTGTAAAACGTAGTAATTCCGGACACCAAGTTAAATAACAATATTTATCGCTAACCCACCTTTACTGTCCAACTCCGGACACAAATAATACATCATCTGTTTGTTACTCTACTACCTATAATTTTCCAAGGTCATCTTCATCTGCTGGGAATGGTAGGGTGGTGAGGGGAGGGGGACCAAGAGTAATAAAGACTCACTGAAAAAAAGAAGAATAAACTATATTTAATATCAAAATCTTTGGATTGTTACGATAATTAATTAGGAACTAAAAATTAGGAATTAGCAGCTCAATGACGTATATCAGGTGCGTATCGGTATCAAGCTACGGGATAAAATTCTCCGCTCTGAGTGTCCGAAATTGAACTGGTTTAACTTTATAGCGAATATTTTTTTTTCAGATTGCTACCTACGAAAAAGTCATATTCTTGATTGCGATAAATTTCTCTTTCGTATGGTATGAATTATAATATATTGGTGATCATATTTTAAATGTCTTTGACATTAGTCGGACAAGGATTTATTTTTCGCCAAAAGTGAGCAGTTGGTAAACTTTGTAACTGACGACGAAATAAATGCAAGAATCATTTCAATTCCCACATAGCTGTTTACGTAAAGCTTTGTGATTGTATTTATGCAATGAACAAGCATTTATCTTGTCAGGCGAGTTTGTAGGATCTAATTTAGTAAAAGTCTGCACGGGTGTCCGAGATTAGACCCCCTGTCCGAGATTAGACCGATTTTGGGTATATATTCTTGTTCCTTATATAATTATCTTGAAATTGTTTTTTTTTAACTGTGCATAGTTCCATTTGGTGTGTTTTGGTGGTGAGCAAACTCATATCATAGTTTTATTTTTGGATTTTTTTGAAGCCAACACATTCATAACAGCTAATAGGAAAAAGAACATCAATCTCATTCCTTATAGGAGATTTTATGCTGAATAAAATGACACATAATAAGTTATAATTTGTGTTAGTTTAGAAATGATTACAATTGTTTATATAAAACGTTGCAAAGTCGCAAAAAAGTGGCTGACATTCCTGAGTAACATACATGGCAGTCGGAGGATTAAACTCACAACATTTATTCCCATTTTACTAGAGGTGTGCGGATAGTGAATTATTTTGTCGGATCGGATTCGGATCGGATAGCTCAGATTCGGATCGGATCCGGATCGGATAGTTAGGGTTCGGATCGGATAGTTTTCGGATTCGGATACTCGCAATAAAAAAGTGAAATCAGACTTATCTAAGAATAAATTAGGAAAAAATCAATAAAATGTTACCTATCAAAATTATTAAATGGAACATAAAAAATCATAAATTCTTTATAGGATGAACAACAAAACTAAAATTTTCACTTCACTGCATTTAAAATTAATAATAATAAGTTTATTCCATCAATAAATACAAATTTACAAAATAACAATTACCAGTAACAAATTTTAATATGGCGTAATTCACAAATTAAATCAACAGAAACCTTATAATTCGCCATTAAATGACATCAACTTTCTACTAATTCATCAATTCATTCTACTAATAATCAACTAATTCTCAATTTTATTTCACGATTCAATTATTTTATTTATTACAATGATAAAAACAAATCACCATTAACAAAGAATCAAGATTTTGCGGCCGACGTCGTTCGCTCGATGCCATCGGCTATCTGCGTATCGGCAGGGGCAGTGACAATGCAGCTGCTATCAAACAAAGGCCTGTGCGCAGGCGCAGAGTTGGAATATTTGGCAGATAAAATACCCCGATCGGCTGTATAACAATATTGAAACCCGTGAAATTACGATACCTCGTCGTAATCTAGTTAGTTATTCATCTTAAAATTATCTAAAAATGTAAAACTAATAACGTTTAAATTCATTTAACAAAGATAAAATGTAGATTGAAAACAAACGGAAAATTTGTTGGTTATGTGAACACTGAACAACGAAATAGGCCAAATGTAAATTGGGCAACACTTTATCGTATTGCTCAAACCCGGAGTAGTTGAGAATGAGATAACTAAACAATTGATCGTCTACGTAGACGATAAGAATGAAGTAGTATTATTTTTGCCGGAAACTCCGTCGCAAAACAAACTATTATGATGGTTTGTTACCAGTAACATTAAATCAACAATTCAAGTTTTTTCGTAGCCGAAATGAAATTTTATATGGAACAATATCAAACCGCAATCTGATACTCGGTGCAACTATCGATGACGCTATGCTTTGTATTTCAAAATGCAATATCGTGTTGAACTTACGGTGACTTAAATGCGTAGTTGAAGAATCGAATAATCATACCGCATCCTCGGACCGCCCAATGACGTTCTTACATTCCGATTGGATATGAATTGCGTAATTTCGTCATCTGCGGTCGTCATTCGTATCGCTATAAGTATATCGCGTCTACCAGTCAACGACATTGTTTTGATGAAAGACTACGTAATTTCGTCGTCTTATCAAGGTTTAAGCAAAAATTATTCCAGCTTCGTGGGTATTAACTCGACGAAAATCTCGTTGTTTTTGTTCAAATTGCTGTATTATACAGTCTATCCGAAAATTCGGATATTTATCGGATCGGATCGGATATCTTAAATACATTCGGATCGGTTCCGGATATCTGATCCGATCCGAATCCGAAACGAATTTTCGGATATCCGCACACCTCTACATTTTACAATACAGTTTGTCATTTGAGAACTTTTTAACAAATTCTGATATCATTATGCAATTAATTACCTCTGATGTTCTTGATAGCAGTGTCAATGCCATTTTGCAGTAGAAGCACCGCAGCCTCTTTGTGGCCTCTGTAGGCGGCGCAGTGAAGGCACGAGTTCCCCTGGCTGTCCACGCAATTGATGTTCGGTGGCCTCTCGCCTTTCAACTGTAACAATCAATATCAAGTGAGTTTAAAATACACTGTAAACATTAATAATAGGGAAGGAACCTGTCCCAAGGCAGTAGAAGACTTTCTACCATTAGGTATGTCAGAGCTTAAATACACTGATATGTTTAAAATAACTAAAATATATCACACCATTATGGACCATTATCATTGATAGTTGGAAAAACATTTTATTAAATTAACGATATCGCAAGCAGCACACTGGCGTGAGTAGAGTAGATTTCACAGGACGTATATTATTCCCATCATTGTACAGTGGAACCTTCATAAATTAAACCTCAATAATTCAAAAACCTCGTTAATTAGAAATTAAATGAAATGAAATATGTTTATTTATCCTTATAGTGTTTACATGGCAGAAAATTTGAATGAAAATAAATAATAGCAATAATCATAACATTCTAAACAACTAAGTATAGAACTTTTATTATTCCCTATGAAAATAGACCTGTCTATAGACAGGAATTAGCTGAGGACAAAAACTATCAGGGATCATTCGTGCTGATGAGTCATTTTGTTTGTTTACATATTTCTCACTCTAAAACTTGTCCACTGAAAAATGGCCATTAACCTTCAACTGTCCGCGACGTATACTTATCTCTACTTATACTTATCGTATACGCGACGTATACTTAACGTGCGTATACTTTCGCCATTACTGCACTGAGAATAGATTGCGACGTATGCTGTACGTTCTGTGACTTACGATCGAATATTCAAATGTTGCCGGTATTTGCAGTTTGATACAGTCAAAGTTAAATATCGATGTGAAGTTAATTGATTCATCTGATTCGGTTATTATCGATTTTTACGAGTTCCGGAGACTAAAAATATCAAACCTGAAAGTCTGTCTTGTAATCAGCCGTTCACCATCCACGCATATGCTAGACTGAGCAAGTCTTATTTTTGCTTCTGCCCTTGTTTTCTTAGTTTACAAACAGTTTGAAATTGGTAGTAATAGTGTATTGCAGTTTCGTTTGTAAAGATTAGAAAATATGATTAGCAAAAATATTACTTAATAGAATAATTTATTGTTTGAGATAAAATCTTTACTATGGAGTTCGTTATGCAGAAAATGGAATTGCTGCATAGAAAAGACAACTGGGACGATTGGAAATATTTAATGCAAATTAGGCTTAAAGGAATCCCAGATGCATACGAAGCCATTTCTGGTAAAATGGAATTGCCAGAGAAACCTAAAGATGAAACACATGCTGCAGAGATGAAAGAATACAAAATGAAGATGGATAAGTTTAACAAAACACAGTCAGAGGTAATGTTTATGTTAGCATCTTCATTAAGTAAGGAAGTAAGAACTCAGGTAAGAAACCTAGAAAAACCAGATGAGATTTGGAAGGAACTGCATAATCTATTCGCAGAAATTGAGGAAAATAAAGCCTATGATATATGCTCTCTGTTCTTCACCTACAACTGGGATCAACACACAGATATGGCTGGGAACCTATCTGCAATCAAGTCATTATGGGTAAAGCTTCAAGAAGAAATTAAGAAAATTCATGACAAGAAAGAAGTTAGTTTACCTCAAATATTGTTGATTTGCAAGATTTTTGAAATCCTACCAGTAGAATATTCAAACTTTCAGACGACTTGGTTAATGATTCACAAGGATAAAGCGAGAAACATTGACAATCTTACAAATTGGCTCTGTACAGAAGCGAGAAAGCTGACCTCAAAGGAAAAAGAGAAAGAAGATACAGCATTAATGGCAGTCAATAGATCTAAAGAATCCCAAGGTAACTTAGTAGGTCTACAGAAAAACAACAAGAACAATGATAAAAAGAAAAAATTTCCATGTCACTATTGTCACAAGAAAGGACATTGGTTGCAAGAGTGTAAGAAATGGATAGCGGATGGAAAACCTGAAAGAAAACACGAAAAGAAAAGCTTAGAAAAAGAATCCAAACAAGCAACACTAACTGTATTAAGCAATTGTGTTTTTCAAACCCAGAATACCACTGTATCATATGATTGGTACGTAGACAGTGGTGCTACCAACCATGTTACACATTGCAGGGAAATGCTTACTGACTTTGAAAAATTTGAGTTACCTCATGCAGTTACAATGGCAAATGGACAACAGACAAATGCTATTGGTAGAGGAAAAATTTGCATGGAAGCAAATTTGGATGGTATTTGGAATCCAGTAAGACTAACCAATGTATGGTATGTACCTGGTGTTTTTGCAAACCTATTTTCAGTAACCGCTGCTCAAGATTTAAATGTAAATAGTAAATTTGTATCGACATTTAAGGATTGCACTTTGTTTGATAAAAATGGTAAACCACTCATCAAAGGACATAGGAGTCAAGGCGGAGGCTTGTTTAAATTAGCAGTGAGAAAATCAGTAGACCTCATGGCTGTTATGGAAGGAGTTCCAGCTGTTAATCAGTTGCAGTTACTTCATGAACGACTAGGACATCAAAGTAAAACTCATTACAAGAAATTGCAAGGAGGGAATTCAATCTCAATCTCAAGCTTGACAATGAGGTATGTGAAGGTTGTGCTTATGGAAAAATGCACAGAACACAATTCAGAAGCAGAGACGAACACAGAGCTTCAGTACCTGGTGAAATCATTCACTCGGATGTTTGTGGACCTTTCTTTGAGTCGATTGGTGGTTCAAAGTACTTTGTATTGTTCAAGGATGACTTTACTCGCTACCGTAGTGTTTATTTTATGAAGACAAAATCTCAAGTTGTAGAGAAGCTGAAACAGTTTCTTGCAGAAGTCAAAGTCACAGGCCATGTAATATGTAAGTTGAGATGTGATGGAGGAGGTGAATTCGACAATGAAAGTATTAGACAAGTACTTCAAGTGAATGGAATACAACAGTTGATCACAATGCCATACACACCACAACAGAATGGATCTGCAGAGAGAGAAAATCGAACCATAGTTGAATGAGCAAGGTCAATGATGCACGCTCACGGTGATCTGCCTCAAGGCTTGTGGGCTGAATTGATAAACACAGCAGCCTATATTTTGAACTATATTTGAACATCAGTTTCCGGAAAGTTTCCATACGAATTATGGTTTGAAAAAAGACCTACGATAAATCATTTACGGGTTATCGGGACTGATTGTTTTGTCCATGTTCCAAAGCAAAGAAGACATAAGTTTGACAAGAAAGCAATGAAATGCAAACTTATTGGATATGATGGGAATGATGGATATTGTCTCTGGAATCCATGGAAATGTACTGTAATTCGGTCCAGAGATGTAAGATTTTTGAAAGAGCCTATTAGTGAATCCATAGTAAATAGGCCTATATCTTCAGAAGAAAAAGTCCCCGATGAAGCAAAGGATGAGAACTGTTCAACCTCTGTAGTAGAAAATGCCCCCATTCATTTTCCTGAAGATGAATCGGAAGTTGATAAATTGACGGACGAGGAAACAGAAATGGATGATAATAAAACTATTTTTTTAAATAACAGTTTACTTTTGTTTTTATATTTTCTATATTATTACTTTTTGAATTTTTATTTATAGTTTTCACTACAATATTACTCATTTCCTTTAGTAATATCTTTTATTTTTCTCATTTCTAAATTTGTTAGATATGTTATTTTTTAAACCTATACAAAAGAATTTTGAAATTGTATCAAAATTTAAAACTAGAGATATATTTGTTTTTGTCATTCAATAGTTTTTTATTTAATTTGGTAGTTTATAATAGATATTTAATATATTTTTACTAATTGTAGACCTAAATTAATTTTTTTTTAATAATTCTTGTTTAGTCTCGTCAAGGCTAGCTATACATATTCTAAGTTATAAAAAATTTTAGCGAATCTTGGAAATCTTGTAGCGGACTTTGCTTTATTGATATAATATACATAGATAAAATACCTTAACACAAATCTTTGGAACTTGAAAGTTATCAAACTAAAAATTATCAAACTAATTATGAACTGTAAAATTTAGTGAATAGTCTAATAATATATTTTTTGGCTTTAATTCCATGTTTTTTTTATTATATTCTGTTATATGATTTCTGTTTTACAGGAAATTGTGTTGTGTGTTTGTCGTGTTGTATCGAATCGTATCGATTCGTATCGGAATTCTTTGTATCGTATCGTTGTATCGAATCGAAATTTTTTTGCTGCATCGCACACCCCTAGCATGAAACTTACACAATTTGATGTGTCTACTGCCTT
Source organism: Nephotettix cincticeps (assembly GCA_023375725.1). Classification (NCBI taxonomy): domain Eukaryota; kingdom Metazoa; phylum Arthropoda; class Insecta; order Hemiptera; family Cicadellidae; genus Nephotettix; species Nephotettix cincticeps. The sequence goes on from CM041790.1 coordinate 75,398,945, forward strand.
TTTGTACGGAAAAATAAATGAAGAAATTTATATGAATCAACCGGAAGGATTCAGTGATAACAGTAATCGCGTCTGCAAGCTTAATAGAAGTTTGTATGGTTTGAAACAAGCATCAAGATGCTGGAACGAGAGAGTTGGAATGGTCTTAACAAAACTAGGACTGAAAAAGAGTGATGATGATCCATGTCTTTTTATCCGTAATAACAATGGACATAAGTTAATCGCTGTTCTATATGTTGATGATGGACTCATTGCTTCAACTCACGATGAAGACTTAAATTCATTCCTAGTAGAATTGAAAAAAGAATTTAAAATCAAGTCTAAACCAGCAGATTATTTTTTAGGATTGGAGATTTCCAAACATGGTGAAAATATCAAATTAAGTCAAGGAGGATATGTTTCAAGAATTTTGGAAAGATTTAACATGGAAAACTGCAGATCAGCCCCAACGCCTATAGTAAAATCTGAACAGGAAGACAAAAGAACAGATGAGAAGTCTTTCCCTTATCGAGAAGCTGTTGGAGCCCTTATGTACCTCATGGTTAGTACCAGACCAGACATAGCGTACGCAGTGAGTGTAGTCTCCAGAAGCCTAGAAAATCCTACAATAAATGATTGGTGTCGGGTGAAGAGAATACTCAGATATCTTCAGGGTACTAAAGATTGTGGAATCGAGTACAAGAAGAACTTTGGAAGTGGCGTTCTTAATTGCTACAGTGATTCAGACTTTGGTGGTGATCATGAAACCAGGAGATCGACTACAGGACTACTGACTCTGTATGCAGGTGGAGCGATATCATGGATCAGCCAACGACAGCCTTCTGTTCAACTTTCAACTACGGGAGCAGAGATTGTAGCTGCAAGTGAGGCTGCAAGGGATGCAATTTGGTTAAAGCGATTACTAAGTTCATTAACTGAACTTAGTAATCGTTATTACTTTATTACTTTCCTACAAAAAAAATACCCGGTAAGAAACCTTGAGGAACATACAAATCAACCTCCCATAATACCTCAACCTCTGCTATACAAATAATATCAATTTTTTCAGAAATACAAAATTGTTCTAGTTCTAATAGCTTATTTTGAATACACTGCATATTAACTTGTAGTATTCTTAAAGATTTGCCAACAGATTTATCACTTAATTTTCTTTGCCAACAGATTTATTACTTAATTTTCTTTGCCAACAGATTTATCACTTAATTTTCTAAAAAAGGTAACTTAACATAACTAGATTGAGGTTGACTTAGAACAGAAGACATCTGTCCAACATGTTCATTGAGATTTTTAATTTTGTTTAAAAATTCTTGGTGGGTGAGGCCCCTCCACAAACTTCTTTGTGACCGCTGATTGTAGGAGACAATAATCATATTGGCTTCCGTTTGGCGCTGAAATTCCACAATATTTTTCATAAAATGCTCTGGAAGTATGTTGTCCCTCACACATCCCATCATCATCATCATCATTCGAAGGGGCGGATTTCCCAAGGCGCTTCAGCCGTTGCAGCTTTTTGCGCACCCCTAAAATTCTCTTTCCTGGAGAATCAGGAATCTTCTAGATGAAGAGATCTGTAAAACTGCAGCATCCTGTCAACGAGCTCGTCAGGAGGCAGAAAACTACCCCTTACCAAGTTGCCCAGAGTGGAGGACCTTACCTCTGCCAGCTCCGCGCAATCAAAGAGTAGATGATCTGCAGTTTCCTCCTGCAGATAACATTTCCTACACAGGGGGTCGCCGTTGAAGACCCCCATACGCAGTTGGTGCTTCCTCAGATTACCGTGACCAGTGACGATACCTGTGACAAGTTTGGCATCCTTCCTGCCAAGTTTCAGGAACCTCTTTGCAACTTGACGAGAGGGAGAACAAAGATTGAGCTTACTAACTCTTCACACATCCCATAGCTGAACATATTAATGTTTGGTATCCCTTCAGCTTAAAATTCTGAGTCAGCTGCATAAAGGCCGTGTCATAGTCTTTGTTTGAGGGTTTTTCATAATATCTGGATTTAGTCACCAAGCCATACACCGCAGCAGCCCCCTCTTCTTTCTGTAAGGTGAGATGAGAACTGATGTATTCACCGCCACACCAGCTGTCATATTTCTATTATCATGTAGGTCGCCTGATATTGTGTGAGAAAAAGCTACAGATGGGTCACTCCTGTGCTGATGAATTAAGTCACTCCTATTTTTCTCAACAATGGTAATCTTATCTGCCGCAGGAGATGATGGAGAATCAGCCTTCCCATTTGGAGAACTTGTGACTATAGTAGATTGTTGACCCCCGACTACCCCTTCAGATACAACATTATCAGATGTACTTCTAGATTGAATTTTATCAAGTGTCTCAAGTATAATCTGGCTAATCGCTTGTTTTCCTCTCTTGTTAAAGTGCAAGCCATGTTTAGTATAAAAATTTCGGGGGAGAAGGTGTAAGGGAAGTAAAAACACGTGGTCAAACATTTTGGCTGTGCTTTCAAGCTTTGCATTTACATAACTCAGTTTTATATCAAGTTCCGGTTTGCTCCAATAAAAGTTATTTTACATGGTGATGGGATTAAGGCTGTTTACTAAGTAAAAACATTTTATCAAATTATGTACCAAATAACAAAAAACGATTGGCAAGTTATGCCAATTTATCTATTATCCGTAAGTGGACAGTATTCAACCTGTCGTTTAGTGTTGCGTTGTTTCCTTGCTCTGCAATGTTCATATGCGATAAGTCTGGACTCTTCTGATTGGTCAGTTTTAAAGATGTGGAGTGGAGGGGAAAGACGCTATGCATTTTGTAACGACAATGTTCAGTTCCGCATATGATTTTGTCGCGGCAACTCCGTATTCCGCCCGCTAGTTTATTATTACCGCTTTTTACCCACGTGGTGTCTAAAGTCGATCCGCACTTGTCGTGGTGTACGCCCCCCGCACGTTAATCAGTGTTTCTACAGTGTTAGCTCAATTGCGAGTGTTAAATTCATTCTTATATCAATTCTTTCTAACCTACAACAAGTCTGTTCAAGATCATACAAGTACAATAAAGATCAGCAAGTATTTAAAGTTCCATTAAAGGCCATAAATTAATCATTTTTTATTATAAACAGTAATCTCAAAATTGCAGTTTACTCTTTGTTTTTTATTTTAATTTAAGACACATAGAAGAGTGTCAGTTATTAATTAGTAAGGCATAAGGAAGAATGCCAAGTGTTTTATGATTTTTTACTACTTGTTATATTAATCTTTAATATATCTCACATATATAAAAGTAATTAAATACTTAAGAGGAAGTGTTTTTAAATATAATTAATTGGAAATTTACCATTGTGCTCCATCAAAAATCTATAATATTGTGACATCGGATTCTTCACCTCTACACATCAACAGCATCTTTAGTCATCTCATCATTACCCCAAAGAAGGCGCCTTCTCCCCCCAGCAAAGAGGTCCCTATTCCCCCTGCTGACAGCCCCTTCTACGAGATCTTCAAACCTCTGTGCTCCGCAGTCTCCAGTTTACATCACCTCAATCACAGATATTGGAAATCAAGGTACTCTCATCTGCTCTTTATCTTCACAATCATATCTAATCATATGTTTTCAGCTGGTTCACAGGATTAGTCACTTTATTACATTTAATTACCGGCAATTCACTGCAGTAGTCGAGCGCTGTGCAGTTAACAGATCCCGCACCTTGCATCACTTTACTAAATTTAAGAAGGTCTCTGCTCTTATAAATTGAAAGTACGCAAAGTAACGTTCAGTAAGAATTACAATGAATAGGTAGGTTTGCTGCCGTAAGAACCATTAAATTTGGGGGTTTTATGGGTGTTGATAAAACCTAACTAGATGGACTTGCATACCAAATTTTGGAAGAATATTTAAGTAAATAAGTGAGTTATTGATTTTTAGCTATTCTACATAAGATTAACATTGTGCAATGTTCTGTATTTACCATTTGAAATTTCTCAATAACCAATTGACCTAGAATCATGATTCAAAATACTAGCCTAAATTGTGTATTTTTGAGCTAAATCCTATGGTAAAAAAATTAGACATTTATAAAAATTAATACATATATAAATTGAATAACCAATTTTTGGCATACATCACCCCCTAACATTAAGTGTAGTTAATCCTTTTAAGATTATTTTAAGTATTTTCACGTTCACGGCGAACTTCCGATATACCGGAAGTCTAGAATTCAACTCTTAAAACTCTCATTTGTTGACGCATCAAGTCGAAATCATCGAAAACGTATTCACTAGTAACCAATTGATCGAAAACAGTCACTGGTTGTACAAATATACCATCTCAGGTAGTGGTAGTAACTTTATATGTCTTTGTTTTTGCCAGACGCTCGCTACAACAGCTGAAGATGCTAGCGTCTGTTTCACGTCACTAGTTGCCTTGATAGTTCTGTTTACTATAGATTGTTGTCATAACATTCTGCTGTTTATTGAATCGTGAGTTTATTAGATATTTTTATAATGAATTCAAGAGATAATTTACGCTCGAGTGAAGTAGATAGGCTCTTATTGTGTTCGGACGACACGACAGTGATGTAGAGGATATTAGTGATCCTGAATTGAACAACTCCGACAGTGATTCTCCTACTCTATTTGGTGATGACACAGACGAGGATCCCGACTATGTCCCTCAGGATAATATTCCTAGTCCTAAATGCCGAATTTTGAGTGATGAAGAGAGCAATGGAGAAAATAGGCCTATACCAGTACGAGGAAGAGGTAAGCCAAGAAATAGACCTGGCCACAACATCAGGCTGAGAGATAGGCGTAGAGATGTAGGAGCTAGGGATAGGCCAATGCCTATTGATGGTGCTCATTCTCAGAGGTCAAATGACTCTGAGAATTATGATGAGTGGGTTGAGGTAGACGATGGTGTGGATATTTGCTTCTTACCTCAAAGCCCTGAACACACCTTTAAGTATCAAGAGCTCCCTGGACCTAAACATTGCCCACCTAGTGACTCCAAACCAATAGCCTATTTCAACCTTTTTTTTTCTGTAAGTATATTGGAGCTTATTTCTAAGGAAACCAACCGCTTTGCCCAACAGTACATGACCGCTAATGCAATAAATCTATCTATGCACAACAAGTTTTGGTCTTGGAAAGCAACTACGGCAAATGAAATAAGGGCATTTATAACAGTAATGCTAAATAATATGGGCTTGGTGAAAAAACCAACCATAAAATCCTACTGGACAACCACTCTTTCCCAAAGTACTAATTGGTTTGGAAAAATGTTTTTGCGCAATAGATTTGAAAGTATTTTAAAGTATTTATTCATTTTTACATCTTGTAAATAACAAATCTTTGCCAAAACTAAATGAACCCGGATACGACCCTACAGCTAAATTTAACCCTCTTTTGATTCATGCCAACAATATTTCCAGACACCACTACACACCTTATCAGCATTTATCGGTAGATGAGAGCCTTGTGGGCACCAAAAATCACACGCAGCTCCTTCAGTACTTACCAAATAAACACCACCATAAGTGGGGTGTAAAACTGTGGATGCTTTGATGCTTTGTGATTCGGTAACAAACTACTACCTAGGTTTCACATGTTATAGAGGAGCAAGGGATGAAAATAAAGAAGAAATAAAAAGACTAGGCTTAGGTTATGTAGTTGTAAGTAAGCTTTTACAAATGGGAAACTACCTCAAAAAAGGATTTCATGTTGTGTGTGATAATTTTTTTTACCAGTGTACCACTTGCTCAACACCTGTTCAACAACAAAACATTTTTCACTGGCACAATCCGTAAAACCAGACAGCATTTACCACCTAAAATAAAAGAAAGATTTTCTGTTGGGCAAAAATCTTACTTTAGGAAAAACCAACTTTTACTTCTAAAGGTCCGGTATGTTTGTTGTCAACTAAATCTAAGGCCATAGATGTAGACAAACAGAAATCATTAGGCCATAACCGCTTTAGGACCATCACTAAACCCCACATTATCCGCCAGTACAATGACTACATGGGGGGAATAGATTCCTCTGACATGATGCTATACACATATGCTGACAAACGTCGGTCTGTAAAATTTTGGAAAAAGGTTGTCAGCAACATAATTGGCAGCATGTTGCTGAACAGCTACATTTTGTATAAACTTAATTGCACTAGTAGGCCACTGACCAGATACCAATACATGGTCTCCATTATTGAGGATGTAACTGAAGATTGGCTCAGGAGTTTGAGCGGTACACCTTTGGAGGCACATGGTCCTTCTAACGCTGGGGGCGGTGGAGGCGGCGATGGACAGAGAATGTTGGGTAGTGGAATTTTTAAATTACCAGGCACCAAAGAAAGATGCTGTGCTGTTTGCAGCAAGAAGAGTCTTAAACAAGGTGGCAAAATGAAAAAATCCAGGACAGCTTGCAACAAATGTCTAAAGGGCTTACATGGCGCTTGGTATCCGTACCATATTTGCTAAGCCAAATCACCTCCTAGTTTTTTTTTCTATTTGTAAATATTTGTTAGATTATTCGTGTTTTATGCAGTTCTATTACTTTTTCCTAGTTTACTATATTCTACACTTTGCCTAAAAAAACTGACAGTGCTACCAGAAGGCCTAAATGATTTTAGCCCGGACATTTCGTGCTTCTGAACTGTGTACGAAGTGTTATTGGTCTAAATGAAATACTGTTGGTTTTTTATAAGAGAAGGCTACCCAAATTTTGTGTGAGATTGGTACTGTAGGTGGAACATGTTATATTGTAAATTCAGTGAAACACCTTCAAAAACATTCCCGACCCTTTGCTTACTCTATAGATTCAATGAAATATTCTGGTAAGTTGGCCTTTTTTTTATCTTTACCATAATGTGTTTTATTTTACAGGAATATGTATTGTAGATACAACCTTGAATACCTTGAATACCTTCTTCTTCGTCATTGACCAGTATAACTGGATTGACTGCGTCAAAACTAAAAACTATACAAAAAAAACTAATATTTAATACTGTTTAGCGCTTGGCGGCAGGTCTTAGAAACTTGTTAGGTCCGCATCAAAGTACTCATCCACTGTGTAGAAGGGATTTTTCCTTAACCACTCCCTTGCCCTAGCCTCAAATCGCCTAGCTTCCAGGCTCCTGATTGTGTTTGGGAGAACGTTAAACAGTTTCATGGAGAGGACAGGGAAGCAGTCCTTTTTCTTAGAGAGCCTACAAAACGGGACATCCAAACGCTGCCTATTTCTGGTATTGTATTGGTGTCTATCAGCTCTCGTGGCAAAATTTAGCTGATTCTCCTTCACATATACAAGGTTGAGCAGTATATATTGGTTTATGACCGTCAATACACCCAATTTGACAAATATTGGTCTGCAGTGGTCCCTAAACCCCGCTGAATCCAGAAGACGGACAGCCTTCTTTTGCAATAACAAAATACTGTTGCAAGCAGAAGCATGACCCCACATTTCCAGGCCGTAGATAATATGGCTGTGAAAGAGAGCGTAATAAATCATAATTAGATACTGTTTGGTCAACATAGGTTTTAATCTGCGCAAAAGATAGATTACTCTTGAGAGTTTTGAACAAACATAGTTTATATGGGTTGTCCAGGAAAGTTTATTGTCTACGTAAAAACCTAATAGCTTAACTGCTGCTTCCGTTTTATTTTCCTGAAGGGAAAGGCTGCAGACCAATCTTTGCGTCTTGTCCCGATTTATGCTCAGGCTACTCCCATTAAACCAGTCCGTCACCGTTTCAAGAGCCGCCTCTACTGACAGCTGAGCTAGGTGTGGCGTATTTTCTGAGGCAAAGATTGTAGTGTCATCTGCAAAGAGCAGGATGTTATTTAGAAGCCCCAGGTCGTTTATAATGACTAAGAATAGGGTAGGCCCCACTACTGAGCCTTGTGGCACACCATGACCGACCCTAAGTGGCTTGGAATTTGCCCCATCGATGGAGAGCACCTGCATCCTATCCTCAAGGTAGGCTGTAAAAGTTGCCAAAACTTCACCCTCCACTCCATACGCTTCCAGCTTTTTCAGCAGTAGGCCATGCGGTACACAGTCAAACGCCTTCGTCAAATCAACCAGGGCTAGGGCTGTAGATTCCCCTGATTCAAAAGAGTCCAAGATGTTCAGAACCAGGTGCATTACTGCTGTGACCGTAGACCTATCCCGCCTAAATCCGTGTTGGGAATCTAAAAACAGGTCATTTTCCTCAAAGTGCTTCACTAACTGTGTCTTCATTATCGTTTCAAAAATTTTTGCGAAGGCAGGAATGATTGAAATAGGCCTATAGCTTTTAAGGGCCTCCGGGTCGCCCTTCTTGTAGACAGGAACTGTGCGTGAGAGCTTTAGCTTGCTAGGAAAGACACCATTTGAGAGACAATGGTTCAAGATTAAACTGAAAGGATGGGCTATGTCAACAATGACAGCTTTCAACAACTCGACTGACACTCCATCACAAACAACAAACCAAACTCCAAACAAACTTAAAATGTCAAAATTGAACTGATGGATTTGAAGAATTTATAGAAGGGCCTTCAGACGCATAGAAACCAAATATGTCGCGTTGTATATAAACTAATATAACTAATTCATTTTAATTTTTTTCCAAAGTCTGTTTTTCTAGTTTTGTTTATTATACATTTCTGACTAACAAAAAACATACTTTAGTGCTTTTTTCATTTTTTCATATAATGTACAAACAAATTCAAAGTGGAAATTTTTTTTCAAATATGCTTATTTAAAAAAAAACAAATTTAATGCATTTTTTCCAATATTTGTTTACAAGTTATTACAGAGGAGGTATTAGGTTTTCTAACAACACTTAGTTTATAGCTTTGTGACCATTGGTTTGTAAATAAATTACAACGATTTTTGTAAACCTTTTCGAAAAGACCTTAAATATCCTGGTATTTCTGGTGCTCATATTAATGACCGGTCTTAAAAGGGTTAATGTAGTCCGATTGCGTTGCCCAATGCAAAAAAAAAAACAAAACAAATACCTCTGTTCTGTTGTGTTGTTAGTTCACTGTGTTTTTGGTGATGGTAATTATAATTTATAACTTTTTTATAACATATATCTGCAATTTGAGAGCAAAACATACTGATTTTTGCCATCGTATATAATTTTGTAACAACATTTTCAATATCCAAATAATTTAGTTCTTCATTTGGAATGTTATAAATTAATTGTGAATTCGCTATTTTATTTTGACACTAGCCTAAGTACCCGTTCTTCGCACGGGCTAAAAAGGCTGAAAGGTGTAGGCTCTACTGATACAATAAGGTATTGTTAATTAATTATTCATTGTTTACAAAATGACAAAACACGAGTGTCTACAACATTTCAAAGTAACATCTGTCAAATATTGGGAGAGGATAAGGATTAATGTAATAGAGACAGTCGTCGGAAAAAACTTAAAATCTACCATTCCGCTATTTCAAATAATTCACTAATTTCGATTCAGCAGTTTATCTGAAAAATCAACTTTATTTCTTCTTCTTCCCGAACTATCAAAATATAGTGCAAACGGATGTTGTCATTAGAAAATGTAAACATTGAAACCTAGGATGGTCACGGCAGCTCTTTCTTCTTCTCCTCCTTCTTCTCGAACTGTCAAATTTTAGTATTCACAGCTGTTGACATTCAAGTAATTTTATGTTTTCATTCTCTAAAAATGTAAACATTGAAACTTAGGACGTTCACAGGGCGTAGCCCGAGAGGATTTTAAGGAAATAAGTATGCCTATGTGTTGCATGAGTTTAAGATCTACCTTTCTGTAAAATTTCAAACCGGTCGGTTCAGTATTTTTCGCATTTACTTGCCACAACAAACCCACAAACACACAAACCCACAAACAAACATACAGAAACCACCTCTTCTTTATAATATTATAGATAACAGACTTGTTTGGTATTTTTCTATTGCCTGCTCTTAAAATATAATCACATGATTTATTAGCACGTTTGTCAAATTAATTATAGTTCTTTGGTAACATTCTACTGATGTTAAAATAAATATACTTCTTCAGTTTATAATACCTCAATTGGTTTAGTTTATTTTCAGTCCTTCAAATTTAATTAATTAATGTAATAACCCTGCACAGGACTACTTTTTTGACATTGCATCCACAAATTCACCGGTACTAAGTATTACAGTCAAGGGTTGTCAAATAATTATGAATCATGACATATTTCGTCGGTCTGTTGATCACTGTTCCATAAATAATTATAATTTGTACAATTTGAAACACAAGCTTGGTATTAGTATGACAATTTTGTTGTTTCAAAAGGAGAAACGATTCCCTGATGCCAAAAGCTGCTATATGTGGATACAATTATAAGTTGCCAGTGCACAATATTTTTGAGCTGATATAGAGATGGCTGGTTGCCTGATTTCAAGAGTCTCGTAGACTGTTGGACTGTGCGGTGTGCAGTTGCGCAATGAAACATAGAGTGAATATTGCTCTAAAGTTTGACATCGCGTACGGATTTTGACATTGGCAGAACATCGGGCAGGATTTTGTTAAAACCCACCTGACCATTTGGGTTCAAACAATCTTCTGAATTTTTGTGTATCCGCAGACCTCTAGCATTAAAGGTCCCCACCTCATTTCTCACGAGTTTCATTTTGCAAGGATTTAAACATTAAACATGCTCGCATCACCCTATTTCATCCAAAGAGCAAAGGCTAGAGGAGTGATGTGTTCACACTTTCGAAGAGAGAATGAATGGTTCAAAACAAGGCATTAGTACAATACGAGGAAAATTAGAAAAGTTTCTGACTACACACTTAAACTCCCATAAAACATCAGCTTTTATAACTCAAGCCTTCATGATGTATGCTTTAGAGTTGCGTTCCCAACTGGATCTCTTTTTTCCAATGTTGAAGAAAGAGTAAGTTCAACAGCGGAAAAATTAGAAACCATCAAAGGATAGTCTTTAAATAAGACTCTGACATCTGGGTTATTGACCATTCAGACACTGGGTGCAGGAAAGGAAAAGTCCTCAAAACAAATGGACCTTACTCATACCTTGTGAGCATAGATGGAGTCAACATAAGATGAATATTATGATGACCAGTGAAATCATCCAATTGGAGGAGGGGGGAAATGTAGTGTATCAGATGATTTCCAAAATCCGGAGAAGTTTATGAGTTTTTGTTATGAGACCTTAAATTACACATTTGTTTTTCCACTTATCAATTTATGTATAATTTTTCTTCCAATCAAAAAGTTAGAATCCAACACTAACTATGCTCCATCCAAGTTCCACTCATTATTAGTTCTGGGGATTTGTGATTCTAATGTTTTTAAAGCCTAGACATTAAAATTGACTAACTTGTCGGCGAAATACAGTGCAAGACATGCCAAAGAATAGAACAACCGGATTGAAGGGAATGAACTGTGATTTGAAGTAAAAAAGCATACCATTTGACTAAGTATTTCTATCCGCCCATCCCGAGCCGCTGCTAGCAGAGCCTCTTCATAACGCTTGGTCTCCGTTCGCTCAGCCGCCCATAACAGTTTGGCCGCTTCCTCATCCTTGCACACGTCTCGAGGTGTCAGGCCCTCTCCGTTGCGTACGTTGATATCTGCATTGCGTTCCAACAACGCCAGCACGAGATCCTGTCAGATCAGGTTTAACATTCTAATATTGTAAATTAATTTTGGTTTCAATTATATTGTAGGTAAAGATAGTCAAGTGCCTGGCAGATCCTACCTCTTAGAAGTCAAGTGGCTAGCAGGGCCTACCTCTAAGAAGTCAAGTGGCTGGCAGAGCCTACCTCTAAGAAGTCAAGTGGCTGACAGGACCTACCTCTTAGAAGTCAAGTGGCTGGCAGGGCCTACCTCTTAGAAGTCAAGTGGCTGGCAGGGCCTACCTCTAAGAAGTCAAGTGGCTGGCAGAGCCTACTTCTAAGAAGTCAAGTGGCTGGCAGGGCCTACCTCTAAGAAGTCAAATGGCTGACAGGGCCTACCTCTTAGAAGTCAAGTGGCTGGCAGGGCCTACCTCTAAGAAGTCAAGTGGCTGGCAGGGCCTACTTCTAAGAAGTCAAGTGGCTGGCAGGGCCTACCTCTAAGAAGTCAAGTGGCTGGCAGGGTTTACTCCTAAGAAGTTAAGTCAGAATCAGAATCCTTTGTTGTTCTTAAGCATTACAATTATGCAATAGACACAGTCTATGTTTAGATTATAACAGTTTCCTAATCATAAAATTCACCAAGTTTATAGTTGGGGTTATTACACAGCCAGTAATATAAACTAACTTTAAATACTTTTTGGTCCAGAGATTTGCTGCTTTCATGTAGCTTATTAAATAACCTAAGACTAACAATATTAAAGCTACTTTGACATTTACTTAAGCTAGTGTGCGGTAACTCTAGCAAGGATTTTTTCCTAGTTTTGTGTTCATGAAAGTCGGCCCTAAAAACTAAAGAACCTACACTGTAATCCTTTTTAACATGTACTGAACACACAAATATATACAATGTTTATCACAGTCAAAATATTTTACTACTACTAAACAAGGGTTTAAAATGTTTTCTAAAAGATGCCTTATTGATTATTCTAAGGGCCTTTTTTGGATTAATAAAACTTTATTTATATGGCAACTACTTCAATTAAAAGTTTTTATCATAGACTTGAAAAAAGCAAAATAAGCTATTCTAACATATGAATCAGGTACAATAATTATCAAGGACTTAAGTAGGAAAATTACTCTGGACAATTTTATACAAACAATCTCAATGTGAGCCTCCCAAGACAGGGTGCTGTCAACTACAATTTCGAGGATTTTATCACTGTTTCAGTAATTTGTTTTGAGAGTACAGAGGAGATTCTGAGTCTTCTCAGTGTTCAGCAGAGGGAGATTTGAACAAAACCACATTGTAGCTCTATCTAAGGTTTGTTCTATTTAATCTTAAAACCTCATAATTCGGGTGTATACTTAATTTGTATCATCAGCAGATGTAACAGTGGATGAAACATTGATATTGTAGGCTAAGTCATTTATAACTAAGATGGACCAATCACACTGATCCTTGTGGCACTACGAATTTAACCTCTAATAAACCTCCGACACATTACCACCTGCATCAACATATTGGGTTCTTCCACTCTGGTATGATTCAAAAAATTTAAGATGAATACCACTGATTATGAATACCAGATAAAATACCACTACCAATCCTTCATGGAATACATAGATGAATACCACCAAGTGCCTGGTAGGGCCTACCTCTTAGAAGTCAAGTGTCTAGCAGGGCCATCCTCTTGATTTTGTGTTGTCAGCTGAAAAAAACTGTCTTTGCCCACCAAACACATTCTTTTCTTCATATCTTAGGCCTACTCCTTTTAATAGTGTATGTGCTCTGGAGGTATGGCAATGATATGAGTGCTCTCTTTCCAACCAGCTAGTTAGCTCAGTCAGCCTCAATCTGTTACAAACTATACCTTAACTCTTTTCTCCTTATCTCTTATGTGCACCTGTAGGAAATTTCCTGGAAGGAACCCAGGCCTCAAAATTCTGTAATCAATAACAAGGGTTGACAAACCTCTCGCCCAATAAAGGCTGCCTTGTGGAGAGCGGTGTCACCAGTGTCATTGACAGCATTGATGTCCGCCCCGTGGTCAAGGAGCAGTTCCACCGACTCCTTGTGGCCAAAGTAGGCTGCCAGATGAAGCGGTGTCCAGCCCAGGTTACTTTTGCTCTTACCTGCACAATACTTACTGACAATTAATTGAAAAAAGGTACTTTCAACTATGATTAGAACTAGAATGTTTGTAGTAAAACCATAATATTATATGGTTCAACATCTATGCAACATGTAAGTTTTCATTGGAATAGCCAACATTAAGAATTTATACACATTTTTAGGTAAACCCAAATAAATAAATAACAATAGTAATTACGAAAACCATATTGTACAATAGCAGCAAAATCTCAAGTTATCAGTCTTTTAGTCTCTGTTGAGGAATTCCTTGAACAAGACGTAACGCCAACGACGTAAACACCGACCGATCGAGAAACTGACGCCCATCCTGTTCTCTAGGAATATGGATTAAGAAGAATAAGTTCAAAAGTAAGTAAGTAAGAAGTCATCGTCGTCCTCACTAGCGGGAGGTTGGTCTTCTGCACAGTTCATGCCAATGAAAGTGCTCTCTGCATGTTTGCACACTTTCTTATTCTTCCAATTATTTTTCAACAGAAAAGTCTGAGTCCAGACTCCTGTCAACGGGTGACGTTTTGTCAACAAAACGTACTCGTCTAATCGCTCCTGGATTTCATAGGTCCGCTTCCTCACGGTTCATTTCTTTGTCAACATTATATAATAAATTGTGAAGTGTTTTGTTCTCTATGAGATCTATATCAGCATGTAAAAGTCACTAATGCACTTGAGTATCACTGGATAAAAAAAAAAATCACACCAACATCATGAGTTCCGTGTGGTGGAATCCACAGGTATACGCCGTAAACAGACTCAAGACCAATACGCGCAGCAAAGAGGTGAAGTATAGTCAAGTGGCCAGTGTAAAAGTCCATTTGAAGGTATACGAAGGAAGGAAGCTCGCAACCTTGACATCCAAAGATATTAAACAAAAACAGACGACCCTTCACGGGTTAAAAAATCAGTTCTAGAATACAGTAAATGAAAATATAACAATGACTCTTTTACTTAGGCCTACATACTACATTCTAAAGTTCCAACAGCCTCTTTGGAGGGTGGAGGAGTGGACAGAGGTTAGGGCACCCTCTTGCCCTTGAAATGGGAAACCATTCCTAAAGGCGGATGAACTCCAAAGGTCAACGGCATAGGATGCGGAAGGCAAGGGGAAACCACCGCATTAAGGACCCTAGTGGTATCCCTAGTCCCACTGGACTAAACGCTCAAAGTATGGTAGGTCCTGAGAAGAAATATTCCGGAGTAAACTGTCCACAATCGGATCTCCGGGTGGGCACTATCCCAGGAGCACTATGCAAAAAGCTAAAAAAGGGGAAGGAGAGGAAATGTACAACCAAAGGGATAAGAATAGGTACATGGAATGTGAGAACAATGAATAAGAAAGGAAAATTGGAAAATGTGAAGCAAGAGATGGAAAGACAAAACATTAGTATTCTGGGACTAAGTGAGGTGAGATGGGAGGGAGAGGGAGGGTTTGATTCGGGTGACTATAAAATAATATATAAGGGAGGAGAACAGAAAAGAAACGGAGTAGGATTGATATGCAAGAAGAATCTGGAAAAGAATATAACTAAAGTCATGCCAATCAGTGATAGGACATTGACTATCAAGATATCAAGTGAGCCAGTGGATACACTGATTATTCAAGTGTACATGCCAACATCAGAAGAAGAAGAAGAGGAAGAGGTTGACAGAATATATGACCAGATAGAAGAAGTGTATGAGGAAAATGGTAAAGGACAGGTTAGGATAATAATGATGGGGAACTGGAACAGTGTAGTGGGAAGTGGACGTTGTAAAAGTGTGGTTGGGGAATATGGACTCGGCAATCGTAACGAAACAGGTGAAAAGTTAATAAACTTCTGTGATTGTTTGGAGTTATGGATTGCAAATACTTGGTTTAAAAATCATAAACAAAGACTGTACACATGGAAAGCGCCTGGTGATACTGCGAGGTATCAGATAGATTTTATGATTGTCAACCAGATTTAAAAATAGCATTAAAGTGACAAAAACTTTCCCTGAGGCAGCTAGTATCTGATTTGAGAACTCGGATGAAGCAAGTTAAGAAAGCAAAAGTCATAAGGAGATGGGATGTTTTTAAGCTGAAGGAAGAAAAGGATAAAGAATATTCCAAATATGTTGAAAGCAAATTAGAAATAAAAAGGCAGAGTGATGATGTATCAGAGGAATGGAGTCATATTAAAGACACAATACGTGAAGCTTTAGAAGAGGAGGTCGGCACAGTAGGAAACAGGAAAAATAAAAAAGACTGGATAACCCAGAGCATGATGGACAAGATGGAGGAGAGAAGACAGTGGAAAAATGTCAATACAGAAGAGGGAAGAATACAGTATAGGAAGCTTAACAATGAACTAAGAAGAATAACTAATCAGGCAAGAGAGAGGTGAGTGGAAAAGCAATTTGAGGAGGTAGAAATCTTAGAAAAGCAGGGAAGGTTAGAAGAAATGTACAGATCAGTTAGACTGATGACCAAAAGAGAACCAAAGAAAATAAGTAAACAGGGGATGTTAAAGAAAAATGGAAAGTTGACAACATGTGTTGAAGAAAACAAAAGGGTATGGACAGTATGTACAGGAATTATATGATAGTAATAATGATAAATTTGAAATGGAGCTGGAAAATGAATGGGAATGTGAGGAAATGGACAAAGGACCTGCGATATTGAAGGGAGAAGTGGAATAGGCAATAACAGACCTTGGAGTTAGGAAAGCAATGGACTGTGACAGAATTCCTTCAGAAGCTTTAAAGAAATTAGGGGATGGTGCAATGCGTAGAATAACAAGTCTAGTAAACAATACATATAATACTGGTATTTGGCCTGCAGACTTACTCAAAACTATTCTAGTCCCACTGCCGAAGAAATGCAATGTCAAAGATTGTAAAGATTATAGAACAATTAGCTTTATATGCCACATAACCAAGGCTGTGACTAGGATAATTCTAAAAAGAATTGAAAGGAAATTTGAGGAAAATAAAGGAGAAGATCAATTTGGCTTCAGAAAAGGTAAAGGAACCAGAGATGCTATAGGCTGCTTGAGAACAATAGGGGAAAGATTATTGGATGTGAATAGAAATATATATGTTTGCTTTATTGACTGGGAGAAGGCGTTCGATAGGGTAAAATTTGTTGGAACTGAAAGGAATTTTATTAGGAACATTGGAGATTAGTTGGATTGTGGAAGAGTTGATTGGGAGAGATGTGAGACAAGGGTGTTGTCTTTAAATATATATATGCTGAAAACTTACTGAAAAGTCTCTAGAAAAAGCAAGAGGTATCTTGGTTGGGGAGAAAGTATTATTAAAATAAATATGTGGATGATGCTAGCAGAAAAAGAAGAGTTGCAGGAAATGATGTTGTATTTTGGCAGAATTTGGAATGAAGGACAAAGGAACTAAGGCGATGAGAATAGGCAGAGAAGAAGGTCAGGTTAACCTTAGAAGGAGTACATATACAACAAGTGAAAACTTTTAACTTAGGAGTGAATGGTGAGGAAATAAGAAGCAGAATATCTTTAAGGGAGAAGTGCTTACGTGAAGGTGAAAGGGGAGAATATTTTAACAGGAAAAGATAGTGCTATGTGGAGTGTGGTGCTTTATGGAGTGAGTCATGGACAATTTGGAGTGGAGAGCTTTGTGTGTTGTGGATGGAAGATGGGAGGAGAGAGAGAGATGTAGATAAAATAAGGAGAAAAGGAAACTGATAGTAAGTAGAAGAAAATGTTGGTTGGGAATCCTTGAAGAAATGTCTGCAAGTTGATTTGGGAAGGATTGAGGGGAGGGGGGGGGGGGAAGGGAGAAGGATTTTGGATATTAAGAAAGGAAGGAGATTTCAGCAACTGAAGGAGGAAGAGGGAGAGATGGAGAGCGTCGTGCAGTTAAAACCTGTCAGTCTGACAGATTCAGAAGAGATGTATTTGATATGTATTTTTATTTAGTTAATTTATGGAATGATGATTTAGTTAATTTAAAAAATCCTATTGGTTCAGATTTTCGTTTGTAATTATGTTGTTATTTTTTTTTATTTTTTATTTTTTATTTTTTTTATCTTGTTTTATTTTTTTTTTATCTTTTTTTTTTTTTTTTTTTTTTTTTTTTTTTACTTTTTATAATTCATAATTTTTTTTTATTAAGTAGCTATAATGTACTGAAAGAATGGAGTCTAGCGTCAGTACATAAAGCTTTCAAACATAAAATGTTAAGTTTAATATTAAGATAGCCTATATCTATAGATTATTAAATTTCTACTGGGATTTCCAGGAACTAAAATAGGTTTTAAATTATAAAGGCCCAAGTTATTATAAAAGTACTGACTAATTTTAAATGAATCCTGCAATATCAATTCTTGTAATAACAGTTGTTTTACCTTTCTATGAGTGCAATCTCTAATCAGAAGAAGGTGTAACTTTTTGACTAAGCCACATATCTAATCTAAACCTATCCCCATTACTTTTATTCTTTAATTTTCTATTTTTACTCTTGACAAGAAAAGAGATAAGGTATAGTTTTTAACAAATTGTCCAGGAAATAACAGTTAGAAATCCTATAGTATTCTAAAGGATATATTTTATACTAAAAACTGACCTGTTATTCTGTGAGAAATTTATAACACCTTACTATTTAAATTTCATATTTAACCATTTTGATGCAAACCTATTCTCTACTTTCAACTAGAAGTAATTTTAAGGTGTTTACTAAACTAATATTTTAAAATACATTAGTTGGTTAAAATAATTATTATTATTGTTTGTATTTACTTTACTCTGACGCCATTTCAATACTTGATGTATTTTGAAAATAAAGCATATTTGTATTGTATTGTATTGTATTGTGGGAAATAGATTAGATCATGGATATGTCTGAAGGGAATGATTTCAGTTCATCTAAACAGCTGTTCTTATTCTTTGATATTAAAAATTCAATACAATACTTCTAGTAGTTTTTACGGAAACCTGTTACATATTTTCCATCTTAAAAATCACCAACACCCCCCCAGAGCTAAGATACATCCATGTTAAAAATCTAGTTTCCTCCAAATATTTCTAAAATATTTAAAGATGGTAGGTAAAATGTCTCCATTTCGCCTAGACTAAACATGCTTTTACCCTATTGCATTTAAATAATATGAACAAGATGTAAAAGTTTAGAATCATTTGCTTATAAATTCTCCTAGATATCATAATCTTAACAAATTTCAACGAGAGCATAATTGTTGGAAGATTAAGCCTGAGCATCCCTCTTGCAGAACAGAAGGTTATTAGAAAAGAATATTATTTAATAACGTGTTTCTTACCTTAAAAATCCTAAAGCCCAACCATTTTTACCTAGTATTTAGTATATAAATAAAGTATTTTGTTTTACTTAACATTTTTATTTGGATTATGAGATCGAGTATTTTTATGTATCAACACAATTTCATACAAATTGAATTTCGTCAATTTGATTTTGACACACGTGTGATAAAGACCGAGACTGCGGTGGAGAGATCAAGTGTTAAAGGACACAAGATTTTTGGGAGCAACAGTGGAATTGGCAGAAGATAGAGAAGAATGGAGGCGAGTCGTTGGCGAGGCTAAAAACCATCTTGGGTTTACATGGCCACAGGAGTAAGAGTAAGTAAGTGATACCTTGTGATACCTTCACTGTTTCGGGCGTTCAATAGAATGAAAATTCAAAATCCACAAAATATTTTTCTACAATTTTGAAATACCCCCGTCGCAGCAGACCTGGGTACTCAGCGAATTTTAAATCAATATTATAATAATAATAATAATATTATAACAAGTTTGGTCAAAATCTGTCGATAAACATGAGAATCATTTGCCTATTCTCCATAAGATTAACATTGGAAAGAGTGTGCAGGTTTGCTGCTGAGGAACACTGATAGTAGGCATTAATACCATAAAAAATTGTTATTTTTACTTTCTATGTAGTATGTGTTAGTTTTACTTTTTACGTAGTATATATGGAGAAAGTATTGTTTTCGTCAAAATTTTCGAATTTGAGTTGAGGGTGGATATATCCGTTTTGGGGTCCCCTGAATCCAAAAAAGTGGGTATGGACGTGATGTCTGTCCGTCCGTGTGTGTCTGGATGTGTACGGTGCCGGCCACAGTCTACCCCGATGGTCCGATTTAGATTAAATTTGGCAAGTATGTATATATTCACGGTATCTCCAGGCGTTTTTTTTAATTTTTTATTTTTAAGGGTAGTTCACCCCTAAAAACCATTAAAAAACGTGAAAAATCCAAATTTCTCAAAAACGGCTCTAACGATTTTAATTAGAATTTGATAGTTTATAGTGCACAGAGTACTAAATAATTTGACACCACCCGCACGTCTGTAAAAATGACGGTTCAAAAGTTATGGGCTTTTAAATGTCGGAAAAATCAAGTTTTTAAATTTTCAGCGAAAACTATAAAAGTAAAGTATAATTTGGCTGGCACCATTGAAACCAGCTTAAAAAACTAAACAAATTAGTATTTTGAATCATTTTGTTTACGACTAACGATTCCAGAGAAAAGCTAGGTTTACTGTCCATGATAAATGCAGTACGTTGTCTGAAAGCGCCCGATGTTATTCTTATGGAGAATATTAAAAAATCAATTTCTTCCTTATTTTCCAACCGTTTTCCATGAAACTTGGTATCAAGCGTAAGGTCAAATCACCCAACAGAACCAACTCAAAAAAGCTTGGTATTACCGAGGGGGGGTGTTTCTCCCCATACAATTCGTCGAACAATTAATTTAACTTTGTCTCTCTTGTTTTTATTTTCAGAAATGGGATGATTATTTTTGGAACAATAAATTATTAAATGATATTTAGATAAACTTTGAAGAACATGATAGTTTTAATACAGATTTTCTTTTTTAAATTTACTCAAGGGAGAAAGTATGTGTCAGTTCACTGATGCCGTTTATTAACATTTATACCAACTTTCATCAACATCTGTCCATAAATAGTTTGCCTATTCTCCATATGATTAACATGGGAAAAGAGTATGCAGGTTTTCTGCCATGATAAACACATAAACTATGATTTTTAAGCATAAATGGATGAACCTCAACCACATGACGCTAAATATAAATTTGTATCCAAAATTAATTTAAGATTAACATTGGAGCCTCAAAATACAACGTACTGTGTTTAGGTTTTTAATATTTTGGTAACCGTTGGAGATAGAGAAACTTTAAGGAACTAAATTGTGTAGTTTTTTAAGCTGATTCTAATGTTGAAATATAAAATAAAAAAAAATTTTTAAATGAATATGATAAACGCAAAAACCCCAATTTTTGAGTACAAATCCCCCCCCAAATGACGCGTTCCCATTGACCGATATGTCTGGTGTAAGAACTCGATTGAGCAAATGTAGGAATATGTGTCTCTACCAAATTTGGTCCCGTTTGGACCATTTTTACGAGAGTTATCATGTTCACAGACACACACACACACACACACATATATATATATATACATATATTATTAAATTAAATGAACTTGAGCTCTCTTTAAACATTTTATTTTTACATAATACACGACACGTGTTTCGAATCTTAGTTCATTTTCACAGTGTACTTTTAACTTAAATTTATGTAAATAAATAAACAAATATCAGTCATGTGATTTTTTAAAAACATGTGTAAATTAAAAAATTAAATTTGAACTAGTGATTTTGATTAAGTTGTAGATTAATCATTCCTACTGTTCAGTATTATATCAAAAATAGGGTTTTCTTTTTCTAAGTTTGCTATATTTAGCATATTTTCTTGATCAATTTTTTTATTTATGTATATATGTAACTCTTCTTTTGTGTCCATCTTTTGTCCTTTCTTTTCAAAGTCTAAAATTTTTAAATCTTCTTTAATTCCTTTATATTTGTGGTCAGTATAATATAATATATATATTATATATATATATATATATATTTATCTTTAAATAAGTCAACCAAGTACCCTTAGTAAACATTTTAATTATTTCTTCGACATGTTTCGGTATATTCATATATATATATATATATATATATATATATATATATATAAATTTTAACGACTATTGTTTTTGGCCTCTGGGCACCTAAAGACGAAAAAATAACATGGTCTATATATATATATATTATATATATATATATATATATATATTTATTTATCTTTAAATAAGTCAACCAAGTACCCTTAGTAAACATTTTAATTATTTCTTCGACATGTTTCGGTATATTCATATATATATATATATATATATATATATATATATATATATCATATAAATATATATATATATATGAATTTAAATATATATTATTAAGATAAAGTTAAAATAATAACTGGTTATCCTTGTAAACTTATTTTATTTAAATACGGTTTAACCTTTTAAATTCCATTTCGTGTAAAAAATTTAAAAAATTTCCAATATAAAATCGATTTTTAATAAATATTAAATATATAGTAAATGTACATAGATTCTTTGAGTTAATTTTAGAAAAAAATGTAGAATATATAAAAATTAATATGTTTTTTTGAGTTTTCTGATTTTAGAACAAAATACTATTGAAAAATATTGTAATAAAAAAATATTGAGTCAGTAATTCTAAAATATTTAATAATCTATTTTGTTCATGATATTTTATTTATAATTCTAGTATTTCAGATTACTTCCATGTACTTGTAATTGAGAGTTTATAATTAATTTTTCTCAAAATTTGTTCATTGTGGTTTTATTGTACTTCTTTTTTATATTCTTGAATTATCTTGGAATGTTCTTTTTTATCTATGTAAAAGCTGGTCAGTTAAATTTTTAATTTATAAATTATTTATTGTATTTTAAATGATATTATATTTTGTTTTTATTTTTTTTGTTGTTGTTATTTATATATATATTATAAAAATATATATATATAAATTTTAACGACTATTGTTTTTGGCCTCTGGGCACCTAAAGACGAAAAAATAACATGGTCTCGGGCTTAAGTCTTGCCATGAGGCCTACGGTAATAGCTTCTTCCCTATGGGAAATTCGCTAAAATATTACTGGTCATGGCTTATAGTGCCTAAGAGTTCTGAAGGAGGACGGTTGGTGAATTGGTGGCGCAGTCGGTAGCGTGACCCTCTGTTAGTGGTCCCGGGATGGTCAATCAGTTTTAATACTGATTTTCAACTTTTACTATGATAGATCAACCCTAACTTTAACTGGAACACCCCACACACAGATCTACTGTCTACATAAGAAGGCAAAATATAGATAGAAAAAGGTTGCTAGCCTCCTACTTAAAAAAGTTCAAAATTAGGGATAATTTTTTCAAAACAAAATATTTGTTCCTTTGACATAAATAAATTGATCAAGTAATTCTTGTAGTTAATAACATATTTTGTATTCAATGAAATTGGTGGATTTATCTTTACTTACTCATTTCAATGTAAAATCTTTTTGTAGTTTATATTAATTAATTTGTCTTTCAACTGAAATTATCTGCAAGTAGCATAAGAGCTGATATTAGGTGGAGAAAGACGAAGTGGATGTGCATACCCAGAAAAACACACCTTTTATTTGATACATACTTTATAAAAATACTGAAATGTTTTTATGCCACAAGTTATATGACACAACATATTTATTATAATATAGGCCTAGGCTAACACATTGTTGATGTAAAACATACAACATTTTAAAAATTTCAAATTCAATTAAGTTACTTAAAATTTAACTAACAAATCCACACAACAAATTATTTATAACTTATGTTATGAATTTACATAGTTCTAAAGAGGGATACAAATTTTATGAAAAAATTTAAGCTTAACTTAAAACAAACCACACAATAAAAACCACACTGTGGTCTTGAAGGAGTCCAAAAATAATATTCACTTACTTACAATGAAAAAGTTTAAGTATTCACTTGAAACAAATTATGTAATGTAGCAAGCAGCCAAAAAATTGTTACACACTGACATTATCATTAAATGAACTATGCATCTCTTCCACAAGCACTATTCACAGTCCTGCTTTGCAAACCAATTCATGCTTAAAAGTTAAATTAACCAAACTAGAAGTCCATCAATATGACCTATATGTCATAATTTATACTAAACGTAAAATATCCTTGATCTTGAAGTAGTTATCAATGTCTCATTATTATAAAATTTTGTAATAGCAACAACATTTCCACACAAAATATCTGGAGACATTAGTTTAGCTTCAGGGGCAGCTTCGATTACCGACTGCCATGTGTTGTTAGAGTTAGATTGTACCGAACCGTATTCAAAGCTCATCTCATCCAAAATAACCCCTTTGTATGTCATTGTATGAGTTATTTTCAATTTTTCCCAACTCTCAACAGAAGAAAAGTGCATTTCTCTTGAGACACCTTTAATCTGTAAAATCTTTTTGGGGAGTTTAACTTCAAAATAATTTTCTGAGGAAGAATAATCTTCGTTACCCAGCCACAATATCTCTCCAGTATCTACATCACGCAAAGTGATCCAGTTAACTTGAAA
Organism: Nephotettix cincticeps; assembly: GCA_023375725.1. NCBI lineage: Eukaryota > Metazoa > Arthropoda > Insecta > Hemiptera > Cicadellidae > Nephotettix > Nephotettix cincticeps. The sequence continues at coordinate 75,423,096 of CM041790.1, forward strand.
ACCACTCAAAATCTCCTCTTTACTCGCACTCATTCTTGTTTTCTTTCCTATTTGAAGGAAAAAATCAATTAGATTCAACAGGAGTAAATTTTGCAGCATCAATCATTTTTATTTAAAACAAGAAATTATATGCAACATTAATCAAAACAAAACAAAATTAATTTTCTGTTCAAGTTGTTACTTATTACCTCCTTCTGTAAACTGTACATCCTTCCCCCTCATGAAATTTTCTCTTAGTTTCATACCCTATATTTTAACTGAATTTGAAATAGCCTACATTTTTTTAATATTTAATATAATATGGGCCCTACAGTAAACTTTCATTCAATCAAACTAATGTGCTGGAAGATCAGTAAGTATTTAACAATAACCCACTTATTGAGCTATGAAATAAGGATTAGTGAATTCTCCTATTACAGCAAGCAGCGCAATAATGTCAATTTCAGATTTAATTTCTTATAAGTCGTAAGAAGATGCACCTAGATGATGCAAGTGGCTAATCCCACTAAACAAAGTGAGTATCTAAAATATGTGATATTTTATGATAGGTCTAATGTACTGTACTAGACTTATATAGTAGTAGGCTTACTATAAATAGTAATGTACATTATTAACTATAAACAGAACACAAATAATTCACTGTGATAACAGTGGTGTAACCAGTACCATTCAAATGGGAATGAGAATTATAAAGCTTTTCATTTTGTCGTGATTGCAAATTATTGAAAATTACTAATTTCACCATGATTTCACTGCTTGAACGCCTAGGGCCTAAATGTAAAATGCATAAAATTGTGGTTTCGTGGCTCTGTACAAAAACAGTGGGTTAAGCTAAAACATCATGTTTTAAAATCATAAAGTTAGGTTTTATTCTCCAGATAATTTTCACAATAAACATATTTTTGCCTTCTTAAGATGGATCAGTGGACTAGGTCTGGGATTCAAATGAGTAAGAGTTTACTGAACTATGATGTTTTAGGTAAGACAAAAAAATAGTCAGCCGCCGGTATTGATTCATGTGTTAGGCCTAGATTATGCCATAGACTGACCAATGTTGCCTGCAAGTAGAAGACCCATTGTCATAATAAGGATTGTTTCATAATATTAACTAGACCTAGAAGGCCTAATATGTTTAAATATTCACATATTGGGATAGGTGAACTAATAAAACCCTGACCAAGATTGATAATTTGATATAGGTAATGTATATAAGTAAATTAATAAAATAAACATAAAAGACATACATCCCCGAGTGGAATCAAATCAAAGTCAGGTAGTACAAAGAAACACTTGACCACATTACATTGCTGCAGCCCTTAATTATTAACAACACAGCTGAATTATGTATTTTAATTATTATCTCCAAGTTTTTTTTTTTAACTGAATGTTTTATTTACAATCTGTTTTTTAAATACAAAACAATAAGTAAATATTATACAAGAACAAAATGAACATTAACGTGGTTTTCCTTTCCTAGTGCCTGCCACTGCTGGCAGTAAAAAACGTTAGTGTATTAACGTAACTGATCTCCAAGTTAAATTTAAAAGAACGGAAAATTCATCATTTAATGTGTTAAGTTATTACGTAATTACAAATGGAAATAATTAATTAATTAACTGTAGATCAGGGGTAAAGCTAAGTCTAAGGTGAGTCTAAGGTTGCTGGATGGAAACCAGCGGCCAGCAAATCCTGTCAGATCATGTGGCTAATAACACTACTGTAGGCCTACCTCTCTATCTTTGATTTGGCTTATGGTCATGGGCAATTGAGTTTAAAAATATATAGGCCTATATTTAACCATACAACACTAAATTAACCGGGCTGATGAATTTTGATTATTTACTACACTATGTTAAATGATTTTAAACGTACAGAAGAAAATTGAAACTTACGATTGCCAAGTATGTTTAAAAAACCCACGGTAGGTATAAACAAAAAACACGGGATAGCCTAAGCTAAGCCTAATTGACCACTTTCAAATTGAAAACTGATGAGATAGTTACGTAGTTACTAGATTCCAGCTAAAACCAACTTGTACATCAGACTGAATTAAGTTACTTAATTACCACAGAAAAAGATGAGTAACTTATGGTGTTTATGTTAAATAGTCGATTAAACTTGGCTCATGTTTATGAAAATTCTCCAAAGAACATTTGGGCTGTGATATGAAATTTTGACCCTTACCTGATATTGAGATCGAAATATTAACGTACACCAACAAACAATTTTAATAATTGGATTGAAGATAAAAAATGATAAAATTGTTTTAAACCCGTTAAGGAGAAAATTCCAAAATAAACTGTGTACTAGGAAAGAGCTGGAAAATGAGCCTTCATTCACTCTTTCTTGAGTTGACACTTAGACTAGCACACTGCGCAGTGCGCACTACACACTCACACTAGCCACTGCCACTAGCGGCACAGTGGCAGCAGCTGACATCAAACAAAAAGTCCCTAGGACCCACATTTTTTGCCCCTAGAAATCCCTAGATTGCTATAAAATATCCCTAGAAAAATCCCTAAACCCACAATTTCAGTAATTTTTTAAAGTATTATCATTTATGATAATTATATTAAATAGGTTTTTGTTTTTACATTTCTATACGTTTAAAATATAAGTGTCCGCACTTGAACGTCCACAATATTGCTACTGTTTATATTTTGTAATTGGAAGAAACTTGAGTACTGATTGTTGAGGCATCATTTAGTTTAAGGAAACATTGATTATAAGCACAAGAGTAATTTCTAAGTTAATACAAAGAGCTATACATTTGTGGCTATAATGCATGCTACAGACTAAATTTAATCCTCTATGTCTACATAAAAATATTAATATTTTATAACATTTTTAAAATATTTTCTAGGTTGATATTTTATTTTATATTAAATTTTATATAACTTTATATTACATGCAATCTACTTAAGTCATTTTTAATTCATGTACAAAATGTTTTAAGTTTAGGCCCATATAAATTTTTAATAAATAAATGTATTTTACAAATTCAAAGGAATGAGTTGGTTTAAGTTTTAAACAGAATAGATTATAACTCTCTTTTGTACCTTAACTTGGTTTGTTTGGAAGAAGTATTTACATATATATATTTATAAATTGACAAAAGAATTTAAGTGAATAATACTGTTTGGAAGTTCAGCTGATACAAAATTATTTTTATTGACCTGAACTAACCCATAAGCAATGAAATTCCCTATTTTGAATCCATCAAGTTTTTGTCCCTAGAATATATTAGGCCCCTAAAAATTCCTTTCAGGTCAAAAATGTCCCTAGAAACTAGACATATCCCTAGAAGTGACAACACTGAGTCAAAGTGGTAGTGGGTCAGTGTCACTGGCGAAACACAAACGAAGGTTGTGCCAGAGGACCAATCCGGTCCTCTCTGGTACAACCTTCGTTAATACCGTGCTGAAGGTAGCTAAAGCACGCTAGCCTTAAAATATTAAAAGATGCAATTCGAGCAGACTCATCTAGTTTGTTATAAAATTTAATACAGTTGGCTCTGTGAGAAGATCCAAATTTAGTCAGCCTGTGTTGTGGTATATTAATTTTAGATTTATTTCGTGTATTATGACTGTGAATTTCTTCTCTAGTGATAAATAAATTTAAATGCGTTATTTATAGATTAAAATATGAAATATGTATAAATTTATTATGGTTAAAATTTTTGTTTGCATAAACAGAGTGGTCTGCAATGGTCCAAAAAACCAGTTCCACACAGAGTTCTGATGACTTTCTTTTGAATTATCAAAGCCGATGAATGACCCCATAAGAGAATAAGCCCATATGAAATATGAGATTGAAATAGCCCAAAGTAAGCCACTCTCAAATATTCAACAGATAACAGATTTTTTTAATTTCCACAGAAGATAGCTTATTCGAGACAATTTACTGCATAGGCTATTAATGTGAGCGGTCCAATTCAGTTTTGAGTCTATGTTTATGCCTAATAATTTTACTGTTTCAAAATTTTGTAATTGATTAGATAAACTGATCACTAATTTTAGAGTTTTTTGTTGGTTACATAGTAATTTATTTAAGGAAAACCAATTCAATGTATTCAGTTCAGCTGATTCTATAGTCTGTTGAAGATTCATTAAATTTGACTCACTGGTAAAAAGAGTTGTATCATCTGCATAGATGACAGATCCAACCTCTATGTTTTTTGGTAGATCATTAATGACTATGGAAAAGAAAAATGTCCCCAAAACTGAGCCCTGAGGTACTCCCAATGTAATTTTCGATACTGCAGAATTTACACCCTTAACCGAGACAAATTGCCTCCTATTTGTCAAGTAAGACAAAATAAGGTGGCAAGCATGTTCAGAAACTCCGTAAAATTTTAGTTTTTCTAAAATAATATTAAAGGGCACACAATCAAAGGCTTTGCTGAGACCCATCAATGATAAAGCAACAGATTCTCTTTTATCAAGTGCATCAAGAGAGCTGTTCACTATCTCCATTACAGCAGCCTTTTGACTAAAACAAATGACATTAGAAAAACTACTTTATTTGATCTTAAGATTAATAGCTACATCAATAGCAGAACTATTGTTTGTGCCCACTAGAGTGTCAATATGATAAGCTTGCATTAAAGTTTTATTAACAATTAGAAGAGACCAGTGTGAGCCAGTGTAATTACCAGATTAATCATGTTATTATTAATACAAATGAAAATAAATTTACAAGCTTGACAAGACCGTGACTCCATAACACTCGTTAATGTCTCCCTGTCACCCAGCTTGATTAACTGAGACACAGCAGGCACAAAAACAAACAATTACCTGAGTCTCCAATATTATCCTGCCATAAAATAATCATTTATCGTCTGATCCTCCACCCATTTATCATTCAACATTTTATTAAGTTTGAAATTTTCTTTATTTGCTAAATTAAACTTAACATTAACATTGCGTAACGTTGCAGCTAGAGATACACATTCCTGGTGTACTGACTTAAATCTATCGTTCAACTTGTTCATCTTATCAACTAAATCGACCTTCTCCGCCACCGTAGAGCTGATAAGACTGTCTCGCTGCTGCAGTGTCGCCTCCAGGGTCCGGATCCGCGAGCGCCTGTAATTCCTCCGCTGCTACATCTTGCAGCTCAAAAATACTGTTCATCTCTTCCTGTCTACGCTCCTTCTCATAATTAAGCTCGGCTCACAATATCTCCATCTGCAAGGCTGAAGACTCCAGATCTTCTGTTCTTTTTTCACATTCAACTTTTATGCTGTCCAGGCCTTGCAAAAGTTTAGTTACGTCATTAACCCTAGAACACAAAGGCGTCGTCTGAGAGACGACGCGCAAGGTGGCATTTCTACCCCTTACCCACTTCCACTCCACTAAAATTCACCAAACTCCGTGTAGCTGTCGGTCTTGGCCTAATATTAAAAGGGTCTGGTTGGTGTTCGCTTGCGTCCTTTGTTTAACGAATTTTAAAGTTTTTTAAGTTCTCGTCGTCAGGTCGACTACGCCTTTGTAACAACGCACAGTTTGCGGCAGCCTCGCAACGTGTACGGATCGTGGTGTCTTATTGCAGAGTATACGGTAGTATACCTTCGCTTTTTCGCGTTATGGTGTTAGTTAAACATTATATTGGAAATATATGATGTATAGTGTAAATATTTATTTGAATTGGACCAAAAGTGCAGTAACACTTCCTGCAGTCGTAAAACAAGGAGGTGGCCCCTATGCATGTTTTATAACACCATAAACATCACTTTAAATGATATACACGTATTATATGTAGAAAATCGTGTCTGAGCCAATCGTGTAAGCCCATAAGTCAGCAAAATTTTTTAGAGAAATGCACAGAGAGCTCCTGAAGTCCTGGCTTCAGGCCACAATCAATCTATTGCTTATATTTTATATGTAAGTGTGCCAAATGAAGCTCCACAACCAGTCCAACAAGGTAGGAAGGTGTGTGCTTCTTACCTCCAAGATTACGGCGCATGACAAAACATTTTTGTGGACGTTGCGCAAATGTCATGTGTGGCGAACACCAAGGGACAATCTGCTGCCAGTGCCAGAAAAATTAAGATTTGGACATTAAACTCTTATAAAATATTAATTCAATTTTCAATTTAAGTGTTTTTATGATTTAAAAAAATTTCCCGCCATTAAAAGTATTTTTTATTTATTTTCAAAAAAAGTAGTCTGGGAGACTACGCCTTTGTAACAACGCTTGGCTCAAGGAGCCTTTTTGTTCTAGGGTTAAGAACGTTTTTAAAACAAATTTCAGGGTAGTTACTAATTAAGTTTATATCATTAGCAAGTGAGAGAATAACACTTTCATGAGAATCCCTGGAAAATCGTTCTTCAAACTCATAAACAGTTTCATTTAGCTCCAACATGTTTATTGACACTACGATGTGAATGGCGTGGATTAAATATATATTCAATTCAAACTGTAAAACAATAGACTCCTGTTTATGTGACGTAAAATAATAAAATAAAAACCCCAGTAAGGTTGTGCTATGCTACAATGTTCAGCTGTATCAACTGTTGCGTCCTGCAAGATGAAGGGGCAGCAGAAATTCTCCATAATATCAGCACGGTGGACTGATAGTTTCCAGCAAAAACTTAGCGCGGTGATAATGTTGACGAGTGTGCTTTGAAATTAACCCACCATATTAAAACTGCTTTGGATTTAGCTATTGAAAACGTTCAAATTAACTCAAAATATCGGAGGCTGAAACCATGGATATCGAAGGGAATTATAACATCAATTTGTAAGCTTGACTTGCTACATAATCAACTGAAAAGGGAGCCCTTCAATGCTTCGTTAAGAGATCGCTACACGCGATACCGCAATATGTTAAATTCTTTGATTAAAAAAACTAAGTACACTTATTACAAAAACAAGATTGATCAGGCAGGAAGTAATGTTAGAAAATTCTGGGCACTTGTGGGAGAAGTTGCGGGACGTCCTAGGAAAGTGGACCGGTTCCCGGTTGAGGGCTTCTGCGATAATGGCGAGTCTGTCTCACAATCCGATATTAAGAATTTAAGTGATACGTTCAATATTTTCTTTGCAAATGTAGGAGCAAATCTAGCTAACAATATCAACCCATTGCATGCAACTGAGGTGGAGGATTCCGACCATGCCTGCGATTCTCAGTTTGTTCTTGTGCCGATCAACATTGATCAGCTTTTCAGTATTGTCAAAAGCATTAAAGGTGGGTCTGCTCCAGGATGTGATGGGATTCCTGCTAAAATCGTAAAAGATTATTTCCATTTTTTTGCACCACCGCTGCTTCACTTGATCAATCTCAGTATCCGTACTGGCAAATTTCCAAATATTTTCAAAATTGCTAAGGTCATTCCTATTTACAAAAGTGGGCTAAAAACAGTCATGAATAATTTTAGACCAATTTCTCTCTTGACTACTATTGATAAGATCATTGAAAAATGTGTGAAAATCCAATTGTCGAACTACTTGAGCAAGGAAGGAATCATTACTGATATGCAATACGGATTTAGAAAAGGGAGAAATAGTTCGGACGCATTGTTTGACTTGAATCGACTCATCTTTGAGAAACTTGCATGTAAAAATAATGTTATAATAATCTTTTTGGACCTAGTGAAGGCTTTTGATTCTGTATATAGAAGTATGTTATTGGCCAAGTTAATAATACTTTAGATTGGTTTTCTTCATATTTTGATAATCGTAAGCAATACGTAACAATTAATGGTATTGACAGTGAGACTACTGAGGTTGATTACGGTGTTGTCCAGGGCAGCACTTTGGACCCTCTGTTATTCCTATATAAGGAATAACAGAGGGTACATTAACAATATCTCTAAACTAAATATTGATGGCACACTTTTTCTTTTTGCGGATGATACGGCTTTAATTTCACATGGGAACACTTGGGACAGCACATATGACAGCGCATCTTCGGACCTTATCCGTATCCAGAACTGGTTTGACCATAACATACTATCCGTCAATGTTAATAAACAAAGTGTTTACCTATCTATTTCAAGAGTGACTGTGGTCCAGGTCCGAGATTGCTCAGGATGCACTCCTGTGGTGATCCGCGGTCAGTGATCTGTACTTGCGAAGTGATTGAGAGTGTGGCACAATATAAATATTTGGGAATAGTAATTGATCATAAGCTGTCCTGGGAGCCACATATTCAATACACAAAGCAAAAACTGATGAAACTTATCTATGCCTTCAGGCAACTTAGCAGGGTCCTGACGGTGGATCGCGGCAGGAGTGTGTATTATGCCTATGTGCAGTCTCTTTTGCAATACGGTATTCTGGCTTGGGGAGGGGCCTCCGCCTTGGTGTTGGAACCTTTGGCAGTATCCCATAGATCCATTATAAAAACTATCCTACACAAAAACCAGAGATATCAGATAACAGAGATATCCAACCAATTTACTATTTCCAACCAAATTTCTTGAATTTCCCGTTCTTAATATTAGACAACTCTATTTGAAAACTTTACTAATTTTTATAAAAGAAAACAAAAATTCTATTTTTACCATTACTACGCATCACTATGAAACCAGAAGGAAGGAAAATTTTGGCTTTCGAATTCCTAAACTAATCCACAGAGCAAATTTATATAATTCTTTTTATCTAGCACATCAGCTTTACTGTAATCTTCCCTGCAAGGTTTTATTGGCCGAGGGAGATAGACTCAATGTTATTAAGCGAAAAGTGGGGGAGTGGCTGCTCCATATCGGTTCCGAGGCTGCAGAACTACTTATTATTTCTCTTTATGTGTAATGTGGTAGACTATATTCAAATCTAGTGACTCTAATAATTTTCATTCATTTTTTAATTTCGTTAACTTACATAATTTTATCTTGTCAGGTCCTGCTCAACAGTTTCTTCTTTTCATATTTCACCTCTGCAATTTGGCTACCTTTTGTTCTGGTGACACACTTTACGCTGTTTGTTGTATTTTTTTCTTCTTTTCTTCACATTTATAGCAGCAATATGATTATGTTTATTTTTCCCCTCTAGACACTAAAATATTCTAGATAAATGTTGTTTATTTTCATTAACATGAACTGAGAGACTGTTCGGCCCATCCTCACACTCAGACGCATAGTCTTGTGAGGATTTTCCATTTTAATATTAATGTGTTTGTTATGACAAAATTGTACCACTTCATTATGGAAATAAACATCTTGAATCTTGAAAAAACACACCTCTGTCCCAGTAATGGTAAATATAAGTTTACAAACAGTATTGCTATGTTAAGTGTTATTATCTCCTAAACTACTGATGATCAAACGGAATTGAACTTGGACGATGAGAAAAGAGCCGGAAGCAAGAAGCCAGGACCAAGGGGCGGAAGCCATGGGTCAAAAGTCGGAGGGCATGAGTATGGTGCTCAGAGGGGGGCGGGTATAAGGGGCCAGAAGCAAGAGGGCCATGAGCCCAGAGAAAAGAGCCGGGAGTCAGTATCAAGGGGCGGGAGCCGGGGGAACAAAAGTTGAAGTGCGAGAACAAGGGACTGGGAGCCGAGAGGAGGTGAGAAAAGAGCCGGGAGCAAGTAGCCAGAAGCCAGGAGCAAGGGGGCGGGAGCAAGGGACATAAGGATTAACTGAATGAGTCCCCCGGAAATGTTCTAAGCGAAAAAATTTCCAAAACGGAGATATTTAATGGAAAATTTTAAAGACGCCACAAACTACACCATGGTATATTTGGTTTTGAAGAAATTTGAGTTTGCAGTCCTGATTCGGTCTGTCAGAATTGGCACACTCTGTAAGACTCGAGAGTCGAGGACTCCACCGTAAATTCAACTTTCTACGCTTGATGATAACTGGAAACAAGGTTTTGTCGCTTAGTACCTTTACCGGGGCACTCATTCAATTAGGAATTCACAACAATTATTAACCTCTGCTTCGGTAGGCTTTTGAACTTACTGGAACAGTTTACAGTGAAGAAGAATTTGGTGGATAACTATTTATCCTAATCGTAATAACCGGTGCTACAGATGAGTGAGACTGAATACAACCATTGAGGTAAGATAAACCACTGGGTAAAGTTAGGTTAGGGAATGGAACCAATGGGTGTGGTGAAACTCCAGAAGAGGCAAATGGAAGCAAGATACATCACTGGGGAATGGAGACAGTTATCGGAGGCAAAATACATCACTGGGGATGGAGACATTTGTCGGAGGCAAGATACATCACTGGGGAATGGAGACAGTTGTCGGAGGCAAGATACATCACTGGGGATGGAGACAGTTGTCGGAGGCAAGATACATCACTGGGGATGGAGACAGTTGTCGGAGGCAAGATACATCACTGGGGATGGAGACAGTTGTCGGAGGCAAGATACAACACTGGGGATGGAGACAGTTGTCGGAGGCAAGATACATCACTGGGGATGGAGACAGTTGTCGGAGGCAAGATACATCACTGGGGATGGAGACAGTTGTCGGAGGCAAGATACACCTCTGGGTCTATTGTATATATATATATATAACTTGAAAATGGCCTTTAAAGGTTGAAACATGTCGGTGAAATAAAAAAATGTTTCTCAAGGATACTCAGTTAATTTTTTTAACTATAATTAATATATATATATATATATATATATCTCCACTGAAAACTTACAGACTTGGGCTTTTAATTCCCAAAAAAAATGTGTATACTAATGCTCCAATGAAACTCTGTGTTTGTTTTGCAAAATATATTACATAAAATAGTGAATAACTATTCTTGATTAGCATTATACGTGTTTGTTTTACTATAGGATGAAGTAAAAACTCACATATTCCAACACTAATTGATATATTTACACTTATATTGTAATTATATAAAAATGGTAAATACATACAGAAGACGTTAAATTGGCGATGGATTTTGTCCAGTCACCTGTTGGGCCTGATGATGTCCGGTGTGACTGGACGAAATCAATTTAACACCTTTTGTATATAATTACAATATATGTGTAAATATATTATGTAGTGTTGGAAGACATGAAATTTTACTTCATCCTATTAAAAAAGTGTTTTAGAATTACAATGAATCAATGGCTCATTAATTGCTGTTGTTTATTTATAAATTAGCCATCAAAGGCTTATTTTCTTTTCTTTTATTACTTCTTGGAAGGTAAGTTATCAAACAATAGTTGTGCCTTCTGAAGGAAAAACGTTTCAGGTTTTGGACGTGTACTTCTCTTTCAACATTGGTAATGATTCTGTAAATTAAACACCTTTCTAAATAACATTAAAATCAAGGTGAATAAAAAGATTAGGCTATATAGTAAATAAGAAATTAGTAAATGATTTTATAAATCATGTTATCACTATAATGATGTTATCATGTTACATCATGACATCATGTTAAGTCTATTACAACAAAAATCGAGCCTTTCTAAAGTTATATTCAGGGTCAGAAAGGAGTGAAATTTCTAGCCAGATAACTTTTAGCGAATTTTCCATAGGGAAGAAGCTATTACAGTAGGTCTCATGGTGAGACTGAAGCCCGGGACCATGTTATTTTTTGTTTTGAGGTGCCCAGAGGCAAAAAAAAAACAGTCGTTAAAAATCATATATATATATGTGAGTGTGTGTGTCTATGAACACAATAACTCTCGTAAAAATGGTCCGGTCGAGACCAAATTTGTTAGAGATGTGTATTTAGTTCCTTAAGGTTTTTCTTTATCTCTAACGGTTACCGAGGTATTAAAAAAATCTAAACACAGTACGTTGTATTTTAAGGATCCAATGTTAATCTTATGGAGGATGAATAAAACTTAATACTTCACTTTATTATTAATTAATCAATCAATATTTTAGGATGAAACTTAATTTTTAGCTTCATGTGGTTGAGATCCATTCATTTATGCTTAAATCTCATAGTTTATGTGTTTATCATGGCAGCTAACCTGCATACTCTTTTCCCATGTTAATCGTATAGAGAATAGGCAAACTCCTTTATTTATGGACAGATGTTGATGAAAATTGGTATAAATGTTAAGATAAAAATTGTTGATGGTATAAATGACTTCTTTAAGTGTTGTGTTGTTTATGACTATATTAAGGTTTACCTGCAGTCTTCTATCCAATGTTATTTTTTTACACAACTAGTTTCGGGAACAATTTTCCCATTTTCAAGTGTACTTCTTTTATGGATACTTTATTTATGGACAAATATTTATAAAAACTTGGTATAAATGGTCAAAATTAAAAATTGTTTTGTTAGAAATGGCTATTTTCAATATTCCTCACAGCAGCAAACCTGCATACTCTTTCCCATGTTAATCTTATGGAGAATAGGCAAATAACTATCATATTTATCAATAGATATTGATAAAACTTGTCATATATTATTATTATTACTATTTTAGTGATTTGGAAATTCGCTGAGTACGCATGTCTGCTTCAATAGGGGTATTATAGTAATGGCATGATCGGTTACGTGAAGAGCTGAAAGAGGATCAGGAACCCTATCCTAGTAAATTCACAATTTTACTGGCAAATATTGACAGTTTAACAGGGAAAGGTTCATATCAGTACTGTATATGAAATCTTCTAGCCAATACCCTTCTTTTCGAGAATATCTGGACTTGACTCCTTCACTCCCATCACAGGCTTTTTACTCACGCAAATTTAACCTGAATATAGCTCTTTCATTCCAAAAATGAATAGCGCATTAGATTAGAATATTGAAATGGCGACCCTACGCAAGGTAGGTATTTCAAGCCAAGTATGAATGAGGATTGAGTGTAAGATGATTGTAGCACGATCTGTAGTATTGTTACTGACTAGGGCTGACATGTTCCTAAGTCAGAACTGTTAATTAATAACCCAACAGCCAATGGCAACTGTGGGACCTACATTTTAACGTGGAGTCCGAACCACTGCCTCTGAATTACGTACTGGTCTAATTATGAGGATGGTCTTTGCAAATTAACGTAGTATTCAATAATGTGGACGTTAATCGCACAAGAGACCACTACACCCACCGACCTCGCTCACAACTATCAACAATTCGTAACCTAAGTAGCTGGATTACAGAACACGTCACGGCCCCTGTCAAAAATAGAATAGTCCCAGTCATTAGATAATGCATTAAAAGTACAGTAATTGCAGTTGCTAACAAAAAAAGATTGGAATCATCGCCTTTACTCCTTGAAACCTTCAACTGTGATTACATAAAGATACTAATACAATATTGATTAACCATAGAAATAAGAATGGTCCTTTTAAGGCGTCTCTAACCCCCATGCAAAAACAGTCAACGAAAAAATTTTCTTTCTTTTTTAGAATGTTTTTGGGAAATTTTGAAAGTTACTAAAATGTATTTAAATTGCTATATAATACGTATTAGATATAACATTAAATGAATCTGCCACCACTAACTGACAATATTGCTTGCCTTTAAACTCTTTTCAGGCCTAAGTGCAAAACAGTTGCAATGTGTAACCTCGTTGTTCTACCTTGCTCGTATTTAGCTTAAAACCTTTACTTCTGTCTTTTAGGTTTTCTCATTATTTCACAACAAAGGCATTCTAATGGACTTGAACATCTGCGGGTGTTGATGCGGTTGCCCCTGAGCCCCGCTTGGATCCGCCTGCTACAGTCACAACACACTTTAACCGTACCCTTATGACTGTCAATAGGGTAAAATATATAATTGAGTTGAACATAAATATTTTGAGAATCCTGTTTTGAAATAGTATTCGATAATATGTAATTGGGATGAAATTTGGATAAACTAAAACCATTCAGGTAAAATCGATATGTAGCATTCTCTCTGCATGCCTCGTTGGCGGCACATATATCAGTAGCCAACATCAGTGCAACACACTCTTGTTTACTCGATCCCTGGAAAATCGGCCATTACTCAAGAAACTAGATTAACTAAATGATTAATTTAGATTGTAGAATAATTTCACCTTCAACGTTAAAATAATTGGAATGTTCCTCATAAATAGGATGGCAGTTTATTGTATCTCATGTGTAGGCTTACTAGCTTCAATTTACTTTAGCTACTCAATCATATATTCCCTTTTGTCTATTTATTTGAATATTTTACTTTTCTTTTTCGTCTACGTAAATTAATGTAGTGAAGACACATAAACATTGCTATATCATACTGTTCCACGTTACTATGTATCTTATACTCTAAAACAAGCACTGTCTGGGCAAAAAAGGTTTTTCAGTCCTAGGATTTATTATTTTTGTGTCGTATGGGATGATAGACAATAGATTTTTTTTGGCCAAATAAGCCATAAAACATCTATTGAAGCAGGTCTTAAGGTATGGAAAAATCCAGGGTTTCATCCTATAGCCGTTCAAAGTGTCTTATCGTTAAGTACCTTTTTGTAGCTTTCTGCAAAACAACCTGTATCAGGTTGATACAGGTTGTTTTTATTTTTCATACGTAAATTTTTTAACAATAAGATCAGCTATAATTACGTTGTTTCAATTTTATGTAATTTTTATAAATAATTATTAAATTTAGTCTGGTCTATCTTTTACAATTATTTTAAGTGTAAACATTTTTCAAGAATGATTAAAAATGAATACCTAACGACTAACTGATTAATGTGAAAGAACTCCAAGACAAAAATATATTCAGAAACTGCAAGGGAGAAGAGTTAAAAATTATTCTCAGGAAACAAATCTTGGGTAACTCATTTGGAATTACATTAACCCTTTAAGGAGTACCGACGTTTTAAAACGTCATTTATTAAGGAGCAATGGTGAAAACTAAAACACACCTCAAAAAGGTATTTTTTTAAATTTTCACTAAATTACATTGCAACATGGAGTAAACATTGTTAGAAACGTGATCTAGGTTCAAAATTCCCTACAATAAATATTTTAGAACTTTTTTCCATCAATTTTTCAATTTTCAAATCTTCAATCAAAGTAACTAAAGAGAGCACCGAGTGATGTTTAGCAATCAAATAACTCTCAGCTACTGAGATATAGGTGTCAATAATAGGGGTGTGTAGAACGCTTTCACTTTTATTACCCGCTGAACCTTCAGTACTAATAAATAACAGGTCTAATAAAATGCCGCGCTGCCACTTTTTCTGCCTAAACTTCCCACCGCGACCACCTCGCCTAAGAAACCATTCGCAGATTACCCACAACCTACCGAGTACACCAATACTCATGTTCCGTGTATCTACGTGTCTTTAATTATCGATTTATAGCTTGAAAATAAATCTGTGACAGGTTATATGTATATATTTATATGTATTTGAACAAATTTCGTCAAAAGACGTTTCAAAACATTGCTACTCCTTTTTGCTGAACCATTAAAAAGACGTTTTAAAACGTCAATACTATTTTGACGCAAATAAGGTACTCTTTAAAGGGTTAATGTGCTATGAGCGGTGGTTGGTGAATGTGATATTCCGTGGTGTGGATTTATCGCCCGTACTATTGAATAATACGTTCATCCGCAACAACCAGCCTCATAATTAGTCTGTTTCGTAATTCAGGGGCAAAAGTGGATCGAATCCCACGTTAAACTATTGTAGGTTACTTAGATTTCATTGGCTGTTGGGCTATAATAGTCCTGCCTTAGGAATATGTCAGCCTCAGTTACAAGACTACGAGATCGCACCACAATGATCTTACACTCATTTAACATTCTTGGGTTAAAATACCTGCCTCGATAGGTCAACATTGAAACTGTAATAGTAATAGTAATAATATTTTCATTTAGGTAATTAACTTATCTAATACATACATACGTATTGTATCAGAGCAAAGCCAATCTTCCGATTCTGTCATACATTTTATTTCAGACTATTTTCAGTAGAATTGTATTTGTTTTATGTGAAATTGGCAATGTATTAGCATCTTGATGGGTTCTCCATCACGGTGTTCATACACAGTATATGTCTACCTGGGATAGGTCCCATGCTCGATGGTCGTGAGCCGGAGGCGATGGCAGCGGGTAGTGGACGGTGCTCTCGTCATCCACACTGGTATACCAAGGCAGGTCATCGTCACTCTGTCAACAGTCGACCAATCACAAATGAATAGTTTACTCACAAAGCTCTAAACGGCTTGCAAGGAAATAGAGATGTTGTGGCAGAGAACAGAAATCCTTTCCCAACGATAAACATAAACCAACAAGAGTGACATTTTCTTTATTTTACTTAAGTAAAATATAAAATTTTGACAATCAATTGCTTTTTAATTTATAAAAATTTTATTTGCTTCACTATAAATATAATATGTTATTTATTGACCACCTAACCATAAAACAAATATTCAGCAAATTAAGTGTTTGCCAATTGCATGTGTTTCCTATTCTTGTCTTTTAAATAAATAAATAACTCTTTCCCAATGTTAATCTTATGGTGGGGAGGGGATAATACTAGTTACGAGTTGTTACTCGTACATTTAAGACACATCTTAGCTTACACATACCCAGCTTATTTCATTTTCGTTGCATATTTAAATGTTAAATAGACTTTTTACAAATATAGGCAAATGAAAAATCCTCTACATTTTAATGGAAGTAATACATACACACACACACACACACACACACACACATATATATATACTGAATTATAAGGACTGTTTATAATTCGGAGATACAGCGTAAAATAAAAGTTCAAACACTTTGATCAACCTACTAAAAACCCATTAAAGCCTATTGCAGCCGCAAATGCTGCCCCATACAACATGGCTATGTTGTATAAGATATTTTGTGTCATACATCATTACAGTTTTTTCAACTATTTATTTAGGATTTCAAAATCATGAGACTGTTTTATGTTTATTTTTTTTTTACGAGGGTAAATGCTGATGCACCATCAGGGTGGAAATATCGGTACACTCGCCGGTGTGTGGGACTCTCACCAAGAATCAAGAACTTTACTGTCGTTGACCTTTTACAAGGAATGGACATAGTCAAAAATTATCAGGTGTACATGATACAGTTGAAATTAAAATTAAAATTAAAATGGGTGCGCTGTAACTTATCTAAAAGTCTATATATTTATTTACAATACTATTTAGAAATTCATTTAAACAATAAAATGGGTTTTCAATAAGCCATTCCTTTAATTTAACCTTAAATCTATTTAAACTAACTAATTTTGCTGAATGGTGGAGTTTATTAAAAAATCTAATACTATTGATTTTATGACAGTAGCTTGTTTTGGCTAGTCTATGTATAGGAATATCTAGCTTGGATTTGGTTCTGGTGTTATAATTATGAATATTTTCCCTGCGTTTCAATTCACTTAAGTTAGATTTGGTATAAATTAAAACATGATATATATATATATATATATATATATATATATATATAAATTTACTACTGTCATTACTTTGAGGCCAATAAAAAGAGGACGACAGTGATCCAGAGGCCCAGCCTCACAGATTGTGCGTATAACTTTTTTTGTAATAATAGAATTTTATGAACATGGGATGAGTGTCCCCATAGCAATATTCCATAAGATATGTGAGATTGAAAAAAAGCAAAATAAGTAGCTCTTAAATATTTATCACTGACAAATTCCTTCAATTTCCACATTAAAAAGTTTACTCTAGAAATTTTTTTACAAATAATTTCAATGTGTTTTTCCAATTTAATGTTGAATCTATATGGAATCCCAACAATTTAACTGCTTTATGTTCATAAATTTTATTTGTCAAACTTATATGGATATTTTGTGTTTTTTCCTTATTGAACAAAAGTTTATTAGCAGAGAACCAATTCATTGCTGCAGTAATTGCCTCATTGGTAATCAGGTTAAGGGTGTTAATATCTTTGTGGGCAGCCATCTAGGTTGTATCATCTGCATAAATAACAGATTCCACATTGATACTCCCAGATAGATCATTAATTGAAATCAGGAAAAGAAAAGGTCCTAAGACTGAGCCTTGTGGTACACCTATCCCAACCCCCCTTAATTAAGGTACCTTGCCACCTACAGATACATACTGTTTTCTGTTTGATAAATATGATTTTATTATTTAATAATTATTATTTATATAATATTTAAGCTTTTGGAGCAAGATTTCGAAAGGCACTAAATCAAATGCCCTAGTTAAGTCGAATAAAGTCAATGAAACTGTTTCTTTATTCTCTATAGCACTTGGGGATTTATAAACTAAATCTAAAACAGCCAATGTTTGGATTTCCCCTCTCGAAACCCGAACTGGGCAGGTGAAAAAAAATTGTTTGACTCAAAATAATTCCTCATCTGCCTATACATGAGACATTCAAAATTTTTGGAAAATATAGGAACTATTGAAATAGGACGGTAGTTGTTAGGAAGATTCTTATCTCCTTTTTTAAATACTGGTGTAATTTTAAAAAAATTTAGGAAATCAGAGAAGTAGCCAATCTTAAGACACTTTCCAAAACAAAAAGCAAGAGGTTCACTTATTAAATTAATTGCCTTTTTAATTACATGATTTGATAGCCAATATATATCTGTGGCTTTTGAATTTGAGAAACTAGCCACAACCCCCTCAACCTCCTTTGCTGTTACTTCTTTCCAATGAAAATTTAGACCCTCTAGTTGGGAAATGCTCAAAAAGTCAGAAACAGTCCTATCTGATACTGATAATTTTTGTCCCAAACCAATAACAGAATCTATAAAATAGTCATTTAATAGATCTGCATCCAAGACCACATGTTCAGTCGATGAAGGAGAATTTTCTTCAGAAATTACCTCCCAGGCAGCCTTGCATCTGTTGGTAGCTCCCTCAATATAATTTTCAAAAGCCTCCCTTTTAGCCAATTTTAACTCATACTTATACACCTTTTTACGCCCTATAAGTACTTTCTACATTACAAGACTTAGTTATAAGTAAGCCCTTATACAATTCAAAATAAGCTAACATCTTTTTTCTAAGTTTTGTTAGTTTTTCAGTATACCATTTATTGAGTTTACTTTTCTTTGAATTTCTATTTTGTTTGACTTTAATTAGAGGCGAACTATAATGCCATAAATCCACAATTAAAAAAAAAACTATCAAAGAGCAATTTTTCATTAATATTACCCTTAGAATAATCTGAAAACATCTCCCAATTTTCTTGGCATAGCTGTTTACAAAAGGTGTCTATGTTTTTTTGAGTTTGCCCCCTTATAAAAACTTCTTGAAATGTTTTTTGGTTTTTGGTAGATATTTTAATCTTAGAAGGGTAAAAATTCAAGAGTATGGGATCATGATCTGCAAAACATCCTCCCATAATATTAACCTTATACATATCTAAAGAAAAATTTACGATAATATTATCTATGCAAGATATTCCTTGAGTAGGGCCTGAATTTGAACAAACTAAATTAAGACTGTGCAATAAATTTAAAAACTCTATGGATGACTGTTTAACCATAGATTTCATTTCTATATTAAAATCCCCACCTATAATCAAAAATTTACCCAACTTCAAAATTTTCTTTACAACAATATCAAAATTTTCAAAGAACAAAGAAACATTGCCATTTGGAGATCTATATACACTTAAAACTATAAGGTCAAAATCAATCAGTTTAATACAGCTAAATTCACAATAAACTTCATAACAAAAAGGACTAACGTCAATTTTATTAACTGGCTGGGTGGTGTAGTGGTTATAATACCCGCCTTCAAAACTGAAGGTCGCCGGATCGAATCCCGCAAGGGTCGAATCTGGACCCAGTCGCCATTTGTCATTGGGCTACTAATTATTGATGCTTCCTAACAACAGGTCGACGTTAGGTAGTAACAAGACCGGGGTTTAAACCGTTCCCCATCAAAACGTTAAAAATGCCACTGGCGTAGAAATACACAAAATACACAAAATTTTAAACCCCCCTCTCAGATAAATTCCTGCTCAAAAATTCTTTCTCAATCTCCTACACATATCTGCTACAAGAAAATCCTTAGGAACAAAAATATCTTTTTGATCTTCTTTTAACCAGTGTTCAGATATACAAATTACATGAACTTGCTCAATGTTACAAAAATGTTCTAATTCTAAGATCTTGTTTCTAATACATCGAATATTTACTTGAAGGATATTTAAATTTTCATCATTATTAGCTTTTTTATTTTTACTTAATTTAAATATAGCATTAGGTTGTGTTCTAGTTGACAAATCTATTGATTTATCAGTTTCATTCCTAAAAAAAACATATCTTCTTTAATTATTTCTTGACTATTTACAATATTAGTGCCTAGAGTAATATTTACAGATTCTCCCTCAGAAATATTTACAAAGCTTTTATCCCCCACCACACTTTCACTCTCACATTTACTCTGCTTTAAACATCCACTGTAAGTGAGGACACCTGGAGCCACTACACTTTCCTCACACAAACTTGACATCAGTGATGAAGGCAGGGTATAAATAGTTGAGTTGTCAGTAACTGAAGAAGCAGCGTCAGCAGTGTCACCTTCGATGTTGGAGGAGGCGCAGAATCCAAGGTCTGTTGTAGAAGAGTTAGAGCAGGATTCTTCAGAGAAATATGTCAGTGGATGGGAATTTAGTTGATAATTCCTAGCTGCAAATGTAAGTCTCAACTTTTTGATAAACACATGTAAAGAAAGACCATTCCTCAGTCTTTTAATTGATGTTTCATTATGTAGTATTATATTTACATTAGCCCCAGTTATTGTTTGAAACTTAATTAAACTGTTGACGAAAATAGTTGGATCAATTCCATTACGAATGCATCCCATGGGTGAGCAGTATAATGTGTTTAGCACTTTCTTCTTAAAGTCATTTGTTAATTGCTCAATGGCTACTTCATAATCTCTAACTATTGGCTTCTGATAATATTTATCTTTGGTGACCAATCCATACACAACTTCCCCTTTATTTGACCTTTGACAGGTTAAATGTGAATCAACACAATCATTAAACTGAGGTTTCCCAAAATTATATTTAAAGTCCCTTGCAACTCCGGCACTCATGTTCCTTTCATCACCTAAATCTGCTGAGATACAGTGAACAAATGCAGAACACTTATCACCACCAGCCTGATCAATAATCTTATACATAGGGGAATCAATGACATTATTACCTGGTCATTCAAATGTGAGGATGCTTTACAAAATCAATAATTAGCAATGCCAGCTTTAGTTTTCCCCTCTGACTTAATCACTTAAATGCATCCCATGTCTTGAAAAATGTTTTCTTTCAAAAACATCAAAATCAATTAACTTTACTCGATCAGTTCTCAAAACCAATTCCCTAATATAGTTATTGGCCATTTCAATTTCACAATGTATTGAGTCATTCTGACTGATATAAAAACATGGAGGAACAGTGGAAACACAAACTGGCACGTTTTTAGCAAGATTCTTGAGTGTTCCTTCCATTTGATTATATATGTCCATAGGTTTTTTATGTTTGAGGTCATTTGTTCCACCCAATAAAACAATTGGACAAGCTTGAGATCTAGAGGCTTCTTTAAATAGATGCTGTGTGGTTGCTCCAGATTTAACTATTCCATTCCATTTACCTTTAATTTGCCCTTACTACAAGATGCTAAAATTTCTGGCAGCCCTCTTCCCTGACTGTCGGCATAGAGTTCCACTTTAATCTCCCTTTGGACACTAAATTTCACATTTGGTTTAGTTTTATTATTTACTTGGTGATTAAGTCGGGCTGTATCTTCAGGTTTTGTTTTCATTTTGGCTTCTGTTGACTCATTCATATTGCAAAGAGGTTCAAATCGATTTGAGGTGTTAATGTCAAAAGTATCTATTTTGTTGTTACTGAATTTTATAGTAGATGTATGATAACACATCTGTTGAATGAAGGTACTGATGCAGCTTCATTATGTATCACATTTACCTTATTTGAGGCTTTCAATCCCACTTCCGTCCAATTTGTGTTATTTTTATCCTTGCAGTTCTTGGCAAAAAAGTTAAATTATTACTGTTATTGACTTTTAAAGTTTGCCTTGAAATATCTTGATGGATTAATAATAATCGTATATATCATTATTGGACAACACTTCACTGTTTTTCAATACATATGCTAATAGGCTAATAGTGATATTTTTCTAATTAAATCAGTGGGGGTCAAAGAGGTAAATAAATATGTCAATAATGCAAAATATGTCATATAAAAACATAATGAATGAATGAAAATACTTCTTTATCATTATGAGACAACAGGTCCTCTTTTACAATTTTTTTTTACGAGGGTAAATGTTGATGCACCATCAGGGAGGAAATATCGGTACACTCCCCGGTGTGTGGGACTCTCACCCACTAAAACCCCCTCGCCTGAGGCTGAAATCCACCTTGGAAGCACCTATTAAGGTATTATATCAAGGCGGAGCCTCAAATGTAAAGCCACATGGCTACAACATCTCCTTAGCCACCTGAGGAAGGATCAAAGCTGGTCCTGATCCTCTTCTGTCTTTTTTCTCTTGAGAACGTTCTCGACGAATACAGCAATACGTCGCCAGTTCTCAAGAGATGTCATCATGAGAGGGACAATGTTCTCGGGCGAGATGGTCCCCACTTCCAGTTCCATACTTCTTCTCTGGGCTGCCCACCGCTCACACTCAAAAAATGTGTGATAGGCATCGTCCCGGGGAGCATCCCCGTATCGACAGGCTGCACTGTCGACCTTGCCCATCTTATGGAGGTAGCATCTCGCGGAATAGCCCATGCCCAGTGAGAAGCTGCGTGATAAGGAAGTTGACCTCACCGAACCCGCGCTCGACCCACAAGGACAGTTCCGGGATTAATCGACGTGTTCAGGCACCTCTCGTTTCCCGGTTCCACCTCTCTTGCCATGATGTCATTGTGGTCTCTCTCGCCACTCGGGTTGCCTCCTGGACCCCAAGATCGGATTTGGTTTGAAAAACCTGTTTCCTTTCCGGGGCTAGAAGATCCACAGGTATGACCCGCGCAACCACCAACGATGCCGGCTCAGAGAAGGTCCGATAAGCTGACGCTATCCTCAGGGCCGCCCTTCTATCGACCGAACCCACCTGCTTTCGATAGCACTCCTTCTTCAGCGCATCTGCCCAGACCTCGCAACCATGAAGGAGTATCGAGTTCGAGACAGACAAAGGGAGCTTGCGGTTGTCAGCTGTCGGGCCTCCGACGTTCGCCATAACTTGGCTGAGAGCAGCCGTTGTCGTCCCCGATCTTTCCACGGCATTTCGGATCTGGTCCCTGAAGGTGAGCTTGGTATCCAGCTGCACTCCCAGGTACTTCACTGCGCCGGCTTGGCTCGAATAGTCTCCGTATTGACACGAAAGTCGCATAACGTTGGAATTCGGCGTCCCGTCATCATGACTGTTTCGGTCTTCTCAGTGGCAAGGCTCAGACCGTGGTCCTCCATCCATCTGGTGATAAGCCTCATCATATGATTCAACTTCTATTGGGCAAGCTGGACGTTGCTAGCAACAATGACCGCTGCAACGTCATCTGCATAACCCACGAGGAAGGAGTCTTCAGGGAGGGCCAGTCTCAATATCCCATCATAAGAGATGTTCCAGAGATCCGGCCCTAGAGTAGAATGAAACCCTGAGCTGCAACGGCCGTTATAGCCCTTCTACGGGGGCCCTCCGTTGTCTGGAAAATAAGTTCCCTATCCGTGAGATAACTCCGAAGGATCCGAAGAAGATACTCAGGGACATGGAACACGTGCTCGAGTGCATGGAGCATTACGCTCCAGCTCGCGGAGTTAAACACATTTCTCACGTCAAGGGTGACAAGCAACGTGAGGCAGCGAGAATGGTGGTTTCCGCGCTGAGCGTTTCTTGCAGCCTCAACGACCTCCTGGATGGCTCCGATGGTGGAACGGCCTTTTGTGAACCCGTGTTGCCTCACCAACAGTCCACCAGCGTCCGCCACTGCCGCTACAAGACATGGCTTTAGTAGACGCTCCAGGAGTTTCCCAGCTGTATCCAGCATACACAGAGGGCGGTAAGCCGATGGTGTTCCTGGGATTCCCTTACCCTTGCCAATCAGTGTCAGACGCTGGAACTTCCATCGCCGACAAAAGACACCCTCGTGCAGACACCGATTGAACATATTCATAACTGGCAGCTTCGCACAACTCTGCCACTGTAAACAGGGGAACATCAAGGAGGTCCTCCACGTACCTTTCCTCCGCTCTGACCGGGTGTGCCGGAAAGAGAGCATCGACGATGTTCTCCATTGAGAACAGCTCTGGACTGGGGACCCCGGCTCCGACCTTGCGCATGACCAGCTTGTATCCAAGGCCCCAAGGGTTACAATTCACCTCCTCCCTGAGCTCTTCTCACTTCTCTCTCCTTCTCCGTCGGATGGCTCTGTTCAGAGCGTTCTTTGCTTCCCGATGTTCCAGAGCGGCGACGGCCCCAGAGATGGGTTTACCCCTCCTGACTCGAGTAAGACGCCTTCTGTATCGTAGACATGCCCTTCGGAGCATTGCGATGCATTGGAGATGTATGACTTTAATGTACTGTGTTTTTGCTGCAATAAAGATATTTTATTATTATTATTAAACATCCTCAGATCCAGTATTTTGTGTCATAGAGGTCCTGGTGTTTTATATGATCCTTTTGGCTATTGATGAAAATCATGCAATACATAGATAACTAAAAGCTATCTATACAATAATATAAAATAACACAAAATACGGAGGTCATTTCATAAATACAGTAATGCACAAAATTGTTTAAAAAAAAATTTTTACTGAAATATCTCTGTACATTCCTTCAATATAGTCTCCCTACTTCTCTGTGACCAAATCCCAACTGTAAATCCTTAATGTACCATCGAGTATACCATCTTTGTTCACCTGACAGATGGCTCGGGTAACGTGGCGGTAGGAAGCTCTACCAGAGACCAAAAACGAAGTCAAGGCATAGGCTGTTTCATCTTTGCGAAGTCCTGGCTGTAGGGTGGATGAGGCACTACCTCCCAACCATATTCACGTAGCTTTTTGGTTACGACTTGAACAATGTGTGGACGAGCATTGCCACAGAGAATGAGCAGTGGTCTATATGGAGCAATTGGAATCAGTTCATGTGCATATTTATACGCAGATTCTACAGAAAAGCACGCTAGGAAACTGATTTGACCCTTTTTCCATACAGACCCCTGTTTTTCATGATGATACTTTGTCTGTTGTATGCAAAGATCGTTTTTCCACCTTTGATTGTGCTCGTCGACATTTTTTTGTTTTTGTCCGCAATGGCCGTTTTAGCTATTGATGGTGATTGTGTATTGCATTGATCATATTGTGTAAAGCTCCAAGGACCTCGATCTTAGTATTGTTGAGTCCTGGTGTATTAGATGTGCTTTCGAGTTATTTAAAAAAGGGTATCCCTTTGTGTGTACGTTAAATGTCAACCCTCCATGTATAATAATCATGTAACATAGAAGAAGTATTTACATGAAAAAGTAAATTTCTAAGAAATCTAACACTAATCCAAGGGTTAGGTGACTGAGTTAGTTCGTAGTTAGTGACATAGTTCAAAGAAAATATACAAAACTCTAATTTTATTTGTATTGATATCTTATAATTCTTTAGAAATCCAATGTTAATTCTTCTGGATGGTAAACATTAGAAAATTCAAAACCAAAAATATGTAAAACAGAAAAGCCATGCTAAAAAAACACAAAAACAAAACTTACTTGAACACTTCTAGTTTGGTGTGGACCAACGGCCTGAAAAATATTGTTATAATGCAGTTTCTAAAATAACAGTCATATTCATGAGCGTCACATTTAATTTAGTGATTATATATACATTAGACGTTTTTAATGAATACTTAAAAAATATCCTTAGATCGTAAATCGGAACATTCCGAAGCAATTAATATTGAAGCATAGATATTAATGCAATTTAACAAAAAAAAAATTAAATTAATTGACAACTAGCTCCGATTCCTTATTCATAACAATAAGATTAGGATAGATCAAAATGTTTCATCTTTAAAGAAATTTTCAATTTCAAACTAGTACTAAAAGTTGAAGTTAAAATACTTGAACATTAAATAATTGTCTTCACACATATAGATTGTTTTACGTAGATGTTTGTTAGATGTTTTTTACCTCTTAAAGTTTTAAATTTGAGTAGCCTTATTATTTAGTCAGCTCTGTCTAAAACAGTGGAAAATGATCAAACTGCATCTGCCAAATAGCAGAATACACAAATAGTTAAAAAATGTCTAAACAGCTAAATCCAAGCACTATCATTTACTTATATATGAAAAAAGTGATTTGACATTTGGTTATGTATAATTTTTACTACCAGTGAATTCACAAAACTGCAAGCAAAGAGTAATGAAAACTTCTAAAATACTTTCTACATAACATTGTGTGCAGAAATAAACTAAATTTAAAATAAAATATTTAAATTTACATCTAGATTTTTTATTCAGCTCTTTACAACCCAGAAAGTGCCTGTTTTACCATTAAATGATTTAATAATATTGTAGGACAGTAAACGTATTTCTCTATACTTAAAAAAACTTATAAAATAAACCTCTTACCTCATCAAAGTAACAGTCCACAGGCTGTAAAAAAGTTGTTATTAGTTCATCTTTGGTGTATTGAGTTTTATTTTCAAAACATTTTTGTCTAGTTTGAACATATAAAGTCAAAACACACCTTACTAGATATATATTTAAAATTGAGACAATTTTAACAACAATTAACGGGACCAATCAGGTCTTCAAGCCTAGAATCATTCGTGTGTAAATATTCATTATTTGAATTTACCAGGATTTGATATGCCATAGTAAAAGAGAGATCACTCTAACACCACTAAGTACTCTCATAGGTTTTAACTGACAAACGCCATTTAAAACCACAAGTGTCAGTGTCAGTCTAGGCACCAAAATACTAGATAAAGTAAAGAATTATGTCATATTCTGAGACAGTTGTCAGTTTTGCTTCAAGGTAACATAATTTGTTCCCACCAGGGAAGATAATTTAACGAATGTGAAGTTTGATTTGTTTAGGCACGAGGTATAGCTGGGGTAGGACTCACTGGCACAGTCTATGGACTTTGTGTGGTCAATCAACCTGGCCCCAACCACCCACCCTAACCTATCTGTTTATTCCTATGTCACTCCTATTATAGTACTTGTATTTGAGACATAATGAAAAAGAAAGTTCTCATGTTTTTTTTGTGATTAGCACAATAAGCCTCGATTTAGATATACCCACAGAAAATTTTCAAGGTTTGTATAATATTGTGGCTTCCATATTTCCACAGAAATAACAACAGAACTAAATATGATATTCAATTCAGACTAAGGTCCAAACCACAAGTGATTACTATCACAAGTAGAATGTTTAGATGCCAATGACATAAAACCGTAATAATGTCCTATAGAGTCCACGTCACCGGCAAAGACATAAATGCCAAATCAACAGAAATAATGAAAGGATAATTTATAGTTACTTGCATGCGAAGTATGAGTAATATTGATTTCACATTTGTTGGATGTTTGGATTCAATTATCTTATTGAAGGTCGGATTAAGTTTCAAAACTATGAACTTTCGTATTTGAAAGACATTATACTGGGACTGAGACGGTGACGTCATCCTGTAATCCAGCTACTTGGAGGTCACAATTGTGGATAGTTGTGAGCGATGGTCGGTGTGTGTAGTGTGCTTTTGTGTGAATTAACGTCCACACTATTGAATACTACGTTAATCTACAAAAATCATCCTCATAATTAGACCAATTCGTAATTCAGAGTCCGTGTTTCGAATTTTACGTTAAACTTTAGTTCCCTTATTTGCCATCAGATGTTGGGCTATCAATTAACAGTCCTGTCTAAAGAACATGTCAGCCTTAGTTAGTGACAAGTCTACAAGATCGCGCCACAATCATCTTACACTCAATCCTCATTCATTTGGCTTAAAATACCTACCTCGTGGTTTGGTCGCCATTTCATTAATCGAATCTATACATTATGTTTACATATGTTATAGCATATTAGTTTTTCTGGTATCTATGATCCACACAACTTCTCCACAGAAATCCTCAATATGTTGTTGCGTCTAATACGTACGCAGGAAAGTGGTGATTTCTTTGTATCTCCTATATAGATATGCATTTTACTTCTAAGAATAGTTATTGCTAGTTCTATTATTAAATTTGTTATTCTGATTAGCTTACATCTGACAATGGTGTAGTTAAGTCGATATGCCTTTCTAGATCCCTTGGACAATGGTCATCGCCATATGGGAATTGAATCTGGAAGTAAATATACAAAAAGCATTAAGGATCAACAAAAAAACATCACTCACAGGAAAAACATCACTCATAAATTCAATGTACAAACTAATTATTTTCTAAGACATATTTCACTTTAGATTTTATAATTTGAAAAATCAAATCTGTGTAAGTCTATACAGATAAAAACACTCCCATTACAGCTTATCTGCCATCCAGCAGATAAATTCATAGGATGTTAGAAAGTTGTTAATGTAAGTAAACATTTATTAGGTTCCTAATAGTTTTTTCCAAGTGCCTTGTGAATCTCCCAATAGAATGCCATGAAAACGCAAAATTTTATAAGCCAATATTAGAACATGTTTCTGAATTAACTGAACTTCGTAAGAAAATTAAGGCCACAAAGTATGAGGTTTTAAATCAGTATTATCCCGTCCCCAAAGACCTTTACAGTGATTTTCCATGTCATTAATTAATACATTTTTTATGGTACCTGTTTACAAAATAAGCTCTAAAAAGCTAGCTCAAATATTTCTATTTTAGTAATAACATTATAGTGGGAAATCAGATTTTCTGCAGTGACGATTGCAGTGCAAGTAATTTTTGGGAAGGGGAATAAAAAAACAATACAATCGTAAAAGAAAAAATGGTCCAAATGCCCAAATTTACATTATGTAACATCCTGGCAAGCCATGAATCCATAAACTCTTACATTTAAGGCAAGGCACTAACCATTACCTAGCCATATGTCTAGTGTAATGTATCATCTACAAATGCCCCTTGAAATAATTTATCAATCGACGGGGCTTTAAAAGTATTGTGTTGTCCTCAAAATTACCCATATTTTTCAATGTACCAACCAAGAAGGTTTTTCAATTACTATGTTGGTATATTGAATTTAGTTTACTGGTGAAAAGTTGTACAAAAAATAAAATTAATCTAGAGAGTAAATATTACAGTGGGTAACAACCCTCACAATAATATTTAAAAACTCATACTTACGGGATCCTCGAAGCCGAGGTAACCATCAAACCCAAAATTAATATACCCGTCTCTGGTAGGGTCAGGGCCCTTTTTCCTTTGAGGTCCTCTTTCATCTAAGCCCCTGGGTGCTTTGGGTTTGGTCGGTGGTTTGGATGGAGGTCTACATTTCAGCCTGGGAGGTTGGTATTTTGTTCTCTTCTGATGAGCCTCCAACATCGCTGCTGTTTTTGCCGCCTTCTCGTCGGCTGCTCTCTGACCTCTGGCTGGCATTGGGGGAGGCTGTCTTACAGTCCTCGTGCGTGATGGTCCAGCCTGCGTCATGGAAGGAGGACCAGCCTGTGTCCTTGGAGGAGGACAAGGCTGTGGTCTTGGGGGAGGGGAAGACTGTGTTCTTATTGGAGGGCCAGCCTGTGTCCTTGGAGGGGGACCAGCCTGTGTCCTTGGAGGAGGACAAGGCTGTGGTCTTGGAGGAGGAGAAGACTGTGTTCTTTTTGGAGGACCGGCCTGAGTCCTTGGAGGAGGACCAGGCTGTGTCCTTGGAGGAGATCCGGCTCTAGTAGGTCTACGGCCTGGCGACTTCCTTGGTCTCCACTGCGCCCCCTGCGGCCCCCTGGTCGCCCTGGGTGGCTCCTCAGCCTGCGGCTCTATTGTCTCCTCAAGCCGCGTAATCTCATCCTCCAGTCGACACCTCTCTTGCTCCAGCCATCTCCTCTCCTCCTCCAGCCGCTTCCTCTCCTGCTCTCTCCTTCTTTCTGCATTAGGATACCGGCGATACGGAAGCCCGAATTGATCGAGCTAAAATAATATGAATCAATTAAAAATCTATTTGCCTTTACTGGTTATTTAAAAGAGTAAAATACAAGAAGAATATCATACCTGTTTGAAATATTAAGTAACAAAAAACATGGTAACAACGTAATATGTTACAATAATTACAATACATAAAACAAACAAAAAAGTTCAAAGCAGCTACTTGGTTCATGCTTTCAACAGGAGCTTGGTCGTTTAGCACTATATACAATAAAGTCTAGTTTATCTGGATCCAAATCATCCGGGATTTAAAAAAATATATAAATAACAGTTAAGATGTGAATTTTATCTCAAGATCCTTCAAAATTTCTAAAAGGTTTCAAAGACGCAACCGGAGCACTTTGCTGGTGGCAAGTGTTACAAATGATGAATGTGTAAAATGATGAACGCACTTTCTGTATATTGGGGTGTTTCCACGCGGAGTGCTACAAGCACTAAGCGCATGTGGGAGCGGTCACCATTTAAAATTTCAATACTGTACCAAACTGTGACAAGTACGTGTTCCACAGACCCCCTAGTTTTGAAGTTTATTGAAAGAAAATTAGTAAAGTAGTAATTGGTGAACAATGGAATGACTCGAAGAGAGAGAATATCGACAGTCCAGCTCGTCATTGAACATTCCACATGGCTTGAAACTTAGCCCGATCGCTGAGATCATTTCCGTCCCCATGGACAGTCGTTCAACAGAGCAGTCGACGGACAGGCAAAAATTGCTGACGTTTCACAACCAATGACAGATAAAAGTCAAATCACAATTCAATAATCGAATTGGCACGGGTAGTTCCTCCCTTTGGCCGCTTTGGCTGCGACACCTGATGGGACCTGATGCGAGACCGAGGACGTGCCCCGACCCAGAGGGGCGGGTCGCCCCTCTCTCGTTCTAGTCCTTAAAATCTAATGTTATAATTTTTTTTTAATTAACTATTTCAACCTACAAATGTGAATCTATTTATAAATTTAATTCTTCTTTTCTGTCAATGGTTAAACAATTTACATTTTTTTTTGAGTTTCGTTCTCCTAATTTACGACGGCCAGCTGTCCAGATATTACAAAACCGCAGCTGTTGATTTTAAAGTTAAATATACAAGCATTTAAGCGCATACACTATTTGACATTTTAACACTGAACTGTCAGAGTGAAGGTTTTTTAATGTTAGAAGAGGTTTTTATTTCCACCTAAAGTAAATAATAATTGTTTAAATTTTAATAAAATTTTAAACAAACATTTTTAACACGTTAAATGCTTACGATATTTTGTGGTCATGTTGTGAAGAGGTTATAAGCAGTATGCAGCGCTAATATTGCGCTAATATGTGCTAATATTGCTATATTGCAGGCCCTATTCACGCTACCTCAATATTATCTCATCTTTATCTATGTGGCGTGGATGTCTATAATGGTATATTTTCGGTATAGTTTCAGATCATCTGGATTTTCGGCTATGCGGATCCCACCATATTAATCTGGATGTACTGGACTTTAGTGTAGTTAGTTGCTCAAACATGTAAAGGATTTTCATTATTTTGCCTTCACTAAGCATTATATTCCATTCATACATCATTTAGTATTAAGCTGTTTCAATATCATCAATTTTATGCCTGTTATTAATAACTATTCAAGCAAGAACATAAAAGAAATAATTTATGTCATATGTTATTACCCTCTTTGCTTATTTACTATATTTGTTGTTACATAAAATATTATATATCATAATAATATCAATATTTCAGATCACCTCCTCAGAACATTATCATATCAAAAAATATTCAAATATATTCATCTAGTCTACAAAATCAAAATCATTCAATTATCACCATTAATAATATCCAAAAATAAATTATAGTCCAATATCATTACAGCAATGAGTTTTTAAGAATTGCAATGACATAAATTTTATATAGTATACTTGTCCAAAAATAAACGATAAGGTTTCTAAATTCAGTGACTTGTGACCATTGTAAAAATAAAACAGAACCTACACTTTGAAATTCCCAGTACTGCAGTTGCATTCTCAGATTATTAACAGTTAGGAACAGTTGGCTCAATACCTTTATAAATTCAACTTTTATTGAATACATTCCCCCAACTATTAGTAGTGAGTGAGTAAATTTCCCATGTTGATTAAATTAAATTTTAATCAATTCACATGAATTTCTTACGGGAGAATTCAAATCCTCATTTTCTGGAACAGCCTGTATTTTAAAAATATTATAAATTTTTTTTACGTTATTCATTGGGGTTAGTTTAGTGGGAAATAATTTTATTTCATCATTGTAGGACCAACGGTTTGTCTGGAATCAATATTGGACACCTTACGTGATTCACCCTGTATTTATAAGTAATAAATTTTAAATAAAAACAACACAAATCAAAATTTTATTTTACTTTTTATTAATTACAAACTTCAGAATTTTGTGTTCCTCTTTCGAGTAGTACAAAGATTATCATTATGTCATTTAATTACACTTAACTAGGAAAGTGAAAAATAAAATTTTGAAAAAAATTATGTGAGACACACAATTTGTTTGAATAAAAATATAAAACATGTTTTTAACTAATTGTTGCAACAATCAGCAACTTTGAGGAGGCTGCACACCTTAACTCAAAAAGTAAATTAAAGTAAAATACCGGTAAACAAATGAATTACTCTCTCTAATTCACTATTCTACATATTAGGTATTATATAAATTAGTGAGAGAATTTAGGGTTTTAATTAGTTATTTCAATGCTTTGCTATTTTACGAGTTGTGCGGGAATTTTATGAAACCAAAATGAATCTGAGATATCTAATTGCTTTTCCGACTGCTATTGTACTAGTTCAGTTGACATAAAAAAATCATCAAAATTACAAATACAATTATACATGACATACAAGTATTAGTATTACTGTGAGATACTCAGTTATTCTATTCAATTTATACATAAAAACAAAAATTAGCTATTTTAAGCTATAATATGGAATTCAATAATTACAAAATTGGAGTTATAAGTAAAAACATTAGGGATTACTGTAAAAAAAACTTTTTAATTAATGTGACTTGTTTCACAAAAGCCAAAATAAACCTAAAACCTAAACTTACCTGTGACTCGCTGCCACCTTGGTACTGCTGAAAAGGAGATGTTGGGGTTTAATTTATTACAAAGATTTATGAACGATCAAAGACAATTTTATTTAAATTGTCTTTGGTACGATGCTCCGACCTTTAGGTCGATTGCAACATTATCACTTAGTGAAAAACCATTAATAATTAGAGGGATTTATCATTCTCAATAATTTTTCTGGTAATTTTATCATTAAAAAATATTAATCCAAAACAAATTACTCATTCAAAAAAACCATTTTTAAAAAGCCTAACTTATCTAACTCATATAGGGAATAGGTAAACTCCTTTATTTATGGACAGATGTTGATGGAAATTTGTACAAATTGTCAAAATAAAAATTTTTTATATTATAAATGCCTACTTTCAGGTTCCTCACAGCGGCAAACCTATATACTCTTTCCCATGTTAATCTTATGAAGAATAGGCAAATCATTCTCATGTTTATCGACAGATTTTGACTAAACTTGTCATATATAATATTATTATTATATTGATTTGGAAATTCGCTGAGTACGCAGGTCTGCTGTGACAGGGGTATTAATTTGATTTCTGCAATTACTTGGAGAATTAACTCTGTTATTGCTGCGCCAATGTTTTGGTGCTAATGAAAGTAAGGTTTTTTTTTAAATAAAAAGCATTTTATTTGACAAAGACACTTCTAGGGGACCAAAGTTCTGCTCTCTACTCCTCCAAACATTCATATAGTAAGAGTAATAAGCTGATTTATCTTATTCTAAAATCCTTACTGACTAAATGTAAATATTATATTTAGCTGAAGTAAATGTACCCAGTAGACCTGCATACTAAATGATTTCCATCAGTTTAGGAAATAATTGTGATGATTTAAACTAAGGTTAGTCATGAATTAAATAAGGAAGTTAAATCAATTATTTATTTCCCATCAGAATATGATCATGGCTAATGAGTATTAGTATGAGTAGGTTTTCTACCACAAGAAACAGAAAAGTTTGGATTTTTTCAACATACACGATTCAATACATACAGACATTACTCTTAACTATACGAAGCTATACAAAGCTTAACTATCAAAGCTGTATGCCATCTTTTATCACAATATTTAAAATAAAAAGCCAGATTTCAAATAATTCTAATAATGCTAATACAATTTTTATTTTTTAATAAACTATTACATGAAAACCCCTCAATTGAGGTGACAAATCCTCCTAAATTCTCTTTCAATTGATAGATATATGTTTGATTTTTAAACTCGTTCAAATAAGTGTACGATTATCTCTGACAAATTTGGTTTCAAGTGGTCCATTTTTATGAGAGTTATGTAGACATATGCATATTTAAATGTGCATATTCAAATACACAAACAAACACATACACATACAATAAATACATTTAATGTATATATATATATATATATATATATATATTTGTGATTTTAGTCCCTAGGGACCTCAAAACCAAAAATCATCATACCATGCCACCTACAGGAATTATTTCTTCTTCCCAATGGGAAACTCGCAAGTATC
This sequence comes from Nephotettix cincticeps, assembly GCA_023375725.1. Lineage (NCBI taxonomy): Eukaryota > Metazoa > Arthropoda > Insecta > Hemiptera > Cicadellidae > Nephotettix > Nephotettix cincticeps. The sequence goes on from CM041790.1 coordinate 75,457,614, forward strand.
CTAGCAGCTAAGATACAATTTCTTTTCCTCAATGAGTGATTATAATTCACTGATCACATTAAGTCTAATTATTTATAAGGTTGATTTATTCTCTCTTAAACTTGAATTATTCTATATTTTAGTAGTACATAATAGAGCTTTACAAAAATCATTCTAAATATCAAGTTTCACTTACTATGTTCTGTGTATGAGAAGGTCCTGCATGGGTATGAGAAGGGCCTGCCTGTGTATGAGAAGGTCCTGCCTGGGTATGAGAAGGGCCTGCCTGGGTGGGGAAGGAACCTGACTGATAGAAAGAAGGCCCTGCCTGTGTGAAACAGGGACCTGCCTGGGTGGGGAAGGGACCTGCTTGGGTGCGTAGAGGACCTGCCTGGGTGGGGAAGGGACCTGCTTGGGTGGGTAAGGGACCCGCCTGGGTGGGGAAGGGATCTGCCTGATAGAGGAAAGGACCTGCTTGGGTGGGGAAGGGACAAGACCGGGTGATGGAAGGACTTTGCTGAAATAGTGAAAATATGTTTTAATCATAATAATATGAAAATTGAAATTTATGGAAATATAAAATTATAATATATACCGTATTATAAAGAAATGATTAGCTTTTAACCATATCTTTATTTCTTTATAAATATGAAACACTGTAAATTAAAAGATGACATTTTTACAAATATAACATATTTCTGAAATATTGTATGGCTTCTATTTTTTTGATATTAAATCATCAATCATTAATTTTTTAAAGAGTTAAATAATTTTTAGTTTTACCCATTTAAGTGCCTCCTGAAAATGCCACACTCGTGGCGAAATAACATAGCAGATAATCAAGAGCAATGAACACATCTAGAACTAAAGGCAAAAATACTAGGTAAATAATTGTTATGTTTGCACCAAACCTACATGTTCGAACTCCGCCTCCTCCTGTAGAATTTCCGGTTCTGCTTCCAGCCATGGTGCCTCGTCTTCATCCTAGATAAGTGTGTCAATATATATGGCCAAGAACTGTCTTTGGAAAACATTTCATTTATATTAATAAGGTAAACTAATTGAAACACCTTGGAATTTGGTACTATCAACAATTTATTAAACAGATGATTTTTCCCTCCAATAGTAATTCTCCTACCTTATGTGCTAAATGTGGTACATTTCCCCCTGTGTTATATTAATTTACAAATTAACTATCTATTGTAAAATATATTTAGACATACCTACTTTATTCAGGATTTGATTAGTTGTTTTTTTATTATTCAATATCATTAATTTTATTTTTCCTTCGTGTCTGTGTTTTGGAGTAGAGCTAATATTTTTGACAATCATATTAATATTAATAGATAAAACACCAACGTATTCTAGTGGGTATTTTAAGGTGAATATAAATGAGGGGTGAATGTAATAAGTGTAATAGATTTGATGACACATGTAGCACTTTTACTGACGAAAACCACCTGATTCATTTGCCACCATCATTCATCATAACAGTTTATTTTGCAAACAAGATTTTGCTATGAATAAAATTAGCAACCTTCAGATTATGTTGTGCGACTGTTTCAGATATCATACTTTTCTTATATGACTAAAATCATCTACAGAAGAAACCATGGAGACTACACATGAAAAGTGTGCTAAATATAATGAAAGATTGATAATGTCCACAGCCTTTGTGTAAGGGAGTAGACTAACCGATATTGACAGAAGAATTTGCCTGAATGGATAATTATGGAGAAATGCCTTCCAGCAAAGCCAATGTTGGTGGATGAACAGTGAGCAATGGAAGTTCTGAGCATCTTACTAAAACAAAATTGAAGATCACGAGGAATCCAGATTATCATAAAAAATCAAATGATTTTAGCCATACACTAAGTAATTAAAATATACTTTAGAACATCCAAAGCCATTATATATTGACACAAAGGAAGAAAATCCATCTTAATAAGAAGTACTAGATGACATCAAGTAATACTTACTTGATGTCATCTAGTACTTGTAATCTTGACATTATGGAATGATTTATATATTTTACTCTAAAGAAAATGCTCACAAATTTTGACATTCACAAAGCTGGTAGAAACTGGTTAACAAACTCAAAAGAAGATGGGCAGGAACCTGAAAGTCTTAAAAAAACTTTGCCAATGAACTGAAGTCAAATATGAGCTTACCAAGTAACAAGTTCTTGGAATGTGGTTAAATTCAGGAATCCCTGTTATAAGGAAACAAAATGATTCAACGAGAAACTAGTGCAAATTAAATTCTGTTATCGAAAGACTAATCGGAAAAGATAATTGCTTTGATCCTCACCTGTTTAACAAGATGATGTAATTGGCTTAAAATAACTAATAACTAAAAATGTTATAAAGCTATCATTGTGGACAAAAATAACTATTTTGACAATCTAATATTTTGACAAAGACATATTGACTTATATGACTACAGACTGGATCAGAAAAACTGGAGATAGACAGCTATATTGTCATAAACATAGTAATACAGTACTGCAGCAACAATGACCTTGTTGTGAACGAAAGCAAAACTAAGCAGCTAGTTCTGGTTAGCCAAAGAAACAAGACAGAAGACTACCTGGATTGGAAGACATAAATACCACAGAATAGCTTGGAGTTACACTTGATGACACACTATCATGGGCATCACATATTGACAATCTCTACAACAAATTCTGGACTGTTTGTGATTAGAAGAGTGAGATGTGGGTCATGATGAGTATAACTTATCATTTTTTCATCTTGCTATGCGGCACTATTGCAGTATATGATCTACACTAGAGAAACAGAAAAAAAATATCAAAGATCCTTACAGTTGTAAAACTGTACATCTTGGAGTCAATATCCCAGGTTCACATTTGAAACAAAAATCAGCTAGAAGGGTATCGCAATTCCACCTATGCAACACCAGACACTCAAATAACTACTGCCAGTTGTAAAACACAGAAAGAGCAGATATCAGGTTTCACATGAAATTGAGGGCATCCAAAATGCAGAAATAAAAATAAAGCTCAACTATTCATACCAAGACAGAAAAAATTTAAACGACCATAAGTTGTACTGTACACACCTATTTAATATGAAAAAAAAGTACTGGTATTATTATAGAATATACATGTCTTATACCTCATCATCCACTCTTGGCTGCCAGGAGTTAAAGAGTGGGTGCCCAAGGCCGCCCTCAAACTAAAGTTACTGGTGCCAAGTTTATATGCTACGTATGTACGTCTTTGACTTTTATATTACAATATACATGTCTTATTTTCTTACCTCAATAAATTCTGTATCATCCACTTCTAGCTGGCTGCCAGGAGCACAAGGTTGGGGAAAGAGAGGGAGGGCTGCCCCAAGGCCGGCCCTCAACATGGCCCTATGGCGAGCCCGTCCCAGGATGTCCTCTACGCCGCCGGTCAAGTCCACCTCCTGCACATTTGAACGCCATTTAGGGTCACATAAGTATTTAATCTGTTCATATTTTGTCACAATAGGAAGTATTTTGCTTCCCAACACTGAGTGTTGGGAAGCAAATTATACAAACTCACTTGTGTATGATGCTCACTTGTGTATAATAGTCTAACCTGTTAGACTTGGAAGGTTATTGTTATGTAAATCGGGAACGAAGCTTATCTCAGTTAGGCCTTTTTGTAATGCTTCTCCATGAGAACTAGAGCAACCACAATTAATTATAAAATAGATTTTCATTATTCCATACCTTTTGGAGTAGGTTTTGTACACTTCAAGCTGGCCCAAGTCATAATAAAATGTAATAATAACCCCTCAAAAACCCAGTTTTGAGCAATACTAGTGTCACATTTTGTTTAGATTTTACTAAACATGAATTTACTTTACTGAGAATTTTTTTAATTTTGTCTTTTGCTTGAGACTTCAGGTGATTAGTGATTGTGTCATGGTAAAAAGGGCCTCGCTTCTTAGCACCGATTGGTACAACCTGTATAAAGAACTGCTGCTGCTAATTTTAAATATTAATATCATACTTAGGTTGGTTACACTATTGGCTCCTATATTTTAATTTTGAATATTTAATCTTCTTATGTAATCTGTAATTAATTGAACTATTTAGATCGAAATTTGGGTTAGTAGAAATTTCGGAATGTTTTGGGAGGAGGCTCTGAGACTCAGGAAAAATACCAAACTTACGATTAGTAATAAACAAATTAAATAAACTGATCAAAACAAAAAAATTGAATTCAGAAAACTAAAATATTCACAAATTAGATTAAAAAATGCAAAATAATTTCAATGATTATAAGACACTGAGCAAAAATATAAATCTACCAATAAAAATGTTCTGAAATTAAAATCTATATATTCAGCCATCTGTTGTGTGCTACACACAACTACAAGCAAAATAAACGTGTACATGTTAAACATATATTTTGATTACAGAAAATAATGTATAAAACTGTAATGTTAACCCGTACCTCAGTCATCCCACAAAGTAGGTCATAGTTCTGAAAACAGAAGCGGGATGTTAATTGAAATATAAGATTTAACAGAGATATTGTCATTTGTAGAAATAAAGTTAGAGCAATGTCTATACATTTTTCTTAGAATTATAATGTTTTTACTCATAAAATGAAAAGCAATAATTATTATAGATATAATAGCCAGCCAATTCATGTTTGACAAGGGTAACATATGGATCAGCCGTTTGACGGCTTTTAGCAGATTAGCTTTCCACATCAGAGTTCAAATTAACTGGTTATTTATTATTGGTGATATTGAAATACTTCATTAAGATCTAGTGAAAACCTATTAAAATCTGGAATAAACTTCTTAAGAAATTTACTTTAGATTGGATTGTTTATGATTGCACTCCGGAAATGGATTGTTATGGTGCAACTCATTAAAAAATTATTTAGTGAAATGGTGGAATAAAATACCCCCGTCGCAGCAGACCTGCGTACTCAGCGAATTTCCAAATCAATAATTTAATATATGACGTTTTATAAAAATATGTCCATAAACATGAGAATTATTTGCCTGTTCTCCTTAAGATTAACATAGGAAAGAGTGTGCAGGTTAGCTGCTGTGAGGAACACTGAAAGAAGTCATTTCTACCATGAATAATTTTTATCTTAATATTTATACCAACTTTCATCAACATCTGTTCATAAATAAAGGAGTTTGCCTATTCCCTATATGATTAATATGGGAAAAAAGTATGCAGGTTTGCTGCCATGATAAACACATAAACTATGATTTTTAAGTATAAATGGATAGATCTCAACCACATGAAGCTAAATATCAAGTTTTATCCAAAAATATTGATTAATATGGGAAATATTAATTTTTCCCTATCCTCCATAAGATTAACATTGGAGCACCACAATACAACGTACTGTGTTTAGATTTTATAATATCTCGGTAACCGTTCAAGATAGAGAAAAACTTTAAGAAACTTAACTGTGTAGTTTTTTAAGCTGATTCCAATGGTGAAATATAAAATTAGAAATTTTTTAAAATTACATGTGAAAAACGCAAAAAACCTGATTTTGGGGTACAAAACCCCCCCAAACTATCCGTTCCCATTGACCGATATGTCTGGTTTACGAACTCGTCCGAGCATTTGTAGGAATACACTTCTCTACCATATTTGGTCTTGATCGGACCATTTATACGAGAGTTATCGTGTTAACAGACACATATATATACATATATATATATATATATATATATATATATATATATACAAATTTTAACGACTATTGTTTTTGGACTCTGGGCACCTAAAGACGAAAAAATAACATGGTCTCGGGCTTAAGTCTTACCATGAGACCTACGGTAATAGCTTCTTCCCTATGGGAAATTCGCTAAAAAAAACTTAAGTACCCTTCTTGAATCTTTTCTTTATGTGAAAGAAATAAAATTGATAAAAAGAGGACCCTGAACATTTTTTTCGGTTCACATACAAATGTTTCCTTAAGATATAGCCCTAGAGTTTATATTCTACATAACGAGCCTTAACAATTTGCTAGATTAGCTATATTTTGGCAGGTCTTGTATCTCAAAGATTTTTCTAAAAGCAACAGGTATTTTAAAACACGTTGTATTAGTCATTAAACTATAATAAATTCAAACACTGAAACAGATTATAAGCTTAGTTGAAAAGTTATAGCTGCAAAAATATAGGATCGGGAATACAGCAGACTTTAGATAAAGAATTTTGTTTATTTAATATTATGAATTTTAAAAATAATTTGTTGACAAAATGAACCGACCCAATTACTTTCCCTACAATAACCTTCTGACCCCTATTAGATAGTTAATAAAATTTTCATATTTTCCAACTTTAGGAGTAAACATCAGTATTAGTACAGTTTAATGTTACTAGTAGATATTTTTAACTCTTAATAATTTTAGCTACTAATTTGTTTGTGATGGTGAAAATTAATTTAAATTGACTTGCACATTCTTTTTTCTGCACTACTTACTGAAGGTGATGCTCCTAAACTCAGATTTGACTCGACCGAGCTGTGCTCAAGAGGATCAAACTCTTTCACTTCACGCCACAACTCAGGATCCTGGAATAATAACAAATTAGTCTAAGGCTTATACTTAATAAATTACAAAAAAATTAAAGTCAGTAGGCTACCCTAAACGCCCACTTACACCCTGAGCTTAAACAGTGAACGTAGGTTTGAAATTTCTTTTGGTCATATAGAGCCATATCAGTTAGATGCATGCGACTTGTCCCTATCCAAAATAGATGGATCCAAGTTTACTGATGTGCCTTGGAATAAGTTTATTCTTATCAACCATTTGGTTTCAAGCTTAAAACCCTCTTTTCTTTAGAGTTGAACAGAAAACCATCTATCGTAATAATATTAATTCAAGGTAAACACTTTTATAGAGGACATATTAAAAGTAAAAAAGTCAAGAAAGTTAAACCTTCAAAGCTATTTACTACAAAAACTGTTTGTTAAAGTACTCTAAATTTATATCGATATTCAATACTATTACTCATATTGGTTTTGATTCTTTTTTTATTTAATGCTGAAATGTTCCAACAATTTTCAGTAATGCTCAGAGAATAAAAATGAACTTATCCTATTTTATATATTAAGATGTTAAATAAACAGAGGATTAGTTTAAGTAGAAATTTCTCTTACCTCATAAGCCTTTCCAATCTGTAAAAATATATAAATATTAATGAAAACTGTAAGAGAATAAATTACATACAAAACATATTGGTAAATATTTTTTCGTAAAAAATATTGAATTAAACATTACAGTATTAGCAAATTTCACATAGAAAAACATAAGCTATTGCTGTAATTGCCATAACAGGACCTAGACCCATTCATAACCTAAACCAACTTTTTAATTTTTTTAAGTTTTCGAGAAGCCATAAACACAATTGGTTTGATATTATTTATATTATGTACAGCTTTTTAAAATAATTTAAGTCAACACAGTAAAAAAACACAAGTTTGGTTGTAATATAATCAGTCAAAATACATTTTTTATCTTTAAAAGTCAAAAGACAAAGGTCTTTTATCCTTCCTGCTAACTTCATGGCTTGTCTTTGTCCTACCAGGTGCCACGCAAAGCAAAATTACGCCAAAGGAAGAGTCTCTCTCACAGAGGTACTGATGCTCTCCAACAATGAGAGCTTTGTGGACCAAACAGTATGTCAGCACTCTGCATACAACATCCATGGGGGGTAGGTGCAGGCGTGCACGAAGGTTTGTACCGGCAGAACACAATTGCTGATGAGGCTGTTCTGAACCTTCTGCATCCTCCCCATATTCTCCTTCGAGAAAGCTGAGCTTATGCTGCCTCTGGCAACAACTTTCTAAATCGGTAGGCCCCTTTAAACTAATCTACTATCTCTGCCGAAACCGTAGTAGTACATCTTTGTAAGTAACAGTTCATGATTCAGAGAGTCAAAAGCTTATAAATAGTCATGCATAACAAAAGTGCTATATTTACCCTCAACTCTGGCTTTGAATAAATCATCAAACATATTCAAAAATGCAGTGCATATACTATGGTCTCTACTAAATCCTACAGTCCGGATTTAGCAGAATATTTTCTGAATTGAAGAAAGTCATCATTTGACGAATGGCAGCTTTCTCTTATATCTTTGAATAGGCAGGCAGTATTGATATTGGTCTTAATTGTAGACTATAATTTTCAGATTCACAGTTTCAGGGAGTGGATGCACTATACTTTTCTTCCATCTCTGAAGAAATATTCTTTCTCTCAATGATTCATTCATTAGGCGTGTAATGACTGAAAATTGCAAATGGGCTCACAGATCTAGTCATGTTGATGGAAATCTTCTAACCACCCACTGCATTTGATATAATTTCTTTCATTATTTCTATCATCTCGTTTTCTGTCACATCTCTAAAATTGAAGGTGCATTGAAACTTTTTCTGAAAAAAAAGTTTTCATCAAAGGCTTTTGTATCATAGCTCATCTTCTGAAAGTAGCTGTTAATTTCATCTTGGGTAATTTCAGTTGGTTAATGATTTTTATGGCTTTTCCCCAAAACATCACACTGCTTTTCAATTACCTATATATATTTTATAAAAGCCTTTGTAGCTTCTCCTCTTAAAGGAAAATTTGCTAAAAAGAGGAAGAAGTAACTACTATAAGGTTACAGAACTTTATAATTTAGTCAATACTCAATCCTATAAGCAAAAATTTTTAAATTTGAGAAAGTAATCTTATTAATAATTTAAGTCATATAGTAACTCAAAATCTACTGACAATTTTTTCCATTCAGTTATTTTCCCTGCCAATAAAACTTGTTTAACAGTTTGATACTAAGTGAACCAACTCCCAAGCTCCAATATCTTTTGTTATCACCAAACTATTATAACTCATACAAAGCTGTACAATCGTTCTGCCCCACAAAAAAGTAACTGTTTATCAAGACATTAACAGTTGGATCAGGAGATGAGTACATCACAACTTATGTACCCAAACAATTAGGTAGCTACTCACTAAGCTATCCAAAAACAGTTTCACTTACCGGCGGCATGGGGGGAGGACAATCCTGCAACAAATTATGTTAATAAATATTTCAATATGATAAAACTTTCCTTAAGAATACCAATTTAAAAAAATATAGTTTACACATGCTCCTTATAGCTTATTATAGGATATTAATATATTTGTAAAGGAATCCCCAAACAGGCGTTATGTCTCGGGGACCCTATTTTTCTGTACACGGATGCATACGGTTGAGATCAGTCTGGGTTTTTAGTTATTTGTAATTTCTTTAAGCCTATGAATATAATGAAATAATATGTACAGAAAATAAAGATTTATTTATTACTAGCTTACCCCGGCGAACGTTGTCTCGCTTTTAATTTTTCAATAATATACCAAAATAAAGTAATAAAAACATTTGTAGAAAAAATTTATGCGTTCAACGTCGCATCGAGTATTTCGCTCTGCAAGTGTTTCTGTCGCTCTTGACGTCGAAGCTCGTCCACGCAGGTCTCCGAGTCGTGCTTCTCGCTCTGCAGGTATTTCTGTACCTCTTGACGTCGAAGCTCGTCCACACAGGTCTTCGAGTCGTGCTTCTCGCTCTGCAGGTGTTTCTGTAGCTTTTGACGTCGAAGCTCGTCCACGCAGGTGTCCGAGTCGTGGTTCTCGCTCTGCAGGTGTTTCTTTAGCTCTTGACGTCGAAGCTCGTCCACACAGGTCTCCGAGTAGTGCTTCTCGCTCTGCAGGTGTTTCTGTAGCTCTTGACGTCAAAGCTTGTCCACACAGGTCTTCGAGTCGTGCTTCTCGCTCTGCAGGTGTTTCTGTAGCTTTTGACGTCGAAGCTCGTCCACGCAGGTGTCCGAGTTGTGGTTCTCGCTCTGCAGGTGTTTCTTTAGCTCTTGACGTCGAAGCTCGTCCACACAGGTCTCCGAGTAGTGCTTCTCGCTCTGCAGGGGGCTCTACAGCTCTTGAAGACGATGCCCTTATTCGTACAGCTTCCAAGCGTGCTTCTGTTTCTTCAGATGTTTCAGCAGCTCTAAGTGCGTTTTTGGTTCTTCTACCAATATTGACTTTTTTAGGAGGCATGCCATAAAAAGTATTCTGCAAAATAAATTATTTATTATCAATTTATTTTCACGTTTCCTTAAATATTTTTATTACCGAGGCAATAAGGTTAAAATCAATAATAAGAAATACAGATCACCTGACCAAGTAAAAGTGTATACAGTTAAAATGTACAGTTAAACTTTTTAGTAACTCGCATATCCTTAAAACAAAAATCTAAACAAAAACAAATTATTTTACTACTCATTAATTTGTCTCTCCAATCATAGCTTTGCCAGCTGGGGCTCCCCCAGGCCCCCGTGGTTGTTGTCGGCAGTCCTTAGTATTTAGAATAGAGTTAATGGCAGTGTAGAGAAGTGAGTGCAAAAGTCCATACCATTATAAACTAAAATAACGTAACACAGTATCAAAATGTGCAATAAGAAGTCACAGTTAAAAATGTAAACTGTTAAGTCACTCGCATAACCAAAAAAACAAATGTAAACAAAATTAAAAAAAACATAAACAAATGCAAGTGCTTCAATCTGTCGTGTATATCTTCAACTAACAGATATAGTATAGCAATCAGCTGTTGAAAATAAAATATTTATAATGTAAACAAAGTTCTGGTTCCATAGTATATGGGATCCTTTTTAAAAGGGCTGTTTTTAGGGTTTCCCGGCAATTATTCAATTTTTTCTCGCCGTAAGAACCATCCTTGGACTTCAACGAACATCTTAAAAAAAGAATTGGCCAAATTGGTCCAGGCGTTGTTGAGTTATGCGCTTACCAACACATTTGGCGATCCATTTTTATATTATAGATTGTAGACTCCCTAAAATAACTCCAATTTATTTGTGATTTACCTCAATCATTGCTTAATGGATTTAGAATCAGTATATACATTAGAGGCAGTTAGTTTTTCAAGCTATGGAAATCATATACATGCTCTTTAATAGTTAGTTTATACCCTATTGAGGCTTATCCTGGTATTTCTATTACTGACCAAGGGGCCACTATGCCAGCCAGAGTAAAACCAACCATTTTAGGTCAGACATTAAAACTAAGGGCCTAACACAATATTGATTACTATTTTACAACTTACTGGTACTGCAATTAGAGGTACAGGATTCCTTGAAAGCTGATTTAGATGTTGTAACCTTTGGTAAATCTGTAAATAAATTCAATTTTTCAATTTACATTGATCAACATTTTACGAGAGGGCTTTTTGTTACAGAAGTAATACACCTATCAATGAACAAAAGACATATTACTTCCAATAAAAATTCTGGTTGAAAATAAAGAATCTCCACCAAGCATTTTTTGTAATCATGGAGCAGGTTATCAACCTCTACAAACTCCATAATGATGAATACTATAAAACCTCAACCTCATATACATATTTCTCATAGAGTACAATCGTAGTGTACTATTTTCTTTAATATATTATACACTATTATTTTCATTGGTACTTGGCTTTTACATTCATAAATGTGTATTTTGTATTTATAAGTATATTCCAGTTCAGTTCCATGTTGTACTGAATATTGACAAATACTAAATTCAAACAAAAAATTAATAAAATCACATAACACAGTTATTTTTTTACCTGTGTAAAGAGTACCCCAGTCCTACAAAGGGTTATAGTTATGTGGTATTTCATTATTCCACCACCCTCATCTACTCAAGCGTGTATGTGTGAGTAGAGGGATCATAGTTAGGGGGGAGTAGTCAGGCATTAGCAGGTCTCAAAAACGTGGAAGGATAAGCTTCATGAACCGATCAAAGCATTAGCATCAAGGCTATAGCTGTTGGAATGCCTCTGGTAATGGTTAAAACAATTAAAACAGATATGACACAAAACAAATGGCGAGTGGTATAAAAATGTTTTTCAATTACTTCTTTATTTAAAAAAAACTCTTTCAGTTTATATGTTGATCAATTTCATGAATTATCTTACCTGAGGATCATGTCTGGGTGGTGTTACGGGAGGAATTAGCTCCTAAAACATGAAATATGAGTAGCTTCAATATACAGAACTCCTTTCAGTTCTCTTTAATCCAAGCAATCGTTATTAATATTAATGAATATTATATAAAAAATAAATTTTAAATAATTATGCCTGCAGAAATGATATAAGTAATAAAATATCCAGTAGAATATTTTTTTAAAAAAAGATTATCCAATATATGTAAGATTAACGTCCTATCAATCTATCAATATCAATCAATAAAATGTTTATTTACAAATTCATCAAGAATTGTAAAGGCGTCTAATTACAAATATAAATATCTTCTTTTCTTGCTTTACAAAGCTTTACTTGCTTGTTCAAAGTATTCCTTCATTGTATGCATTGGTCGTTCTGTCAGCCACTCTTGAAGTCTTCTTTTCAGCTTCTATCCTCTGAGGGTTTTCAGGTGCTGCGGCACCCTTTTCCAAACTACCCTTTTCCATTGACCGATATGTCTGGTTTACGAACTCGTCCAAGCATTTGTAGGAATACACGTCTCTACCAAATTTAGTCTTGATCGGACCATTTGTACAAGAGTTATCGTGTTCACAGACACACACACACACACACACACACACACACACACATATATATATATATATACATATATACATATATATACATATATACATATATACATATATATACATATATATACATATATATATATATATAAATTTTAACGACTATTGTTTTTGGACTCTGGGCACCTAAAGAAGAAAAAATAACATGGTCCCGGGCTTAAGTCTTACCATGAGACCTACGGTAATAGCTTCTTCCCTATGGGAAATTCGCTAAAAATTGTTTAGGACTGAAAACAAGCCACCGCAATTTTAAAAAAGCTCCAACCTCAACACAACACCACATTTTTTTAACAATCATCATACAATGGAATAAAATTATTTAATAAATTACCTGCTACAATCAAAAAAGAAAACCTTCAAGAGAAAAATTAAGAACTTACTGTTGAAAGAAGCATTCAAGAAAACAGAATACTTCCAATAAATACAAATTTCATATAAATTAAGAAAAGACAAATATGTATGCTATGCAATTGGTGTAAATTGCAAATGAAATAAATTGTTATTTTCATTATTAAGATTCATTATTTAATTCATACACAATATATATCTCGACTATTTTTAATTAAAGGTTGCCACAGTCATTCAGAATATATTCAGCTATGGAATTCAGTGTAGTTTGGAGCCACAAAGTTGGAGTCAAGTTTTAAATTTTGTTGATGTAGATTGTGCTGCCAAAGTGTTTTTTAAACAAGTTCAGTCGATTATTGAAGTACACAAATGTGTCATTAAATCATCTCGTTCCCTCAAAATCAAGCCTTGGATGGTCACATTGAATGGATACGACGACTTAAATTTAAGTAGACAGATTAAGCGAGAACTATTTGACATTCAATTGGGTGCCAAATATATCAGATAAAGAAATGTTTTAAATTCAATTACAAAATGAGCTAAGTTCAGTTATTATCATAAGAAAATTAATGATTCCCAAGGCAATTTAAAAAAATTTTGGCAAGTGGTAAATGAGATCGCTGGGCGACGTCTGATAATAGACGGTTTCCGCTCAAAGCCTTTTCTTGTCGGACAGTGTTGCCACTCTTCAGCACCTTAAAGACATAGTCAACAATTTTAATTTGTACTTTGCCTCTGTGGCGTCCCAGCTGGCTAAGACATTACAGCCTAGGGGACCTGCGGGGGCTGAGGGCACCGACCACGCCATAGACAGTGTGTATCTATGTATTGTCTATTATGTATTATGTTGGGACGTTTCCTTTTTAATCCGCTGAGCAAAAATTGGCCCATTTTGAAGGGTTCTAGGGGCAATTAATACCATTGGAAAGTCCACCACTGCATGTATTGGCAAAAACAGCATCTGTATAAATACATCATTCTGTTCTGTAAGTTTTTTTACTTATTTAGGCCTAAACCTTTTTGTTTTCAGCATTATCAGCTCATTCCAGATTATGTACTATTTGTGTTATGTTTTAGGTATTAGCTTGCCTGAGAACACGATCAGATTCCACGAATGTCATGAAACTTTGTTTTACTTAAAATTGTGATGGTAAATGTTCGCAGTGAAAAAATAAATAACATAGATCCACCATCTCCAATAATGAATTTCAAGCAAATAAAAGTGGCATGATATAATTTGTTCAAAATTCGTGAAATATAAATTGTTAACAAGGCATTTAAATAGGTGAGCTCATCCCTCTACCATTCGCGTAACTCATTTGACTTCGTCCAACAGCATGTTTAAATTTAACACTCAAGAGCTATAATACACTGATAGATAATTTAACATTTAATAAATACATTAGTCATCAACAACAAATAAAATCTTAAATATAAAAACAGACAGTCAATATTTTTATATTGACACAAATACAAAAGCAGTATAAAAACAGTTAAAATAGAATAGTTTATTTAGAATAAAGAATCTGGTAAACAAGGTATGTTGTGCTTTAGAAGTTCAATGTTAATCTTAAATGGGGAAACGGTCAAAATTATATCTCACTTACTGTTTGAAAGTTGCTATACAGCTTCATATAGTTAAGATCTAAGAACCCATGCTGAAAAATCTAAATTATTTTGTTCCTCACGGCAGGAAACCTTCTTACTCTTATCCTATATTATTCTTATGCATAGTAAATTGATATGAATTCTATATTAGACCTGTCACTAAGACTACTTCGAAACATCACAAATGATTCCTAAATGGATGGAAATAGGACCTGCATAGTATGCAGGTTGACTGCTAAGACAAGTCGATAAACAAGTTCTTTTACCCGAACAACCACCTCTGGAGCAGGACCTGACGGTGTAGTTGGCCCTGACCGTGTGCCAGGAGACGAAGGAGGGCTCTGTGAAAAAACATACAAATTTCAACCAAAGAATATAAATTACATCAGAGTCCAGGTAATCCAAACGTCTGTGTAATCCGAACAACCTTATGGGTAAAAAGATTACTGAATTTTAATTCAATATAAAGTAATGTAATCTCATTTATAACATTTTAATATAGAGTACGGTTACAATAATTTGACATTACCGCGTACACAATGTTAATAACATACAATAACTTACTTTTTAGAACATATGAATTCAATTATCGTCTTTTGACATAACAAAGAAATCCTGTGAGCCAAGTTGCACCATCGTCTTATAACATAAACATAAAGCATTCCGATGTAGCAGTACACTATCGCTTGAGATAGCTTAGAGCCTTGTCTAGCTACACTCACAGTACATCACAATAGATTAGATTCTAACGGTCCGACTCTATTTCTCTCGCTTATCGGTGAACTACTTTTCGAACATTTGAGTTCATCTCCAGCAATGACTGTGATCGCGTAAAAAGTATGCCAACAGACGGCACTGTTTTATCATTGTTAGTTTTTATGTATCAATGTGTGTGTCGTGTTTTATATTTATAATGATGCAGGAACACTTGATACCGTTCAGGCAAAACATTTAGTGGACAACCCTGTTTGTGAACTATGATAAGACATAAGTTAATTGCTCTAAATACACCGTTCAGGTCTAAAATAATGGACTTTATTAGTACTTTTAGTGAACTTTACACGGCACTTCCGAATAATCCAAACTACTCAGTAAGCCAACAGGTTTTCACAGGAAATTGTAATTCCCAACAATTTTTAGAAGGGGTCCTGATAGCCTTAAAAGTGTGTTGTTTTCATTAAAAATAATACATGCATTATTTAGAATGTGTTATTTTGTTATTATCAATATTTTTATAGACATTTTAAATAAATATATAATATGGATATAATAAATAATGTCATAAGTAAATATTATTTACTATAGTAAAATTCAAATTAAACAAACATTTCAACTTTTATTGCCTCTCTTTTACTTAAATAACTGATTTTTTTTAAGTTTACTTACTGAAAGTTCTCTTGCCATTCTTTCATATACTCTGCTTCGCGCCTGTAAGTATAGAAAATAATAAATTTATTACTGAAAATTACACTAAGTCTTTTATGTGCCAATATATGTGTATAAAAATAATACTGATCAAATAAGGACAAACTCAGAACTGCTCTAACATGTTCATGGAGGAAGCATTTTTTTGGCTAAGATTAACAATTTTTCATCTTATTAATCTCATTATTCATTATTTTCTTCATTATTTCATTTGTTAATCTCATTATTACATAATATACACTTAAATTCACAATATGATAAAAATATGATGTACGTAGCAATAAGCTTAGACCCTGGTATATGTAACTTATACTTATATGTACAAATTGAAATATATATAGAAAATAAAAGCCTAAGTGATCCTAGATAGTCGAAAAAATGAATTATCAAACAGGTTTTTTTTATTTTGAATGCATTTGAGTTATATTAATATTTTTAAAAAGGATTATTGGTAGTAAATTTATTGAGATTAAATTTCTTCACATTGAGGTCAAGGTATCCTAATGGGATTTTGGTGGTGACATTCAATTTACTTTATATGTAGGCCTAACTAGTTAAGAAAATCATTACTTACTTCTGCTATCATTCGCTGAGCCTCGTCACACATCTTGGCAGCCTTGAAAAAATCAATTTATCATTACGCAAAAATAGATTTAGACATAAATTACGGTTATACAAAAGTTGATATAATTACCTGTACATCAAAGATATGTAATACCCAATAAGTTTTA
The DNA here is from genome assembly GCA_023375725.1 of Nephotettix cincticeps. Lineage (NCBI taxonomy): Eukaryota > Metazoa > Arthropoda > Insecta > Hemiptera > Cicadellidae > Nephotettix > Nephotettix cincticeps. Next base: position 75,474,322 of record CM041790.1, read on the forward strand.
CTACATTGTATACAAAGAGTGGAATTGACAGAGTTAGCATCAGCATTTTACAAGCCTCAAAATTAAAAAATTCAATCTAAATTATGGGTCAGCACCATTCTGTCACTTTTAAGAGAACTGGAACCTGAGCCCCCTAGCCCCTGAGCCACTGAGCCTATATGTCCCCTTTGATGGTCAAAAGTCATGGAAACAGAATAGAAGTCAGCATTGTAGTAAAAAACATGGCTACAGAGCAGAAGCCAGCATTGTGGTACAAAAGTATGGTAGTGGTGCAAAAACATGGCAACAGAGCAGTAGTCAGCCTTGTGGTGGAAAAACATTTCGGTTATTGTTTTGGGCTATTAATTAACAGTTCTGTCTAAGGAACATGTCAGCCTTAGTAACAAGACTACCACATCGCGCCACAATCATTTTACACTCATTTCTGATTCATACTTGGCTTAAAATATCTACCTTGGTAGGTCGCCATTTCAAATGGTAATCTAAATTTAATCTAATCTAATTATTGTCTTAGCCTCCAAGAGGCATTCACTAGATTAATGTTCTAGTTTAGAGGTCAAAACTAATGCATAAACAACAAGCTGTGAGAGTGCAGTACTAAGTACTGCTACATCCTATAATCATAAAATACTCCATATCTGGGTAGTTTCCTTTTTTATGAAGGAGGAACCCTCTTTTATTTTGGGAAATTGTCTCTTATTTCTGGGACTGTAGGCCTAACCATATTGGGAAGAGCCTCTTATGTTGTTACGAGATGAGCAACAAGTCCTCAGGGTCCTTAAAACTGACAAGAATGATCTTAAACCGTGACATCCAGGGAACTGCTCTAGGGTGTGAGTAGTCCTGTCTGGTTTCAGCTAATTATTTATATTAGTGCTATTTAATTTATTTAGCATAACCAATACACACATAGGAATCTCTGCATCAAAAACTGCATGCTTTGAATCAAGAGTATACTTAATGTTTACTGTTTACAGTAGATATGAATATTTGAACTTTACAAATATTATTTCAACTTTCCCAAAATAATCTAAGTAAAAGTATTTCATTTTCTTAAAGATCTACCTTTGTTGGACTGAAAATTTGAAATCTGAAAATTTTTACACTGGAAATACACTATAATTTTGAATCTTGCATTGTAGATAAATTCTTGAGAACTTGAAGAACTCTAAAAAACAAAAATGTTTATTTATATCAATATTTTGTTCCTGGACACCTGATTTTAAAATATGAATGTTGAGAGGTGCTTGTGTCATTTGTTCACCTTCATGATTAAAATTAGAGTAATTATAATTAACTAGCAGTAAGCCCGTCCTTTTTATGGGTTGTAAGATTCAGTTTAAAGAAAAAAGATTATCATACCAAAATGTAAACCTGAAATCCTAAACAAATCAGTACAAATAAAATAAATCAATACCCAGTTTTATTATTTAGCATTACTTGACAATTAAACCATTATTATAAATACTTATACATTAAAATAACTTTTTAATATAGTATGATTTCAAAATGGGTTTAAAATCAATGAACAATATGAAGTAACTAATGTTGATTTGACAGCTGTTTGTTTTTCATTCTATTAAATCTTTAAACTACAAAGACATCTGATTATTACCAGTAGGTAGTTCATTGATAATTGAAAGCAAAATGTGATTATCGCGTAAAAAATGGGGTTTTAAATGCTCGTGATTTACTATTTTAGAGGCGGTGAACAATATCAAGCTTTGAAACACCTTCTCTGGAATGTAGAGAATGCATGAAATAAATTTCATTGTTATTAGTTTTCCCATTTTTTTAAGAGAATATGGCGTAAAATGCCTCCTAGAGCGTCACACAGACAAACAGACACAAATTGAGATAATAAGACTTGTTTCGTCTTCTCTAAAGCATGAAACGTAAAAATAAAAAAAATTAATAACTTGAGAAATGTACAGACAAAATTCTAATTTTATTTATATAGATTACTCGTAAAACAATAGAGTTTTGTCCGTACGTCTTTTGCTTTTGAGTTTTGCTTGGTTACATTTTTGGTTTTTTACGTTTTATACCCCAGAAAATCTAAAATAGGGTTTTTATATAAATTTCTGTCTGTCTGTCTTCCTCTAATGTTAAACAAGGTCTTTTTGTTAACCCTTAAAGCAAAGCGTTACTAAAAATCACGGTCCCACCTCATTTAGTGTAAAAAATCAAAATATTAATTTCCCTATGTTCTTTTTGGATTTAGGTAGCTTGAATAAAGTATAAAACAGAAATTTGCTTCATTATTAATTATTGAAGATTTTAAGACTATTTTTAGGTATTAAAAAAGTATTTTTTCATTTCGTCAGTTAATAATAATGAGTTGATAAATCCTATTCAATAAAAACATTCACACAATATACACTATTTACTGCTAAAACAGCAGTAAATATTCAAGCATGGCACGACAGTTTAGTTGAAAATAAACTCACATCGATAAAAATGTCAATAAATAAGATTAGCGAAAGTTAAAATAGCTGTACATAGTGACTCGCGAGTTTTCTCGATAAAAGCAGTACGGGAGCGCACAAATACGGGCACGATGGCAACTAAGGGATCTACAGTTTATCGTGGAATCCAAACCATGGCCTCTGAATTACTTTATTGGTCTAATTATAAGGATGTTCTTTGCAGATTAACGTAGTATTCAATATTGCTGACATTAATCCACGCAACAGAACACTTCACCCACCAACCATCGCTCATAACTATCCACAATTTGTTACCTCCAAGTAGCTGGATGACAAGACACGCCATGGTCTAAAATAAAATATAAATATATAATTTTAACACTAGCTGAACCGACAAACTTGGTAACGCCCTCCAGTAAAATATGCATTAACTTAAAGATTGGCCATGTTTCGAAATCAAATAGCATTACAGTATCGTTGTGAAAAATTTAGATATTCTGGGTTGTGGTATAGTTATGAGCCGTGCTCAAGTTATGAATAGTGTAACCAACACTACTTTGTTTTATAATTTAAATAGATAATAAAAATAGATCAGTACACAATACTATGGGGTTTATTGACATATTTCATTTAATTAGACACAAAATAAAATAATAGATATATAAAACCCCAAAACTGTGAAGTATCAATGTGGCAAGTAAAACTGTTCGTTTTGTACAGTATTTATTTACTTGATAGTTTTAAAATGACGATCGATACAGAAGACATTGAATAGCAATCCACATTGCTAATGGAAAGTAAATAGACCAACAGCTGTAGCTTTAGAAATCAAATTTTTTGAATGAAGAAAATATATAAACAAATTTACTCCCCATAAGGTTAACAAGGGGACTTAGACCCTCTGTAGGATAGAGCCCTTTGGGAGTTTCGACAAATCCTTTCTTAGTACGCATCTGGACCTTAAATAGAATATGTGTACCAAATTTGAAGCTCCAACACTGTGTAGTTTTTGAGAAAGTGTGATCAGTCAGTGAGTGAGTCAGGTTTGGGTTTTATATTACTAGTAAACCAACTGCTCACTTATCACTTATCAATGTATATTTTTGGATGAAACTTGATACTTAGCTTCATGTGGTTGAGGTCCATCCATTTATGCTTAAAAATCATAGTTTACGTGTTTATCATGGCAGCTAACCTTCATACAATTTTCCTATGTTAATCATATAGAGAATAGGTGAACTCCTTTATCTATGGACATATGTTGATGAAACTTGGTAAAAATTGTCAAAATACAAATTTTGTTTGCTAGAAATGCCTACTATCATTGTTCCTCACAGCGGCAAACCTGCATACTCTTTCCCATGTTACTCTTATGGAGAATAGGCAAATAGATCTTATATTTAAAACAGATACTGAGCAAACTTGTCATATATTATTATTATATTAGTGATTTTGAAATTCCCTGAGTATGCATGTCTGCTGTGACAGGAGTATTTCATGTTTATCAATGCCAGTTTCATTTTTAATGCTTTGATAGCGAACAATGTAAACTCTGATCTAGTTACTACCTAACATTGACCAGTTGTACTTAAGATTTTAGAATTACCCCCCAATACAAATAGGATTGAGTCCAGATAGAACTGGTTTTTCTAATGGTTAAGAGGTGAGCATCCTGTGAACTATCCAGTTGTTAAAAAGTGCTCTAGACAGAAATTTCCCAAACCTCACATAGGGGAAAAAGTATGTGTCAGTCCACTGATACTGTTTATTGTCCTTGTTTTCCAGAGCCCTTATAAATAAGTGGAATGGTCATAAAGTCTCAGTTAAGTCCCAAACTATATGTCACTTCAATATTTCTGGTCCCACTACTTCCCACTCCTCAGCACTGTCTTTTTCCTTATATCTATGGGCAACCAAAATTTCCATGTTCACATGGACATTGTGAATTTTGCACGCTGCATAGCATTATAACACGCTAGTCTAGTTAACAAAAACTTTATTTTGTTTAAAGACACACAAATATAATTAATTATAATACAAATATACATAAATACTTGAAAGGTATTTTTAGAATCTAGGTACCTCGAAGCAACAAACAAATTGATCCTAGTTATTGTAGTTTTGTAAAGGAAATTCATCAAAAACCATAAATGATTTTTTATGACCCCAGTTGATACACAACCCTATCTGGGTACTGTGACATAATATTCTATTGACTGTTTAATTGTTACACTGTTTCACTGTTTATTTTTACATTCAGTTTAGTTTTCGGGTTGGTTAGATGTAATATCTATGTCAGTGAACATAGAGTAAAAGATTCAGTGTGCAATTATAACACCTTTATAACTGGTACAACCTAACCAATTTGGAACGTATTGATTAAAATGAAACATGTGAAGAGAGGGAATATAAATCAGCAACATGTATGTTTAATTTTTTCAGATATAATCATGTTTTATTTACAAAATATAAGTACATGATTAATAGGTTGATGGCTTCTTGCAGTTCTCAGGAACATTGATTTTAAAGCTCTGTACTGGCCTCTTTTGACTAAAGTCAGGGTTGTTGCCCTTGCTGATCATGCTCTTGAAGTGCTGGGTGGTAGAGCTGGGCTGCAGACACACAAACTCCACCTGCTTCTCCACTGAGCCTTGAGGCTGGCACTGGCTGGAGCACTCCAACTGGGGATGGAGACTGAAGCAGTCCTTGCCGTCCCTCTCGATCACTTGGATGCGCTTCATGGCGCACTGAGTGTACTTGTCGTTTTCACCATAGTATTGCTTTCCCTTGGAGGACTTCCTGTTGGAGTTATGATGGGAGTTGGGACGCTCTGCTTGCTCATCAGCCACAACATTGCCGTAGATGACGACGTCTTTGTAGCACTGACCGTTGGACACCTTCTGTTGGGCCCGTTGCTTCAGTTCCTTAGCAGGTCCCTGGCAGGAGCTGTCATCTAGAGCGTAGGAGGCAGCAAACTCGAAGGGGTTCTGGAGGACACAGTCTTGAGGAGTAGTAAAGTCGTCTTCTGGCTGGGTGTTGAAGGTTCCGCAGAGACCTCGCACTTCGGAACGGTAGCTGTTCTGGGCCTTGACCTTGATGGCGGTTCCATCATATTGGATCTCGACGTCCTGTTGGGGAGCATAGAAGCGGATCTCACCAGCAGGAGTGGCGTACATCTGGGCGTAAGCCTCACCGCTCTGGTCTTGCAGGGTGGTCAAACTGTTCTTGGAAACAGGAGTCTGCTTTCCGTTAACCTTGACGTTGGCAGGGCTATTTCCTGAGGTGGGCTGCATCTGGATGGCATTGTCTCCGATCACAATCATAACTTCCTTCTCGTTGGATGAGGAAGCATCACGGGCGAGGACAGAGATCTGCTGATCTTCATCTTCATCGGATCCACTGTTACTGGTGGGGTCGTCCTTGGGGGTGTAGTGGAACATGGCGTGCCAGCACTTGCCCAGCTTGATGGGGTAGGACTTGTTGTCAAAGGTCTGGGCCTGGTTGCTGTCAACCACACAAGTAGGGAACTGTTGTCCTCTGAAAACTTCCTGTGCGTACATCTCGAGAGGGCTGTACTCAGGGTGCATGACCAGCCAGGGAGCGACGAACCTGTTGAGGCGAACGTTGTTGAACTCGGCGGACAGCAGAGGAGCGTCCACAGAGACGTTGAAGGACTTGAGGTCGGGGGCAAAGTTAGCTTCCAGCTCAATCTTGTTGGATGGGTTGTTGGCACTGATGAGATCCTCATTCATGTATTGGAAGCCGGCAAAGCGCAGAGCAGCATAGGCCTTGTAAGTGGCATTCTTCAGATAGGCAGGGATCTGTGATAGTAAACATTCAATAGCTTAGTATTACTCAGTATCAGTAACTTTAATGTTTCAGTAGATAGTCATCATTCGTTATTACAAGGGAAGCTAGTAAGCTTCCAATGTAATAACAAATAAATAATACTTTATTAAAATAAATAAAGAAATAATACTTTATTTCTCAACTTTGACAGCTTATTAATAATCTTCAGCTTTAACATGAATCATATTAATTTAACCTTGCTAGTGAGACAAAGTATGAAACTATAAATATAAATTATCACTGGTGACAGTTATTAGACAAAGTTGTTGATTGATTCCTTAATCATATTAACTTTTACCATGTATCTCATTATGCCATGGATATCCTTAAGAAAATATGTTTAACTTACTCTTTATTTTAAAACTTAAACTAAAATGTCACCTTTTCAAAGTGAACAGCAAACTTGTACTGGTCCAGCAGGTTAGCTTGAGTGGTGACGTTGCGGCAAGCGTATTGAACAGTGTTGCCTTGTTGCTGCTGTTGCTGGCATAGATGGGCCAGAGGAGACTGCTCCAGGTACTGGCGGCGAGCTTGGCTCTGCTGCATCTTACCCTAAACAAACACATGAGCTTTATTGTTAAGGCATCTAACTAAAAGCTATAATGATAGGCCAACTGATGTAAAAGAATATCAAAGTTCAAGATTTATTGTATGACAAGCCAAAATAAATTATCATAATTTTTTTCAAGATTCTTATAATTATTTATGAAACACCATGTAAGGTACCTTGAGTTGGACACGGGCGGGTTCGCCAGACTTCTCACCAAAAGCAAACTCAGCGTTGACGTAGGAGGTGGGGTCAGCATTGAGAGCCTTGGCGTAGTTCATCAGAGGAACATTGGGCATGGAAGACTCAGCAGCACCAAAGAACTGCCAAATTTAAATAAATGTTATAGATATTGCCAGGGTAAATTTCCGTCAGCCATGTAATATTTTGTTCAAATATATTAAACAAAAATAAACGACTTAAGTGTTACAACTCAAATTCTGAATACAAAGCAGATTGTATTGTGAATTTTAAAAAAAAGTTACTAGTAAAGAGATAAAATAAATCAAGAAGGTAGCCACTGACCTGAGCGTGCTTGTTATAGCTGGTGGCCTGAGCAGGATTCTTCTCGGCAAAGACCAGGAGGCGAGAGGTGGCAGAGACGTTGCTGGTGGCAACAGCGATGGTGGCAACGTACTGAGCGTTGGTCTGGCCCTCGAACTCAGCAGCAAAGTCAACAACGTAGTTGTCACTGTCTGTAATAAAATTGAAAAGAAACTATTATTTGCTTGCATTGATATGGTTCATTGGTGAAAATCTTACAATACAAATAAATATTAAATATTCAGACTCAGTATTTTTTTGTTCTCAACCTAGCAATAAAATGTGCGTAAGATTTTACGAAATCGTCCTTTTATCGAATTTCCCATAGGGAAGAAGCTATTAAGTAGGTCTCATGGCAAGACTTAAGCCCGGGACCATGTTATTTTTTCGTTTTTTAGTGGCCAGAGGCCAAAAAAATAGTCGTTAAAAATTTTATACATATATTTATTTATTTACATGTATAAGTGTGTGTGTGAATATGATAACTCTCGTAAAAACGGTCCGATCGAGACCAAGTTAGTAGAGACGTGTATTCCTACATTTGCTCTGAGTAGTTTGTAGTCCAGACATATCAGTCAATTGGAACAGGTAGTTTGGGGGGGTTTTGTACTCAAATAATGTTTTTTGCGCTTTTCATACGTAATTAAAAAAAGTTTAAATTTTAGCTTAAAAACTACACAATTTAGTTCTTTATGTTAATGGTTACCAAGACAATAAAAAATCTAAAAACAGTACGTTGTATTTTGGGGCTCCAGTGTTAATCTTATGGAGGATAAGGAAAAATTAATATTTTACTCATCAATTTATATATTTGGATGAAACTTGATATTTAGCTTCATGTAGTTGAGATCCATCCATTTATACTTAAAAAACATAGTTAATGTGTTTGTCGTGGCGGCTAACCTGCATACTCTTTTCCCATGTTATAATATGGAAAATAGGCAAACACCTTTATTATGGACAGATGTTGATTAAACTGGGTATAAATGGTCAAAATAAAAATTGTTTTAGCTAGAAACACCCAATTTCAGTGTTTCTCACAGCAGAAAATCTGCATACTCTTTCCCTTGTAGTAATCTTATGGAGAATAAGCAAATAACTCTCATATTTATCGACAGATATTGATCAAACTTGTCATATATTATTATTATATTATTGATTTGGAAATTCAATGAGCACGCAGGTCTGCTGCGATAGGGGTGTTTTAAGCTACAGGCTCAAACCTCATCTCTTAGTACAAGTAAAAAAAAATAATTAATTGGTTTATTACTACTCTACTTATTAAGAATATATATTGAAATGAACAGTAAAAATGTAATCAAAGAACAATTCGAGTTTGTAGAAAACACAGAAATTAGTACTGCAGTAACTGATCTAATTGGATAGTTTCATTCTTAAACATACCTCGAATACCACGTCCAACCTTCTGCAGGAACTCCTGTTGCCTCTTCTGAGATCCAGGAGCGAAAGAGGAAGGCTTAGCCATGTTAGCAGAGATCTTATCATTGGGGTTAGCCCTCTGGTTGTCACCAGACTCTTGTTGGTAATCCTCATCACCATTTCGGTCACTGTTGCGATAGTTCTTGTTGGAGTTCTGGTGTTCGCTGTTAGAGTTCCATTTGTTGTTGCTCTCATCGTCAGAGTTGTCAACTGAAAATGTTATATAATTTTAAACATTATCATTAATCTATGAGGTTTGGGATACGGCTTCACCTTTAATTGGTAAAAAGATATAGTTTTAAAATATAAATTTTTTAGGTTTAACTGAAGTGAACACCAGTACTGGTATGCACGGTTTTTGAATAACAAAACTTATTTTCCTAGCAAAATAATAACTTTCTCTGTCTTGACCAAGCTATTTTTACAATGGCTATTTTTTTAAGTTGGCCATATATTTTTAAGTTCATATTAACTTGATGAATACTAAACATTGAATTGAAATTACTATGTTTTATAAACATTTTATAATGTAGTATGCCCTCAGTAAGCTTACGGTAGGTAGCAGAGAAGCGGGCGTATTTAGCAGTGGATTTCTGGGGGTTGTAGGCGAGGGTGATGTTGTTGTTGTTGATGGAGTCCTCGGCCCAAGCGTAGATGATGGCTGACAAGGGGTCTTGGTGTTTGTGGGCTTCGTTGTAGATGGCAGCAAAGTCAATAAACTTCTGCTCACTGTGGTAGTCAAAGTCAAAAGCGAAACCAGTGCTTTCCTTGCCAAAGGTCTTGTGGATCTATCAAATAGTAAAACAATTTTTAATCTACCACCATATTTACCAGGTAATTTATTATTTTGTATACGGCATGTTGTATATAATGTTTTTTTATGATCTGCAAGAGATTTATATTTTAATCTTAAGAGGAATTATAAAAGTATATGATCTAAATATTTAATTCCTGGACTCCCAGCATCATAACTGCCAAATAAAACTACTCTGGATTATATTTTTCTTTAATTTCTACTGATTACTATTACTATTTCCAGAAGAAGAAAAGTAGTGTAGTAAGATTTGATGAAAACAGCTACTGAAGAACCAATTTTTCAACCTATGGTTTATGACATACAGACAGAGCTAATGACATAACATTGAAAAAGCTTGTAAAAGCTAATAGTGATGGAAACCATAACGTTAACAAAGAATTGGAAGGATGTGTTGGAATTGATTAATTTAGAGCAGTATGGGTATTCTTAAATAAATCAAATTTAAGATCTATTTAGAAGACCCGAGGTCTTTAAATGAGATGGTTATTTTGCAGTGTCAAAATAGTAGGGAGTGGTATGATGTGATTAAGTAATTATAGACATGTTCTAATTACCTGATTGGGGCGGCGAACATGGACAAACATGCGATCATCAGTGTCAGGTGCAAGCAACGGGTTCTGGGGGTTCTTAGCCATCTGGATGATGTTGTGCTTGGAGGTGTACGGCTCGGTGCTGAACTCAAAAACATTCTGCTTATTGTGTTGGTCGAGAGGCCACACCTTGGCGCTCACGTTGTTGTTGACAGCGTCAATGTCAATCTTGGCGCGGATGGGAAGGTTGATCTGGATGTTGCGGTTGACACCAGAGATGTAGTGCTGACGGTTGAAGGGCACGATGAATCCGAGCTGAGACTGAGTTCGGGAAGAGTAGCTGATAACAAAAAATAACTGTCAAGTGGAATATAATATTGAAAAAAGCTATTTTTCAATAATATCAGCGGAAAAAAATTTTTGTAAATATTTAAAATAATGTAAAGTTTTTAATTTAATGCTTTTATTTTATTATAATCCCATTAATGTTTTATTTTTATATTTTTACTCTGCTTATAAAGCCACGGTATATATTTTGATATATAACATATACTGCAATTTAATATTTCACGGCTAAATTTTAGTACAAAATATAAATTTTCAATTAGTTTTTGTTTATGATACTAACACAAAATGCATGTCAACAGAGGCATTAACAGTCTGAGGAGTCTGGATCTCATCGCTGTTTCCACTGGCAAGGTCAGGATGGCTCTTGGCCTGAGCCTGGCCTCCGATGTACATCAGGGTGGGGGTCTGGAGACCGTACACGAAAGGCAGGCCCATGGCAGTAGGGAATCCAACGTAAAGGGAATACTTGTTGACAATCTTGGTGTAGTTGAAGTTCTCTCCAGAACGGAGGGAAGCTGCGGCCTTCTTGACCACTGGAAACATACAATTTTGAATTAAAAATAGGTTGAAATGAGATATGTGTACAGCACCAGTAAGAATATCTCACTGACTAAAACCATCTCTAAAACCAATGGAGGTTGTTAGGTTTTTCATAAGGAAAATTTATAATCATACTGTATAATAGTAATATTAGGCAAGAATTCATTTATACCGGGTCCGGCAAAAAAACCTCCCCGGTTTGAGCAAGCCACCGCGTGAGTTGTAGTGGGGATAGAGATGTGGAGGGGGTATTGTTGCGTAGCGGCGTACGTGCCATTTTCAGTGTTTGCCATGGCTTGGCTCGGTGAGCATCGGGCGTTTGTTGTGGAGGAGTTTATTAAAAATGGCGGTTCTGTGATTTCTACTCAACGAGCGTTTCGGATTCGATTCGAACTTGGCCGACGTGATAGTGTTCCTGACGCGAAAACGATTAGACTGTGGATGTCAAATTTTAGACAGCACTAAAAAGAAAACCAACTGGCCATACAAATGTCATCAAATCCATTTCATATGAACACTCACCCCTCAAACATATTCACCTCAAAATACCCGCCTGACTGGGCTCCTTTGTATGTATGTGAATATGAATGACTGACCAAGTCTTTATGTAATGTAGTGAGTTCTATCCCCTCTTTCCCCCACCTAAGTTGTATGTGAAACTTGATATGATACAATAAAATGCTATAAACCAAAAATATCCTTAACCCCTGGTACTTACATTCAGGGAGCATTTCAATGGTGTGGTTATCAACAGCAAAGAAGCGCTTGCCACCCATAAAGTTGAGATAGAGCTGGGCCTCCACCTGTTCCTGTTCGGGGTTCTGGATATTAAGGAGGTTATCGATCTTGTCAAAGCTCCAGGAGTCAGAGCCAGAGCTCTGGTGGGCTTGTTGACTGCTTCTGCGGCCAGATGAGGAGGAAGAAGAGGAAGAAGAGTCATCGGAGAATTGTTCCTCAATGAGATCAGCAAGAGCGTCTAGGCTGGATGTCATAGCGCTGAACTGAAATATTAAAGTTTCTTTTAAGAAAAGATATGATCTATCAAGTAGATTATTTTACAATAGGCCTAGATCTTATTTTTCACAAACGAATTGTAGACTTTAGTACATTTTTATAAGTTAGTATTTTAATATAAATATAATATGTTGTACAGAAATTATTCAATGTATTTCTTCAAATATGTCTCAGATCTCTGTGACCCTTTATTTATGTTACTAAATTTTAATTTTATCAGCCGCTATAAGATATTGTCATTCTGTAAATAATTATTGCATTAATAATAACTCAAATAATACGGTTTTTACAGAGGTAACCAATGTTAGTCAATTATTTAATTAAAATATTCTAATTTGTCTCAAAACTACGTACTCCGGCAGCCTTCAACTTGAGACCACCCATGTTGCGGCGAAGGGAGTAGAAGAGGTTGCTGGGCAGGAAGCCATCATCGCTGCCGATGTAGCTGATGGACTGCTTGTAGGCGAGGTTCAGCTGACTGGCCAAGTGGGAACGCATGTGACGCTTGGAGAAGTGAGCAGGCTGGTCCTTGGAGTTCAACAAGTTCATGGCTGCTTGAGCATTCATTCGCCTGAAATAGTATCATGTATAAATAAAAGTTTACTATAGACATTAACAGTCTGAGTAAAAAAAATATAGTGTGTGTTGAAATTAAAATAATTTATTTTCATGCAAAACAAAAGTAAAAGACAAATGGGATATTTTCTAAATAGAAATTTAAATAGTCTGATATAGTAGTCTGATATTATGAAATGTTATTTAGATTTTTTTAGGATAGGTAAATTACCTAAGATGTTCTTAGCCTTCATGCCAAAAGAAAACATATTTTAACCAGTTGCCAATTCATATAAGGTTTAACTTTACAGGAATTTTTAATTTCTTCCATGATGGTTTAATTTTCAACCCAAAGTAATTTAAACAAAAAATATTGTTTGAATACAGTAAACCATGAAAATGAAACATTATAATATTTATGCACACAAGTGCTCATCATCTACAGTGGACCCACTCAAACCCTTCCTTGTCTTTTCCCAGATTCAACGTCCTGATAAGTGTTCTCCATTAAATAATATTGTAATTATCTCATTTCAAACTGTCCAATAAAAATGTTTAGTGAGTTGTCACCCTATAACGCTATAATCATGTAACCCTTTGTTTTTATTATTTAAGTAAAAATTTTAAAACTATTTCACGTGTATTAAGTATGGAGAGAAGAGTCAATACTAACAGTTGTTGGTGCTCAGGGTTTTGCATGTTGTTGGCAGCACTTTTGATGGCAGACTGGACAGCAGAAATGACCTGAGGATCTTGGTCGTCATTGGTAAACTGAGCCATGCGCTGCAGCATCTGAGCGGGAGGGTTAGTCCTCATAATGTGGAATACTGCAGCAACTCTGAGCTCTGTAGCCTCTCCAGTGTTCTGGTAGATCCTGAACAACACAGGGCGAGCAACCTTGGGGTAGGTCTTTGCCAACTTGCTGAGGGAAACGACGATGGTCAGACGCTGGAAGTGAGTCATGGGCTGCTTTCCCTCCAGGTAAGGCTCAAATACCTTGAGGATTCTGGGGTGAGCCAGGTTTCCGAGGGCTAGAGTCATGGTGCGGATCTTGATACTGTCCTCTTGGTTGACAGCCTGCTTCAGTGCTTGGGCGAAGTAGGGGATGTACTTCTGGACAACAGGCTGCTCCCTCTTGGGCTTGAGGGCTCCAAAGACATGAACAGGGAATCTATTGTGAGCGGTAGAGTTGCTGACAAAAGCCTTGCGGGCCAACTCGGTGAATGAGAGAACAGCAGAAGTGTTGAGGAACCGCTGGTGCTGGACCTCAGAGCTGGTGGCCAGTTCCTGCAATAACGTTACCCTGACTTTAGAAATTATTCATTCATCATTGATCCAAACCTTAATTCACCTTATTTATATCATTCTAAGAACTGTAAAATATACAGCTAAAGATAGACATTTTTGCCATATAAAATTACATAATGAATTTCAAGAATCGTTGGGAGCAATTTTAAAGTTTAAGTAAACTATAATTACATAAAGTAATGTAATTGTCTTAATTCAAAAAACAGTAAAACATGAAAGTATAATATTAACACATGGCAGAAAATATTTCTTCCAATAACATATAGTGGAACACATAATTGAATTAATTTTTAATAGTTCTTATATATCACATTACTTACGAAGAAGGCGTTCATGTATTCAGTGTTGGGGAAGCGAGCAGCGTTGGGTAGAGCGGCTAGAACCTCAGCGGCCTCGTTGCCCTGGACCTTCTTAGACTGGATCCATTCCTTGATGGTGAGGAGAGCAGGGCCAGTGCCAGCCTGGGCAACGGCATCACGGAAGGCAGCCCTTTACGGACAAAATATGATATAGGATAACAGCCAAGCCTTTAAGCTGTAGATAAGATGGATCCTGGGGAGATTTTACTAATTTCTTTTTTCAATACAACATTCAAATGAGTTTTTTGGTATTGAGACATACTCAATACTTTTTTTTTAATAAATTAAATACATTTTATTTCATTCAATAATGAAATAGTAAATCTTACTTATATAAAAATTTGAATTTGTAACTACTTAAAAATAGAGCCCTCCAACTCACTATGGTTTTATGTTACATAATAACATTCAGGGACTCGCAGTGTTGTTCAAAGACAGATTTTATGATTTTGAATTACTGTATTACTAATATATATACATATGATAACGATAATGTATATACTAATGAAGAAATGTACGGTACCAATATCAAATAGTATAAAGGTTACCTATAAAATGAAACAATTGCTATAATTTTTTATTTTTTTGTAAAGCCAGCAAAGTGAGACATCCTGTTTAGTAACGGGTAAATTAATTATTGAATAGTTTTCAAACGACCACTGAAGTTAATTTTTTACAAACATCTATTATCCAAAGTGAGAAGAAAATTTCTGTAAACAACATTCAAAAATCATTCAACTTACCAAGCGAGATATTTCAGAGAGTCACTGTTGCTGGAACTGGAAGCCTTGGACAGTGGGAAGTAAAGATCATTGGACGCTTCTTGCATCTGCTTGGAATTCATGGTTCTAAGGATTTGAGCCAACATTGTGAATGAGTTCAGGGTCTTCTGTCCGGGAATAGCACTAGGAGACTGCATTTCTTGACCAATCTGGTGGGCGATCCTCTTCACAACAGCTGGACCGTTGAAGTCCTTAGCTGATTGGATACTGTTTCCTTGGTTACCAATGAACATGGATATGAAGGGAATTCTGGGTGCGTCGGAGAGCTTGGGCTTGGGCTGCCAACTCTCTTCTTCGCTGCTATCAAATGACCAACTGTAGGAGCTGCTGCTGTCACTGTCGCTGCTGGAAGATGATGAGGATGAGGAGGAGGAGGAGGAGGAAGAAGAGGATTCAGAGGATCCAGAGTTCTGGTTAGTGTATCCTTGAGCATTCTTCATTCTCTTGTATTCGCTGTTGTCGCTGCTGCTGTCAGAAGACTCAGAAGAGGAGTCTCCGTTGTCATTCCGCTTTCTATTTCCTTGATTCTCGTTCTGGTTATTCCATTCATTCTTGTTGTTACTCTTTCTGTTACTCCTTTTGTCGTCATTGTTTCTCCAGTTTTGCTGGTTGTCTTCATTGTCAAATCGAGGAGCAGATCTAGGAAAACGGTTCCCTTTTCCACTGTTACCCTGGTTGCGGTTGTTCTCATCGAATTCATTTGACTCACTGGAGCTGGAACTAGAACTGGAACTGGAGCTGGAGCTAGAGCTAGAGCTAGAGCTGGAGGAGTCTTGAGAGTTTTCATTATTGTTGGAGTTGTATGGCCTGTCGGACCTCTGGTTGTTCTCATCAGGAGAAGCCGGATTGTACTCATAAACCAAGTTCTTGATGGTCTGAGGGTTAGAAGGAGACTGAGGAGAGCCACTGGCAGACTTGACATCGACCAAGGTCAGGTTCATGCGACTGACAACCATACCGTTCTGCTTGTCGAACAAGAAGGGGCTGGCAATAATCTTGTTGGTGGTCACAGAAGACTGGATGGTGTAGCGGTGAAGATTGCCAGAGATGACAACTCGGCTGACAGATGACCTGGCAAGAAACTGTCCCATCTGGTTGGAAGAGGGCTCCCAGTTAGTGAGACCAGTGATTCCAAAGTGATAGTTGGGTTGATTGTCACAGTTGCTAAAGTTCTTGGTCTTGATAATGTCAATGAGTTGTCCATCAGCTTGAAGGTGAGGCATGGGAGCAAGCTCGGGCTTGTTCTGCAGAACCACCTTGGGCAGGGGTGAGATGTCGTACAGGGTCTCACATTCTCCACTGACAGAGTCCTCCATGGTCTTGTAGACTCCGTTGACGTTCTCCCTGTCGGGCAGGCTGTTGATTCGTGACTTCTGGAGGTTCTCAGCCTGGGTGTCAACTTGCAGCTGGCTGGCAATACTCTTAAGCATGTTCAACTCCCAGGTGGGGATGTTCTTGTTCACCACCATTGCGTCAATCTAGAAAATATATCAGTTCTTTTTACACATCTGTGTGTTCTAGGTTCATGGTCTGTTTATAAGTTCTATGTTTATACGATCATGCCTGACCATCATCATATGTCAAGATACAAATTATAAATCTTAATTATTTTGAAGGATTGTGATTGTGTTGTAAAAATGTGATTTTCTTACCCAGAGACGTCAAACAAATGAAAATGTGATTATTTTGCAATGAAATATTTATAATTCTTTATTCAAACAGGCAAAATTAGGGCCACATGAGAAAAACCTCAAAAATGAACAGTTTGTTCACACAAGAGTATTTGTTTTATTGTATTGTAAAAATCATATTACGGTAATTACGGTATTTTACATTACAAAGTAATCATATAGTAAAAGTCACAATGAACAAATGCAGTAATTTTGAAAAACATTTACAAAGATCATTGGTTGAATACTGCACATTCAGTATTTCCATTATTACTATTGTTTTTAGCGAATTTCCCATAGGGAAGAAGCTATTACCGTAGGTCTCATGGTGAGACTTAAGCCCGGGACCATGTTATTTTTTCTTCTTTAGGTGCCCAGAGTCCAAAAACAATAGTCGTTAAAATTTTTATATATATATATGTATATATATATATATGTATATATATATATATGTATATATATATGTGTCTGTGAACACGATAACTCTCGTAAAAATGGTCCGATCGAGACCAAATTTGGTACAGACGTGTATTCCTACAAATGCTCGGACGAGTTCGTAAACCAGACATATCGGTCAATGGGAACGGGTAGTTTGGGGGGGTTTTGTACCCCAAAATGGGGTTTTTTGCGTTTTTCACATTTAATTTTTTAGAATTTCAAATTTTATCTTTCACCATTAGAATCAGCTTAAAAAACTGCACAATTAAGTTCCTTAAAGTTTTTCTCTATCTCAAACGGTTACCGAGATATTAAAAAATCTAAACACAGTATGTTGTATTGAGGGGCTCCAATGTTAATCTTATGGAGGATAGGGAAAAAATTAATATTTCGCATATTAATGAATATTTTTGGATAAAACTTGATATTTAGCTTCATCTGGTTGAGATCTATCCATTTATGCTTAAAAATCATAGTTTATGTGTTATCATGGCAGCAAACCTGTATACTCTTTTCCCATGTTAATCATATGGAGAATAGGCAAACTCCTTTATTTATGAACAGATGTTGATGAAAGTTGGTATAAATGTTAAAAATAAAAAACTTTGATGGTATAAATGCCTACTCTCAGTGTTCCTCTTAGCAGCAAACCTGCTCGCTCTTTCTTATGTTAATGTTATGGGGAATAGGCAAATGATTCTCATGTTTATCAACAGATTTTGACCAAACTTGTCATATATTATTATTATTATTTTATTCTTGATTTGGAAATTCGCTGAGTACGCAGGTTTGCTGCGACGGGGGTATTTGTCTTTTAAGTATTAAAGTAAAGTACTCACAGCGCCATTCTTGTACTTGAGTTCGAAGGACTTGCTGCTCAGGGGGATCTGCTGGAAGTGCAGCTTACTCTCGGGAAGCGGAGACCACCAGCCTTGAGTGAGGTTAGCGTGCACATCAGCGTACTCTGCTCCGCTCACCTAACAGCACATATGACATTTTACAGTAAGCTTTTACTTAAAGCTTACTTAAACATGGTTTTATGAAAATTATGAGAAATTATATTGGTCAAACCACTTGAGCCCTTTCACATCTGGTCTGACTAAATGAAAAAGAGATTTTGTATCACTTCCCTGTGGGAAAGAGGTTAGATCATGGATATGTCTAACGGGAATGGTCTCAGTTCATCTAAACAACTGTTCTTATTCTTTTATATTAAAAATTCAATACAATAGCTCTGGTAGTTTCTATGGAAACCTGTTACATGTTTTCCATCTTAAAAATCGCCAACCCCCCCCAGAGCTAAGACATATCCATATCCAAAATCTTATCTGGTCTAATATCAACTGATACCACCTTAAATTTAGTATTTTGAATCTTCGATTTGCTAAGAAAAACAAAAAAAAGCTTAGGATATAGGTCTTCTGACGCAAGGGTATTTCATCTATTACCTCTTCTAAAAGCAAGGCATTTATGTATATTTAATAGAGTTAAAGTTTTCATTGTTCTCTGTATGAACATTACTTTATTAGCTTAAATTACTTTATTTATAAACAAGCTAAAACTTTACCTTACTAAAAAAACGTTATACAGATTTGGGGAACTATAAAATACTTTAGCATAGTAAAAAAAATGTTGACACCTATCCACATTTGTATTATTATAAGTAATTGTACAAATTGATGAATAAAGTTGGTTTTTATTTGATTTGATTTGAGCTTTACATTTCTATTTGGCATGCTTTAAACATTTTATACAGTTTGACTGATACTCCAGCTCAGTCAATTCAACGATGCACTTTCTGCCAAGTTAGATTTTTCCTTACCTGAACAGAGACAGTGTTTTCAGATTTCTGTTGGACATTAACAGAAGCCTTCATGAAGATACCGGTGTACTGGCCTGCCACCTGGTGGAAAGCTGTCAAGGTGCGGCCTCGCACTGCGTACTTGTATTGGGTGTTGGATTTCCATGGTGCTAGAATAATATAACACTGTATAATATGTTTATTATATACCTATAACTTATATAACATATTATATAATAATAATTTATTAAATTAACATATTTTTACACATTGTAAATTATTTGAATGACAAATATTTTTTTAACAGTACATACAATTTTATAATTAATTAGTATCCCAATGGAGTATTTGGCAGTTTTTGTAGCCACAACATTAAAAGCCTTTCCATCCAGGTTAGATATCCTCAAAAATTCTTAGACCAATTCTGGAATGGATCCTATTGCTCTTATTAAAATTACAAATGTTACATGCATATATACTAAATTACAAATGAGAAGCGAAGAGTAGAAGCTGATATACTATGTACAATCCAATTCTGGGCCAATAAATTTAGGGAGCAGTGGTTTCAAAGATTGGACGTAAATAAGAAAATTTTTACTAAGAATTATTCAAATACTGTAATAAATATAACATTGGGCACAACAAAAGTATTCAAAGGTTTATTGGTTTGTTCATAAGAATGTTAAAGTTTAAAATTACATGATCATCAAATCAAGCAATAAAAATATTTTGGTAGAAATGTAAAAAAGTATGATGAAATTTTGACAATTTATTCATTGTGATAAACTTTGGCAGTTAGAAGGGTCAGAGGTGAAATCAATTTGCCAAGTCAGTGATCATTTTATCTTAAAGCAAAAAAATTAAAAATTCACATCAATAAACTTTTAAAATCCATAAATTAGGTTAAATGATGCCATCGTATGTTTCATATTGCAGTTCTCTGTTATTTAAATAAAAAAATCAAACAGAATTTTTACTAAAACGAATTAAATTTAGGTATCCTAAAACATTTAAAATATTTCTGTATTTTGAAATTTGAAAGTCACCTTAAAACACTTCAATTAAATTTTAATTATTTATAAAATGAGGCCTTCACTCTTGTCCCTTTTCAACATAAGTGACATTCTCAAAGAAATCAGTTATTAATAAATTTGTACTTTTAATTTTGTTACACTTTCAGAGATGAAGAGAAGACATTCATTGAATCACATATTATAACACTTTTCCTATGCCCTTTATACACTCCATTGAATATTGTTTTATGGATCATTTTTGGTCACTTAAAGTGCCTTAAATTTTATTGGCCTCTATTGACTCTATTGAAGTAGGTGCATGTAGGAGTGATGTTGGTTATATATTTGCCTGGCTTGATAGAATTCAGCGGTGGAATACAATCTAGTCATTGTATTACAGTACATGTAGTATTACAGTACACCAAATACTTATTTTATCAAAAAGACTCTTGAAAAGGGATCCCTATTCCATGATTGAAAAAGATATAACTGAAAAAAATGTACCACTAATATGTACAACAATTTAAACTTTGAGAAAAGTTAAAAGGTATTTAAATTTATACATATACTTTTGTATGCATTTTTTGTATTGTAATGTATTTACATTATGCTTTAAATATGTTGTCAAAAGTAATTAAAAATATCAATAAATTTATTATTCTGTGACCATGCATTTCTACTATAAGCCTATGGGATATTTAGGGTGTATCAATTTGGAGGACTTTGGATGCCTCTAATCTTGGTCAACAGTCAAGGTGTGATTTAATGAGATGGGGGATTATAATTTCAGAAAAAACAATTGAAAGGAAGGAGATAAAGAAAATAATGATCAAACTGATTCCCAATCACTATTACTTTTGTATGTAGAAAATATTAAAAATTGGGAGCTATACGTAGAGATATACCCTAATCATAAAAATACTTATACTAATCTATAACTCACAGTTCTCTGCCTGGGCAGCAACAGCAACTGGAAACAAAGAATAACATCAGAATTCATAAAACTGGTCATAAAAGTGATATATACCATAATACATGGTGAGAGAATGTTACATGAATTTGTTCTAACAACCTTTGGAATAGCCCTTATGATAGTGTAACGATGAATGTGATATTATAAAATATTTTAACTATAGAAAATATTCTATGGTATAATGAGCTATTGATTAAACATAGCCAACATGGAATACCTCCTCCAGACACAATATTACATTTTTGTTTTGAGGTCACTAATTGTAAAAATACTTGCTTAATACTCTACATTTATGTATATACATATAAACTTAATAATTATTTAATTTTATATGCACAACTGTATTTTTATATACCATAATGTAATTTTCAGGAGTAGTTTATGAAAACCAAACTTTGAATTTATTTATTTTATGGCAGTTGTCTGGATCATTTGATAGAGATATTTATGTAATATTCTTATACAAAGCATAAAACACAGGACTTTTTTACACTGTAGGAGTTTTTAAAATAAAAAGACAGTAAATATCTGACTCAATTAAATAATGTATTGAAAACTCTAAATTGAAACATGGTAAATAATTTACATCTTTATATTCTGTAAATTATACTTTATGAAATAACCTGAAGATTTATTACTGACAAAAAACAGCTGATTCCTTTGTCAGGATCTTAAA
The DNA here is from genome assembly GCA_023375725.1 of Nephotettix cincticeps. Classification (NCBI taxonomy): domain Eukaryota; kingdom Metazoa; phylum Arthropoda; class Insecta; order Hemiptera; family Cicadellidae; genus Nephotettix; species Nephotettix cincticeps. Next base: position 75,495,954 of record CM041790.1, read on the forward strand.
TAGTAGTTTCGAAGGACATTAATTAAAATTGTAAGGAAAAATTAAAATTACTTTACAATGCAAATTTATTTAAGTCATTATACCTTTTATATTGAAAATAGATCTTTGTATTAGGCGGTCTTGACATCGAGACCTCTAGTTGGCGTAATTGTTTTTTCCTATTTTTCTTTTTCACGTCCTTTGAAATAATATATCCCAATATTGAACGTTCAATGAAAAACTTTAAATTCCCAAACTATACACTTTTTAATGGGTGTTGACAATGTTTCATTAAAAATACTTTTAGTTGCCCAATACCCGCAAAAGACAAGAAATACAGATAAACTTTAAATGTTTCCACCAAATGGACATAAGTCACTTTGAACACTAATGCTTTAATTTTCTATTAAGTTAAACAAATTAAAACTGATTGACTATGGTGCTAGATAAGGTTGATTATAAACCTATAATTTATAGAGTTATTTTATATGGCCTTTTTACCACGGATATATATTTTACCTGCCCCCAAACTACCCTATGTCTAAAATAGAGAGTGAAATTTTTCAAATTAGAAGATTATCTTTTACTTTTCCAAACAAATACCTAATTAAGTAAATTAATCTATCTTCAGATATGAAAAAGTAATGAAAAACTTCTCTTCAAAATTAAGATATTTTTGAACCGCTCAAAAAACTTAAAATTCACACCCAATCTAGTGATATCTTATTTGAAAAGTCTTTTCTAAAGATAATTAATTGCAGAAAGTAGTTTCCCACATTATTTTTATTTTTGCTACGAAGTGGAAAATGGTACTTACCCAGGAGACAAAGTACCAGAGGAGTCCACATGATGAGCTACTCCTGCGTCGTCTGCAGCATACCAGGTCTGCCAACCTTATATACTGGCCAGCTGTGCCGTCATGTTGTCTATCAACTGCTGACAGATGCTGAGTCCCCAATGATAACTGCCTTATGCCCTCTTGCTCTTTGTTCTCAAGTTTTTCCCACATTCCACTAATTATTGCTTGTAATTTGTTGAAGCTTTAAAACTGTAGACGTTGGCCTGGAAATTAAAAATTAATTATTAAGAAACGTTACGTGACATAATAATGTGTGATGTTTGGTCCTGATAAGTCCACCTATTTTTACTGTTCAAAGCAAAAATATAATAGAAAAAAATTAATTAACACAAGTTAATAGATAAGAATGATATAAAAGTTATTTCACCTTCCACAAAGTAGTAATGTCATTTATGCTCTGGTTTTGATATTTCAGAAAATTAATAATTTTAGAAATTTCAGATATTTCTCTTTTTATGAGTTACAGGTATAGTTTGTACAAAACATTATCAATTGATATGGGTGATATGGTTTAACGATACAGCTACCATATATCGTTAGGGACTAAGCGTGGGATTAACAATGGTCTGACCAGATTTGTAGTATCCTGCAACTAGTAAAATATGTTTTTATAGAAATTCAATCTAAAATAACTTTTCAAGTGTTTACTGACTTGACCATAGAGGAAGATATACTACACACACTTATTTCAAAACTAATTATATTTTATTCAAATGTTAAATTAATATATAGCAGATTTTAATTAAGGACACAAATTTTATAATTCATCTAATTGTAGATGAATTCTTAATAATTGAGCTGAGGAATTTTTTTGTTACGGAGATGTCTTAACTCCGGGGGGCATATTGGAAATCTGTCTGACCAAAATTTGAAATGGTGATGTCATATGACTGTAAGGACAGCTGTTTAAAGGATCCGACATATCTATTAAAAATAAGACATAAGACATAAAAATAGGCCCTTCATTGTACTAAAAAAGTGTAGAAAAATCTGTGTCCTACAGGAAAATTCCATTAAAAAGGAATGTGAATGCCACAGGATTATTATTATTATTATTAATTCTATTTCGTTAAATTGAAGTTTAAGAGTTTAATCAACCATGTGTGCAATAGTCGCATGATTGTTTATATAACACCTCACTCTCTTTTCATTCCCTATTAACTTTCCTAAGTAGAAATACTTGTTAGAAACTAATTTGACCTTGGTTTGATGTAAGAGGGGTTCTTTTGTTCTTCTACATTGTGTAGAGTCACAGTTTATAATAGCTTTCATTAGCTCTGACTGCACTAGTACATAATTTATATTCACCTTTAAAACTAAATGCTGTCCCAGTGGAAATATTTCATTGAAATAAATACCTATATAAAGTATTTGATAGCCAAAAAAGTACTATTAACATTGATAGGAATTATTAAAAACAAAGATGTCATTTTCCCCGGAGAACACATATTTACAGACATAGTACAGTACATACACATTACAGCAGACATATTTTTATGTCTACTGATTTTTCTTTATTTCTATACTATATTCTCTGACTGTTTTATAAAAGAGTGAACACAATCAAAGAAGAGGGATTTGCAAAAATATTTAGTTCCGTATTTAAATATTCCGTATTTTGCCGTTTAAAATATCACTATGATTAAGAGATAATTTAGTTGCTGGACACATGTCTAACCATCTACAATCAGGTTCACGAATCAAAGGTCTAAAACTACCAAGATGATGTAATAAATTAATTAATTAATTAATCTTGCTTTACATGTTTCAGCATATTTCAAAAATTCCTTGATAGAGTAAACTGGTCGTTCAACTAGCCAGTCTCTGAGGTGCTTGTTCAAACTAATTGATGGCATGTTCTTTAAGTCTTGTGGGAGTGAGTTGATGATATTTCGGCCAATGTAAGAGAGTTTCCTGCTGTACTGTGTTGTATAGTGAATGGGAAGATTGAAATCTGTTGCCCTTCTGGTGTTGTATGAATGAAAATTCCCATTTCTAGGTAGGTCAAACTGTTTGGTGTATATGACAACTGCATGGATGAAAAGCCGTGTGACTGTGACTGCTTTAGAGATTTAAAAGCCTCTCTGCAGCTATCTCTAGGACCAAGGCCTGAGAGTGCCCTAACAGCTTTTTTCTGGAGCACAAGAATTTGACCAAGATTGTACTCAGATGTTCCTCCCCAAACAATTAATCCATATCTGATTTGTGACTCTACTAGTGCATAGTACACTGTTTGAGCTATTTCAACACCTCCTAGCCATTTCATTCTTTTCACAGCATATAATCCAGATGAAATTTTCTTTCAGTCGAAACATCGGGAATTTCTTGAATTTGTTCGTGTGGTCTTCTAAAATTTATCCGTGTGATTTTGGATGGATTTATAGCCAGGTCGTCTTGCAGGGAGTATTGAAGAGCTTTATTTATTGATATTAGGATGTCTGAATGTAATTGTTGAGCAGTGTCGTCTGCAAAAAGAAGGGTTGTATCATCTGCATTCATTATGGTTTGGACATGGCTGACATTGATGACACTGGGGAGATCATTTGTGAAGAGGATGAATAACAAGGGACCCAGGACTGATCCTTGTGGTACACCTCTGCTTACTGTAGATTGCTTTGATCTATATACACATTTCCTCCCATTATCATTTTGTTGAATTTCAACAATTTGACTCCGTTCTTTCAAGTAGCTGGCCACCCAGTCTTTTGCCAAGCCTTCTATTCCTTTTGATGACAGTTTAGTCATGATGAGATCATGGCCTAAGCAGTCGAAAGCTTTGCTATAATCTAATAAGACAGCTGAGACATGTTCGTGTTCCTCTAAACAATCTATTATTTGTTCTATGAGGTTTGTTAAGGCTGTTGTGGGGATCTCCCTTTAAGGAAGCCATGCTGATTTTTTGCTATTAAGTTATGTTGTTCAAGGTGACTCAGTATTCTTGTTAAAGCGATCTTCTCTATTATTTTTTGCAAAATTTGATATAAGTGAAATGGGACAATTTTTATAGTTTTGTGGAAAGTCTTTTTTTGTGTTTTGGATATATCTTGGCTATTTTCAACAAGGAAACAATTTGTACACTTCACGCTGATATTGGTTTAAAATTAAGACTTTTTGTACACTTTTTTAAATTTTAGACTTTGATTGCTTGATGGTAAAAAAGGCTCCTACTACCCCCAGTAAGTGATATGCTGGTCAGAGTGTAAAATAAAATATTAACTAAACATCAATTGTTGTGAGCAGTAGTTATTTTTAAATTTTGTGTTTCATTTAGTCATTTTAAGGTGACCCCTAATGGACAGTTTGCCTTGAGGAACCTAAATCATCCACCATTTGAAATTTCTGGTTTAGCTAAGTAAAAAATGTTGTATATTGGACAAGGTGTTGAATACAGTTATTTCTTGTTTGTTTGTTATTTAAGTTCTTTTCTAAGGCTTTTTAAGCTGTTTCCTCCCAGTTGGTATACAGAATTTCTTAGAGAAAAACTACAAATTTTGACACCATAACGTAATATGAGCTTTTAAGACAAATAATTTACTAAATTTACAGAAATTTTGCGGAAGGTGTTTTATTGTCACGTCTTGTCATATCCAATGCAGAGTGGCTGCCCCATTTAAACACATGCAACTGCTTACATCAAACTCTTTAAATTTAAAAATGTTCTGTCACATTCAATGCAGTGAGCAGCAGGCCTGAGAGCCTATGAAGGATATATGTGCCAAATACATAGAAAAACTCACTAGTTCTCCACAAAATTTTATAACTCAGTATACATGGCGTTAAAAATAATAGGCCAAACATTAACAGAATTTCCAAGATGCCTGAGAACCTATTTAGTCAGCAGATAAATAACCTTGATATGTAGCCTATGTTGTTATACATTCCCTCATTATTTTTATGAAAACTATTATTTTGAAACAACTGTTAGTTCTATATCTAATTTTAGCGAATTTCCCATAGGGAAGAAGCTATTACCGTAGGTCTCATGGCGAGACTTATTAATAAGATAAAAATTATTTATGGTAGAAATGACTACTTTCAGTGTTCCTCACAGCAGCTAACCTGCACACTCTTTCCCATGTTAATCTTATGGAGAATAGGCAAATAATTCTCACAACGGCGTAGGGGTTGGCGATCCCACCGCCCAGTGGCGCTGTCACTGCAATCAGCCTCCCTGACTCTCTACTCTCCTCTTGAGCAGGGTCTTTTCTATCTACCCACGTTTCTTCTCCCCTCCAATGCGTGGATAGACTGTCTTCATCTATCTGTACAAACCCATTCTCTTCTTCTTCTCCCATCTTCTCCCCTGCTCTTCCGCTTTGTTTCAGGCCAACTCAAGGTGTCACGTGAACCGTGCCGAGGAGTGGATGGCACCAGGCCTTATATATGGTGTCTAGAACGGTACCTGCAGGATACCGGGCGACCTCCTGCAGTAAGTAGCCTTACCTGGACATGCGGGGCTCTGTTCAGGCGGACGGATATTTCCCTAGCTACTCGTGGGAACAGACATGGAAGAAGAAAAACAAAATAAAAAGAATTCAGGGCAGGATCAACTGCCGCGGGCAAGTACCGCACAAGCTAATACTAAGAACACAGGGCAGGAGCAACTGCCGTGGGCAAGTACCGCACAAGTGAATACCAAGAACACAGGGCAGGAGCAACTGCCGCGGGCAAGTACCGCAAGACACAGGAGGGGGGGTCAAAGGTATCGACCGTTGGCTAGATACCCAAAACTGGGGGAACCAGGGGGTAAGGACGACCCTCGTAGACAGGGACTGAGTGGGGCAGGTACCCGCAGATACCTTCGACTCCTGGAGCAGGGCATGGAACCTGACGAGGCCAGGAAGAGGGTTGAAGAAAGGAAGGCAGCAGGGCAGAACGAACCTGCGCCCAGTCAGGGGAAAAGGGGTACGCAGGAGATCACCCCACCCCAGAGGGAGTACGATGCTAAGAGGAGGAGAGTGGGTACAGAGGGTTCACCCTACGCACCTGCACGTGGGCAAGCAACCACATATGCAGAAACTACTTAACTCGTCAAAGTTGCTGTACTCCCAAAGGAGTACCCTAAATTGAGGCTGGGGAAGGAGGAGCTTTCACAGCTAGAGGACACTATCATCAGAGAGATAGCGAGAGGTACCTCGTGCAAGGTTAAGTTTGTGGGCGTGCACTTCAGGCCTGGGTATATGCTGGTGGAGTGCATCAACCAAGAAACTGCTGACTGGTTGAGGAGTAAGGCCACCCAGCTGCAGAAGTGGAAGGGGGTAGAGCTGATGGCGTGCCTTGGGGACGATATACCCAAGGCTCATAACGTCACGATCTTCTTCCCAAGAAGCAAAGGCGAGGACGACAAGTTCATCCTGTCCCTGGTTGAAAGCCAGAACGAGGGGCTTGGTACCCAGACGTGGCAGGTTCTGAGGAGTAAAGAGGAGGGACAGGGAAAGCTCCTGCACATTGGGATTGATGACCAGGCATGGGAGCAAATCAAGAAGGAGGAATTCCAAATTTTTTACCGATTTGGGAGGATCCCTGTGCATGCGCGCAAGCCCACGGAGAAGGAGGCAGGCGAGAAGTCGGGAGACTCCAACCAGGAGGAGACTAACCAGCCAGGGGGAGCTGAGGGAAGCGATGTACAGGGCAATGACCTGGACCTCTCTAGCCTCAATATAGCAACCCCCAAGATGGCAGAGAGTATGGAGGAAGAGGAGGAGCAGGCACTGCTAGATGGCGAGGAGGATGCCCTCCCTCAAGAAAAAGTTGGGAAGGGATCTCCTCAACCTTAGGATAGCCCAGGTAAACCTTCATCATGCCAAGGGAGCCTCGGCCTTGGTCTTGAGAAGATTTTCCCGGGAGGGACAGATGGTGGTGCTGATCCAGGAACCCTGGGTCCTCAGAAAGAAGATTATGGGCCTCCAGAGCAAGGATGCAAAGGTAATTTGGGACACTAGGGAGGGTAAACCTAGGGCTTGCATTCTGGTAAGGAATTATACGAGGTGTATGTGTGTCACAGAGTACCTATCACGGGACCTAGTGCCAATTAGAACCTGTCTAAGCATAGGGGGCACCGACCGTGATGTGATCCTGGCCTCTGGATATTTTGATGCTGAGAGGGAATGCCCTCCTCCAGAAGTCCAGGGCCTGGTAGAGTACTGCGACAGGATGGGACTGCCGCTGATCTTGGGATGTGACGCAAATGCGCACCACACTGTGTGGGCCAGCAGCAACATCAACAGGAGAGGTGAGAATCTCCTGGAATTTATTGTAAGATCTAATCTAGAGATTATGAATGTAGGGAGTAAACCTACCTTCGTAACAAAGAACAGAAGGGAGGTGCTAGAACACATCGAAAGGTGGAGGGTGTCTGATGAGCCCTCTCTTTCTGATCATAGGATTATAGAATTTAGTCTGGTGGGGACAATCACGGGTAATACCCATGGCAGAAACTCCAGAAATACGGACTGGGAGAAGTATAGGTCGATATTAGGCTGTAATATGGACCAATTGAGCTCTCAGGTTTCTAGCAACTTTGAGGTGGAAGAGGCTGTGGAGAATCTGAACACAGCCATTATGGACGCATATGTCTCTAGCTGTCGGGTCAAAAAGGAACCAGCCAGTCGGGATGTCCCCTGGTGGAACAACCGACTATCAGAATTAAGGGTGGAAACTAGAAGGCTGTTCAATAGGGCAAAAACAGATGGAGGGTGGCAAAGGTACTCCAAGGCCCTTACTCTGTACAACAAAGAGATAAGGCGAGCAAAAAGGGACAGCTTCAGGAGGTTTTGTGGGCAAATTACCTCTATTCCAGAGGGGGCCAGATTGCACAAGACCTTGGTTAGGGACTGTACTTATGGGACAATGTCACTAAAAACCCCGGCGGGGGGCTATACAGAGGATGAGGTTCAACGCACTCTCCTTCTCCTGGAGACGCATTTCCCAGGGTGCAGACCGCTGGGGGGGGTGACAACAGAACCAAGAGCAGTTATATCTCAAAAGGATGACTGGAAAGTGGCTAAAGCAGTCATTTCACCAGGGAGGTTAGAATGGGCCATCAACTCTTTCGAGCCCTTCAAGTCGCCGGGAATATATGGCATTCTCCCGGCACTACTCCAAGAGGGGAAGAGGGAGATACTGCCCTACCTCTTAGGGGTGATGAGATGTAGTTTAGCAACGGGGTACATACCCTCGAAATGGAGGAGGGCAAGGGTAACCTTCATTCCAAAAGCAGGCAAAAAGGACAATAGTCAACCTAAGTCCTACCGTCCCATAAGTCTAACCTCTTTTCTGTTGAAAACAATGGAAAAGATGGTGGACAACCACATAAGGTCAGAAGTGCTGAGGGATTACCCTCTACATCAGCAACAGCATGCATATCGGGCGGGAAGATCAACAGATACTGCCCTATATGAGCTGACAAAAGTGATCAGGCTAGCACTGGACGGGAAAGAGACCGTTTTATGTGCCTTCCTGGACATAACAGGAGCCTTTGATAACACCTCTCATTTATCAATAGAGGGGGTACTGGAAGGTAGAGGGGTTGACAAGACCACAACCCGTTGGATTAGGAATATGCTGTCCACAAGAACGGTGGAAACACACGTAGGAAATAGAATTATTCAAATGGGTACAGTGAGGGGGTGCCCTCAGGGTGGGGTATTATCACCCCTCCTTTGGAGTCTGGTAGTCGATGAGCTTCTTGGGAAACTAACCAGGAAGGGCTTGCGATGCATCGGATATGCAGATGATGTGGTCATCATCGCAAGAGGGAGGTTCGAAAACACTCTCTGCGATCTAATTCAGGGGGGGGCTTGACTGTACAGAGGCTTGGTGTGAGTCTGTGGGGCTGTCAGTCAACCATAAGAAGACATCGCTTGTGCCTTTCACAAGAAAGAGGAGACTTGAGCATCTGAAGACCATCAGGCTTGGGGGGGAGGAGCTTAAGTGGAAATCAGAAGTGAAATTTCTAGGGTTAATACTAGATAAGAAACTTATGTGGAATAGACACATAGAGGAGGTGACCAACAGGGCTAGTAATAACCTGATGACATGCAGGAGATATGCGGGGAAGATGTGGGGTTGTAACCCATATATACTAAGAAGTATGTATACCCTGTTAGTGAGGCCTATCATTACATATGGGTGTGTGGTCTGGGCTGGTAGAACCAAAGTTGAAGCAACAAAGAAAGCCCTGGAGAAAGTACAGAGGCTGGCATGCGTTATCATTACAGGAGCTATGAGATCCTGTCCCACTGCTGCCCTGGAGGTGATCTTGAATCTGACACCCCTACACTTTGTGGTAGAGAGAACAGCAAGGGAGACCTTGCTTAGAATGGAGAAGACTGGCTTTGAGACTTCCTCCACAATTTGCGGGGAGCTACTTCTGCCAGGCCTAAGGGACCTGATGAAACGACCAAGGGATTCCATGGTAAGAAAGTATAACTTTGAAAGGAAATTCCATGTGGAGCTAGGAAATAAACTTAGCTGGGACGGGAAAACCCTAAATTCCCTCGGGAATCAGGTCATCAGGTGGTATACTGATGGCTCTAAGACCGAGGAGGGGACTGGTGTAGAGGTATTTGGTCCCAGGATCAAATACAACGAATCACTGGGGCGTTCCCCCAGCATATTCCAAGCAGAGGTCAAGGCCATAGAAAGGTGTGCACACTTCAACCTAAGCAGAGGATACATGAAAAGGGAGATTGTGATCCTCTCAGATAGCCAGGCTGCCATTGGAGCCTTGAGCTCAGCAGCCTTCAGATCCAAGATGGTCTGGGACTGTCGGAGCAGTCTAGATCAATTGGGGAAGAACAACAAGTTGTCACTACTTTGGGTACCTGGGCACCAAGGTGTCCAGGGGAATGAAGTAGCAGACAAACTGGCTAGGGTAGGGGCAGCCACCCCCTTTGTTGGACCGGAGCCAAGTTGTGCACTGGAGGACTCCTTTTTCAAAAAGAAATTAAAGGAGGAAGAGAAGGAAGCCAAAGGGAAAGCCTGGACTGTTCATCCAGGATGCCGACAGGCTAAGGAAATGCTTGGAGGGCATAATATAAGAAGGTCTGAGACCATGATCAGGCTTAAGAAAAACGATCTAAGGATACTGACGGGATTTCTAACCGGACACTGTAGGCTCAGGGGTCATCTGAGCAAGATGGGCATTGTCCAAGAGGGTGAAAGCCGCTTCTGCCTATCTGGAGAGGAAACACCTAGACACCTATTGGCTGAGTGTGACGCGATAGGTCAGAAGAGAGCCAGAAGCTTGGGAACACACCAGGTGGCGGTGGAGGATTTTCCAAAGTTAGAACCCCTCGTTATACTAAACTTTATTAAGGCATTAGGACTAGAGGGGGTTCTCTAGGCAAGAACTAGAGACTAGTCTGGGGGCACAATAGATCTCATAGGTCGCGGTGCAATCTTTCCCCTAGATTTTATCAAGTATCAAGTATCAAGTAAATAATTCTCACGTTTATGGACAGATTTTTATAAAACTTGTCATATATTATTATTGTTATGTTATTGATTTGGAAATTCGCTGAGTACGCAGGTCTGCTGTGACGGGGGTATTGTGATAATCCAAACATCTTTATCTCTAACTAGCTTTAAAACACCAACCTTAGACATAGAATTGAATATTTTGGCTACTTTACTAGGGCAATTTACAACATTCAACATTTGGCTTATGTGACTGATCAGCAACAGGTTCATTACCAGTAGTAGTCTGGGGTTGCGGCTTTGATGCACAAGAAAACCATTCAACAAAGGGTTTGGTTTTACCTTAGGTATACAATAAAAACTAAGAATAACTATGCGAGCATCAATAAATTTGAGCCACTTCAAACCCATTGTTTTTCTACGTCATCTTTATCTGCTGATTTCTGATCCCACTGGTTACTAGGTATTATCAATTTTTCTTGTTCCTGATCGGTTCCCATGCATGGACGGAAGTTCAGTTGCTGTACGTGACTTGTAATAACACGTACCCACGGACGTCTCTTAGCGATATAATAATGAATTGAAAACTTTATTTTCATAATATTTTAAACTTTAGTAAAGTTCTACATTTTTACATCATTTGCTCAGATTAATAGAATAATCAATTTTGAAAAGAGAATGCTTTAAAACTTAACTGAAGAAGGAAGTGGTTAGTATATAAATCCTTTATTGCAATATAACCATTAACTTCTGAAGAAATACGACATAAAGATAATGCAAATTTTCATCATAAAAGTAACAACAACAGCAAAATATTTGATGACTGATAAGTGGCAATGAATTACAAATAAATCTTAAAAGTTAAACTGTGCTAATCAATCAACCTTTATCAATTTTGTTGCCAAAGGTCAACTTTTCTGCTTACATTGTTAAAAGGAATTTAGTAAAAGCTTCTTACATATGTTATTTCAGTTCATTCACATTTTTGATTTATATTTAAAAAAAATTAAGATTGAGAGAAGATAAAGAGATATTGTATATTAATTTATAATGTTTACATTTTGGTTAATTTTGTTTTAATCTTTGACTATACCGGTACATTAATATAAGCATATTATGAGTCAAAATTTGCTTTCTCCTCTAAATATTTTAATTTAGAAAAGCTTACATATTGGCCCTGTGAATTAAAACAAAGAACTAATGTAAATTTACTAAAATAAAGACACATAAATTTATCACAGTTTTTCTTTACCAAAACGATGAATGTGACTCTAAGTGCTGCAGTATGTGTGATATAAAATAATACCCCCGTCGCAACAAACCTGCGTACTCAGCGAATTTCCAAATCAACAATATAATAATAATAATATTTGACAAGTTTTATAAAAATCTGTCCATAAACATGAGAATTATTTGCCTATTCTCCATAAGATTAACATGGGAAAGAGTGTACAGGTTTGCTGCTGTGAGGAACACTGAAAGTAGGCATTTCTACCGTAAACAATTTTTATTTTCAACATTTACACCAACTTTCATCAACATCTGTCCATAAATAAAGGAGTTTGCCTATTCCCTATATGATTAACATGGGAAAAGAGTATGCAGGTTTGCTGCCATGATAAACACATAAACTATGATTTTTAAGTATAAATGGATAGATCTCAACCACATGAAGCTAAATATCAAGTTTTATCCAAAAATATTGATTAATATGGGAAATATTAATTTTCCATATCCTCCTTAAGATTAACATTGGAGCCCCACAATACAACGTACTGTGTTAATATCTCGGTAACCGTTGGAGATAGAGAAAAACTTTAAGGAACTTAATTGTGTAGTTTTTTAAGCTGATTCCAATGGTGAAATATAAAATTAGAATTTTTTTTAAATTACATGTGAAAAACGCAAAAAACCCCATTTTGGGGTACAAAATCCCCCCAAACTACCCATTCCCATGGACCGATATGTCTGGTTTACGAGCTCGTCCGAGCATTTGTATGAATACACGTCTCTACCAAATTTGGTCTCGATCAGACCATTTTTTCGAGATTTATCGTGTTCACAGACACACACATATTTATACAGTATATATATATATAAATTTTAACGACTATTATTTTTGGACTCTGGGCACCTAAAGAAGAAAAAATAACATGGTCCCGGGCTTAAGTCTCACCATGAGACCTACGGTAATAGCTTCTTCACCTATGGGAAATTCGCTAAAAGGAAAGAAGTTAAAAAAATTAAATATGACAAAATGTAAAAATACTCTAAACAATCTAGAGCCTGCATTTAAGAATAGGTTTACAGTGTTAGAGAATGAGTCTATGGACGATGAATCAACCTGTATAAAAAATGTTTCTGGTATTTGGGAGAAGTTTCATGGGAGGCATCATGTTAAGACCCTTGAGGTATTGTGTTAAGATTCCTGGTGAAAAAATACCTTGACACTAGTGGCTAGTCCTAATCCAATCAACAATACCTTTAATTAGTTTTTCTTGCAAGGGCTCGAACACTGGTGGTTCATTAAAGGACAGTAACACTAGGAAATGATCAGGATTAAGGTCAACAAAATGTGTCATGTGTGTAGGGCACGTTACATTTTTAAAAACACCAATATATAAAATATCTGGCCTTACATTTGGGTTATGTGAGAAGAATGTAGGCTTGTTCCGAGACATTATTGTCAAATTACAATCCGTAATGTCATTAAAAAGTTTTCAGCCATTGGATTGGTGGTATTGCAGCCCCAGGCTTCGTGTTTGCAATTTAGATCTCTCAACAATACTGTTGGAACATTGTCAGGAAAAAGTCTTTCAAAATAAACTTTAGAAAATTTGTAACATGGAGGATGATAGGCCGAATATAAATTTAACTCTTCATTGTTTATTTTTATACCAACAATTTCTAAATTCCCAACATAAGGTAAACTTAATGAACGATGAGAGTTATGTTTCATAATAATGATAGAAAACCCCGCCAGATGCATGAGGAGCACGTCTGTCAGATCTGCATACGAAGTACCCTCTGGTATCACAAAATTTTCAGGAATTTTCTAGCACAAATTTTCTAGCTAGTCAGGAACAACACTATAGAACTTTACCGTTGGCTGCTAACATTGGAATGAGTTTTTCATGTTATAAAACATGACAATTTTATTGCCTAAATTTAATGATGTGCTGATAATAATAATTGATTGATGCCGGAAAAATTGCTTCAGAATATATTGTTTGGAGTTATTATTTGAGTACATCAGCAGAGGAGAGCGGGAGCTTATAGGAGTAAATAAGTTAAGCGCAAGCATGCTCGGACTAAAAACACATCCGCCACTATTTTTTTGTAAGATCGTTCAATGGACGGTCGTGACACCTTAAGGCCATGCCACACCGAGCTCGCTACCGCGGCGGACGCGAACTTTTAAAAATCGCTCACCATGTTATCAAATGGGCCAAGCCACACCGAACTACCGCGCGCCCGCGGGCGTGCGGTAGTGTCCGCCACTACCGCTTGCTGAGCGAATTTTTCAGACTACCGCTGGTCTTGCGCATGCGCAAAGAATTTTCTGACTCTATTGCCCTATAAGCAAACAGCCAATCTCTCCTTTGCGGTTATTGCTTTCCTGTAGTTTTTATCATTTTTCTTAATATGTTCTTCAACTAGTGACAACACTTCACTAAACTGTTTTGGGTTTAGCCTGAAGTAGGTTTGAACATTTCTTCGTCCAGTTCCAAATCTGCCACAAGGTAGTGGAATTCCCCATACGTCTCTCTCTTCTCATATATGGGGTGAACCCACTTGGACCTCTTACAAGCCATCGAGTTTAAGAGTATTAGTTCCTCGTCACTACTCGAGTCGTCGCCCACCCACGGAACACAATTTTTCACCAAGTCGTGGTTCAACCAAGGTATATCGGACGACATTTTAATCACTAGTGACCGATATTCGAAGTTATAGCAGAGAGCTGGATCCCCCACCACCAAAAAACTACCGCTACCGCGCGGTAGCGGTAATTTTGGTGTGGACTGGCTCGAGGTAAAACGTCCGCGTGCGGTACTCCCGTGGCGGTAGTGGCGGATGTCGGTGTGGCATGGCCTTTAGAATAAAATAAATGAAATGAAACGAAGCGGCCATGTCTTCACGTCACGTTCAATGTGGAAAGACCTTTTAAAGTAGGATAAAACATTCGAATCGTATATAATGAAGTAGGGTATGCAGGCGATAACATATTTCATGTTTTATTTATAGAAATATATTTTGAAAAAAAATTTCAATTTGTTTAACTTTTGGGATATAACGGGTGTCCCACGAAGATGTCCCTATTTTTGAGTTCTCCGTCGCTTAATTTAATCATAGATGAACGGATATTAAAGTTATAATCCGTTCCACTCTGGTTTAACTAATGGCAATGTTGCGTGTCGGGATGTGTCGTCAGAGTTCCAAGATCGCCCGTTGTCCGGTTAGACCAAAATAGAGATAAAAAAGTCAGCGTATTGACTGTGCAAAAGCTACTTAAAATTTTGTAAGAGTATTTAATTAGGAAAAACTTTGTAAATATATAAAGTGATAGGTGCCAAAAAATGCAAACCTATTTATTCAATAAATGCAAAGCAATATTCGAAGTTCAGTTGCACATAACGGTCTATTTAAATATTAATTGTATTCTACGTTTTGGCGTTGTATCCGCGGCGCCCACGCGACGGCCCAGAATACAAAAACGACTTTTGGAGAAACCGTCCACACCAATTTCTCCTACACGAATAAGAGTATACCATAATTTAAACCATTGAATTATTGCACCAAATTACAATATGCTAATAACCAAAGTACAGTAACTAGGTTTCTAGATACTTTTCTTTACTAGTAACTAAAGACTAGCAAGACACGAAAGAAATGGTGGAAATAGATAATTAGAGATGAACTTTCTACGTAATCACGAATCAAGGTATGAGAAACAACCCATTGGTTGTTTTCAGGTGCTGATAGAAGGTTATTATTTGTGCGTGTATTGGATTTAGATAGATTGTGTCATATTGTACATCGTAAAGTAGTATGATTTAGTGACACCTCCAGATGCGTTTAAACCTCTTTGAACTTAGAGGTAACCTAACTTATAATAACTAGATTATAAAATAAAAAAATAATTAATTGTTGTTGTAAAAAGTCTAGCAGAAAGCTGCAGTAAAAAAGTGGACTGTGAAGTGAATCTTATATTAAAGAAGTAGATGTAATTTCAGATAGAAATAATTGTAAATATCACTAAAATGTTATTATGAATTTGTCACACAATTTGAAATGGTTTTAATGATATTTGGAAGATAAGCATTTTCAATTGAAATTCATAAATAAGGTGGTTAGGTTTGGGTTTTATCTAGTTGCTAGACCTATTACGAGTTTGTGAAGAGTTCCTAACCTTAACTATTAATATTTTGTGAATTGCTTTTATGGGTCTATTACGTTTATTTTTCCATCACAAAAATATATCTAGGGACTTTGAAAAAATGTATGTGCTAACCATTTTTTATATATAATCTTTACGCCTTTTTTGGCTTTTAGGCGCATAAAAAAACTTGGTCCCGGGATTAAGTCATACCATGGTAATAGCTTCTTCCCCATGGGAAATTCGATAAAATGTCTTTATTTAAGAGGCGAAGTTAGGACTAAAAAGCCCTCTCTACAACTTATCCTCTACTAAGCAAAATTTGCTTATATTAATAAAGATAAAAAACTGAAGTAGTAAATAATAACATTAATTATAAACAAACAATATTTTTTTAAGTATAAAAACATAGATGAGACAAACACACTTCATTCTCTTAATCGCTGTTGCCCTGACAATGACACACATTACTTGGCACTACCTCTTCCTAAGATGAGACGTTTCACCTCTGCCACGAATCGAGCAAGGTTACCCTCATTTTTAATTATATCAGGAAGGGAGTTCCAATACCTAGAAGCAGAGACAGTGAAAGGATTAGTAAAATGGGTTCTGGAAGGAAGAGAGACTGATTGGTCTGAATTTCATGGCATCCAAATACGAGGCTCAACCTTGTTAAGGGATAAAACACTACTTACTCAAAGGTCGAGGAACATGCCTAAAGGCTGAGCTTACCCTAAATAATTCAGGTTTGGAAGAAAAGAGAATCCTTACAATGAAGGGCTGTAAAGATTGTTCCTCACCTGGCGATTCAATTGTTTGGAACTTTAACAGCCCATGTATTCTTAGTCAGTTTCAGTACAACTAGCAAACATCCATTCCTCATTTGGTCCATTTTAACAGTTAAATTAGCCTATTTTTTTGTTTAAAGTAATAATTATTTATTTTTTAAGGAATGGTGTCCACACTTCAAACTATTCGAGTCAGTTGGCTAACAACTAGCTCTTTCATCATTAGTCTTCCTAAGCCCGCCAGGTGTTGTTCTCCTTTGTTAAATTATACATTAAGAGTGACCATGGCAGATTCAGCTAAAGAAGTAAAACCAAAAGTATTTGTAACTCGTGCTGACTACCCTAAGAATGGTATTGATCTGCTACAAAAAAAGTAAGTAATTTTATATGTTCTAATTTGGGGAATTAGGGAAGGCCATATAACTAATTACCTTAGGTGGCGGAAAGACTTAGCCTCAGAACCATTTCTGTTTTAGGTCCCCTAATGACCGAGAACATCATTAATTTAATGCTGTATAAACGTGTAGGTCTATTTGAATCCTAGCTTTACCTCAATAACTAATGATATACTGAAATTAATATGTGCAGATTCTTGTCTCTTGTTGTTTCCCAGTGCTGTGGAGCCACAAATAAAAATTTAATCTTTTGTAAAATTATTAATTAGCTTCCTGATAAAAAATACTATGGAAAACTTGGCTTTGAAATCTAGTTTGTTAAAAACTGTATTTTTGTTCTGCTACTGTGTATCAAACCTTTACTGTACAGGCTACTCAGAGCTCATTCTTATAGGGGACAAATTGTTACTTTGATAAAAATAGATTTTGAAAAAAAATATAGATGATGAAACTGATTCGTAGCATTGCATGACATTGTAACATAGGAAATTCACTGAGTAGGTATGCAGGTTTTATAACTTAATGGGTTTTTAAGTGCTTAAGCAATGTCTCCAAGGAAAATATTAAGGTTTGACATAGAAATACAGAACCTATGTCAGGACTAGCGGATCAGGAGCATCGGTCCACCCAAACCATGTTTTTTCCCTGTACCATGAGTTATTCATCAGCAGATAACACAAGGCCCTTGGTGTTTATCGACAGACCATTATCTGGCATGAGGTTTCAACCCTTGTCTAGAATTTTTTATCTACAAAATTCCACAGGCTTCAAGATTTATCTTACAAATTTTCATTATACCGAGCTCTTAACAGACTATGTATCAAATGAATCTCCGCTTTTAACAATTACCGCACAAGAATTCTCCTTGGTTCATGAAGTCTCAACTTATTATAATTTGCAAGATTTTACTGTAGGTCAGGTAACTATATTTTTAAATTACTTAAGTTTACAATTGCTTATTGAAGCCATCTGGGATGCGAACCATAACCATCGCTGACTAATGTTCTCAGTCTGTGTAACTCTACCAACCAAACCAACTCTACTGACTACTATTTCACTAGTTTTTTTTTAAAACCTATTCTAAACATGTTACCTGTAAATTTCACATGTTTATCTAGATTTGATGTTGAGATTTACCCTAAAGAAAAGACGATTATCAGTAAAGCGGAACTTCTAGAAGTAATCAAAGGAAAATCTGCAATATTTTGCAGCTTGAATGATAAAATTGACAAGGAAGTACTAAATGCTGCAGGTAAATTTTAACTTATATTTTAGAAAAGATGGATTAACTGTGGTAATTGTATTGTAATTAAATATTTGGATTTTAACTTATCTGCCTGTCAATATTGTACTAACACCTTGAGCCTGGAACCACTACCACTGGTTTAATTGAGGAGCCTAGGGGGTTAATTATTGCTAGAACAAATTTAAGTAATCTATAAATATTATATATTTTTGGAATCAGAAAGAAACCTCCTTGAAAGAAACATAAAATACTTGTTATTTGTAAAAAATTGTGAGCAATTCGTAAGTTTAGTTGTCATCACTATTATACATCTCGAATCGTGTCACTTTTCAATGGATCGTTACCCATACAGACATCATTCGAGAACCTATATTTTTATTTCGTTAATACGCGGCAGACTAAAATAAAACCAAAGATGTATAAAGATTAATGACTAATAAATAAGTTATAAGTACCGAAACCCGAAAATTCGTTGCTTTGAAATTAAATAAGTCAGTCCGATTTAGGGTTGGGTGTCGGCCAACTGGACATACAAGCTAGCCCAACTTAGGGTTGGGCTTTGGCTCCAAAATGTTACAAACAGAAAAATGTTTTTACAGTAGAGGTTCTCTTCTCTTAATTTACCTCTAACTGACCGGACTATGATCTGTATATCACACTTATTTCATTCAGTGTTTCATTAAAGTATACTATAAAAGGACGACCTATCTGACTTCCTTGTGGGACATCCTACTTAATCTCTTTCTCGTCGCTAACAACATTCCCAACCTTAACCACAAACTTTCTTTCTTTTAAGTTAGTCGGTTAGTTACTAAAATGACAACCTACCCAGGTAGGTATTTTAAGCCAAGTATGAATGAGAAATGAGTTCAAGATAATTGTGACACGGTTAAGTAGCTCTTAGACCATTTTAGGAAGGGACCCTTCATTTCTAAAGCTCTCACTGTTTTATTCAAATTCAATAGTATTAAACACCCTAGAAAAGTCAATAAACAACCTAAGACCATGACAGGTACTATCCAGCAAATTCATTTGCAAACCCATGCAGAGCTTGTTCTGGGTACTACGTCTCTTTCTGAAGCCATAGTTTATCATTAAGTAGATTGTGTTGCTTTAGATACTTATAATGGTAATTTAGGATATATACCTCAAGAATTTGTTCAAATGATATTATTTAACTATTAATTTAATTTGCAATAGGGGGTAGTCCTGAAAATTCTTTTTGTTTTTTTTTATAAATGTGCTGGCATAAC
The DNA here is from genome assembly GCA_023375725.1 of Nephotettix cincticeps. Taxonomy (NCBI): domain Eukaryota; kingdom Metazoa; phylum Arthropoda; class Insecta; order Hemiptera; family Cicadellidae; genus Nephotettix; species Nephotettix cincticeps. Next base: position 75,515,271 of record CM041790.1, read on the forward strand.
TTAGGGATAATAAACTCTGATAACTCTTGGTAATAAGTTGTGGTTTTAAATCCTATAAATAATTACTAGTTATAAAAATATAGTAGTAAAAAGTTCTGAACACAGATATTTAAAAATAATCTTTACCAGAATACTAACGTGATTGACTTTGGAGGTATGGATTAAAAACTTTTAATGTGATATCACTATAAACTAAACTGGGATAGTGACCTGATTAAACAATTTTAAAATACTGTACATCATATAAAATCTGCCAGTAGGCTGTATTCTGAATCTAGTGAGAGGAGGGGTGGGCATGCATGATAGGCGTGCATCACCAAGTTGTTATATCTGAATAACATTTTATATGAAGAACCTATTAGTTTAATTAAATTTAAAGTTACCTAACAATGGAATACCCCAAAATCAATTAGCCTACCTTAAAGTTCACATTGTGTCAAGTTTGAAAGTTACTATTGCCTCACTTTTGTCACCAAAATTTTAAAAAGTCCACTAAATTGGTTATTTTGTGTTTAGGGTGATAGCAAATAAGGTAAAATTTTTTCAGGTCCACAATTAAGGGTGGTAAGCACAATGTCAGTGGGCGTGGAACATATTGATGTCAAAGAGTGTCAGAAACTGTCCATTCGAGTAGGATACACCCCTGATGTACTCACGGAGGCTACTGCTGAGCTCACAATGGCCCTGCTGCTGGCCACGTCTCGCCGGTTGTTGGAGGCCAACACTCAGTTGCGCACGTAAGCAAACAAACTTTCCAAGCCCCAACTTTACTCTCCCTAAAACCTGAAACATAATGAACATGGGAGAACTCCCTTTGTTACTTTTAAAGTAGTTATTGATACTAATGAGGGTGTGGTTAACGTGTTCAACTGGTACAAAAGGTCACAGAATCTCTCAGATCCCAGTTTTTCTCAAAGGCACTGATTTTTTCCCCCAAATTTTGATCTGAACCACTTTCCCAAGTATTATTTGAAATTAAATATTTGCCAAATGACCCTTTTTATGTTCAATTTAAAGTCATCCATGTGTAAATCAATTGACACAAAATTTATTTTTGGATGAGATCAAGTAAGTTAACCTTGCAGCAGTGAGTAATTCTGGGAAAGTAGAGAAGTGGTGGGTTGTAACCAGAAGGCTTTTTGTATGTCAGTGACATTTGAATGTTTCAGTGGAGGTTGGAGCTCATGGGCGCCCGTTTGGATGTGTGGTCCAGCTCTGAAGGGGTCGACAGTTGGCCTCGTAGGCTTTGGACGCATCGGAAGAGAAGTAGCTCGCAAACTGAAGGCATTTCATGTAGCTAAAATACTATATATTGATTCTGGGAGCAAACCATCTGCCCAGAAACTAGAAGGTAATTGATATAACCTCCTTTTCCAACTTATTTTGTGTAATTAATAAAATTATATCCTTAATAAATTAATAAGTATACGTTTAAATTTAAAGGCACTTTGACTATAGATAATAACACAGAATTATTCTTACCAAAAATAGTATTATCAAATTATAACACATAAACTAAATGAAACACAAAAAGCCATGTTGTCGTAATTCAAAAATTCTATGATAAAATGATTATAATCACATACACAAGTATCCAGATACTTTCCTAACTAAATTTTATAGCTGGCTCTTGAAAAATCTCTTATATACATTATCTGAATTTTTAAACTTATCCGCAGTAAATATTTTCTTTTAATTCTGATATTTTCAGTGCTATGATTGCTTTGAAAATTCTTTACCACCACTAACTTCAAAATTGTGTACCAACACAAAAAAATGTGTTAATACTTTCTCAATACTGTTTTTGTGTTGGTGGAGTAATATAACATAAGAGGCTAAAAAGCAACACGTTGTATCTTATTTCAGAGGCTAAAGAGCTTGGGGCAGAAAGGATGGAGCTGGAGCCACTATTGGGTGCAGCAGACTTTGTGATCGTAACTTGTTCTCTCACACCAGAGAACAAGGAAATGTTTAATGCCCAACGTTTTTCTCTCATGAAACCCACAGCAATCTTCATCAATACTGGAAGAGGAGGTAATTATAATGTGCATTCCAGTCTTATCATAAAAAGTCTGGGCAAATAAATAATTTACTATTTATAATGAGATTTAGGCATTAAAGGTTTCTTACATACACCAGAGCCCCGGTAATCCGAACTTATTGGGGCCAAACCCTGTTTGAATTACCAAGATTATCCGGATATTCAATGTACAGTTGCATTAAAAGTACTAATAAAATCCATTATTTTAGACCCAAACTTTGTGTTTAGACCAATTAACTTTTATGTTATCACAGTTTACATTTAGGTTTGTCCACTACATGTTTTACCTAAACGGCATCAAGTGTTCCTGCAGGACCGTTCTATCTGTTGTGGACTCCTCATCATTAGAACATGACATACACATTGACACATAAAAATAAACAATGATAAAACAGTGTTGTCTGTAGGCCTATTTTTGAGCGATCACAGTCACATCGTCACAGTCAAAGACTTCAGTTACCTCCCAATTACCAAATCAGATGTTCTAAAACTGTACTACTGTACTGTACCAAATTTGTATAGAAAAATTAGGTACAAAACTTTTCCGTACCGACATGAAAACTGTTTGTACTGCAGATCCCTACAGTAAATTGAATGCGTCTTGACAACTTTCTCATCACAACAAATAATTATGGACAAAAACTGTCTGATCTAAACTACACATTGCAAGTAAAAACTTAATGTTGATGATCATTGTTTACAGGAGTCGTTAATCACGATGCTCTGTATGACGCCTTGAAGAACACCAAAATCTGGGCTGCTGGTCTAGATGTTATGACTCCCGAACCATTGCCTACTGATCATAAACTCATAGGACTCACCAACTGTGGTAGGTTATGGAACAATAATTTTTTTCAAAGTTGTACATAGTTGCATTTTATTTTAAAAATCTAAAATTACGCTATTAACAAAGACTCAGCAATTTTGTAATCAGTTACTTTTCGTGTCATTTTAATATTGCTTCAGAATAGATCTCATAAAATTTATCTATGTTGGAAGAATTTTATTAAATTTTATGAATTTTCATTGTCTAAAAGTCTTTACTCTTTTGGTTAATGGTCAATGAATTAGCTAGTAGGGTATTGTTAGTTTTAATACTTCTCAGTAAACCCACTTACTCATTTCCCATGTTATTCTTATGGAGTCAGTGTAATTAATCAATATAATTTCCCTATTTATAAAAAAACTGTGATAACATTCGGTATTTGTTTTAACCTGTGATCAAGTTTAATTTCTGCTATCCCAAATAATTCAAAAATGAATGGAAATTTGCTGAGTAAATAGGTCTACTGCTACGAGTGTGTTTTTCACATACATAAATATTTAACAACTAAACTATTTTGTGACATTCAATAAGTATAAGTGTAAAAAATTACATTTTAACCATGTTTTTAAAAATCTAAAAGTTTTTAGGACTAAGTACATTAAAATCTCAAAAATGTACTTGGGCAAAGTTCTTCGCTTAAATCTTCTCTATAACAATGTTGTTTTGTTAACACTCTTAAGTATCCTGTTTAATGTAAAGTAATTAAAAAATAAGGTTAAAACTAATGGTAACAAGATGAAAATGAATTTAAGGTTACTAGTAATTGCAAATCCAGGCACTAGATCTGCAAAGTTTTTTTAGTTTAAATTTTATTAGTTTCTTTTGCTTATGTTTATTTTTATTACATTGTATCATGATAAGTGTTAACAACATTCAAAAATATTATTGGCAATGCTGATTATGAATGCCTTAGGCCGCACACCAGGTAAGACGAAGCACGGTATTACGTTTTGCCACGCCGCACCGTGTCGTGCCCGATGATTATGAGCAGCATGGCACGGCGCGGCTAGGCAGCTTGAACCCAGTCTCTCTCTGTGGATTGAAGAATCCTTAGAAGTGAAGTTGGGTGTTTGATGGATTTGATACATTATATTTGGTTAAATCAGTTTGTAGTCTGTGCCAAGTGAAAATGAACGCATAAGAAGAGGAGACTACAATTGCTTTGTGGTACTTAGTAAAGTCAATAGAAGCTTCGCCAAGAGACAAATGTGGGTGCAGCTTATCAATCAAAAACATAACCAAAACTGTTTATTGCTGAGCTGAACTAAGAGAGATCAGGAAAAGTTTTTTAATTACTGTAGAACCTCCTATATCTGACCCCTTTCCCGAGTCCGTTTATCTATATGTTTCCCATGCTCCCGTCGTTGCCATGCGTTACAAAACATAAAAGACTTAATCTTTGATTACATATAAATATTATTGTTTTTCAGTTGTTATATATGTCTTCATGTTTAAATTGATTTAATATAGATACTTAAAGGTTTATTACAATGATGCATAGCTATTTTTCTTCCTAGGGCATGTGTTTAATTTGCTTCTCTCAATATCCGACTTTTTGGCCTTTCTGACCATGGTCATTGGTGTTGGCCCGATTCCCTTCATGGTCGGATATGGGAGGTTCTACTGTATTGTCGTATGAAACCGGCAACATTTGAATTCATTCTTAGATTAATTTTTCCATCTACACATAAACAAAACACCAACTAACTTCAGGCTGGGCATAACTCCATAACATTTAGCTGTTTTCCAATGTCATTCTAAATCTTTGATATGATGTCCACAATATGGTTCTCCTTCATTGATGCATTGGCGGATTGTTTTGAACTCAGAACATATCAACATCAACACTTGCACCTACAACATCATCCTCCTGGCTTACCATTTTCACTTTATACACAAATGCTAAAACAACTACTACAGCTACCACTCATGCTTTTTGCCCGAAAGACGAAAACTGACAAGGAAGCAGATGGCGCCTTGCCGTGCCCGATGCAGTGTGCGGCACCTCCATTGGTAACTATACAAACCAAATCGCATGAGGCATCTTAAGGCAAAGTGCTGAGTTGTGCCGTACCATATCTGATGTGCGGCCGACCTTTGGATATAACAAATGCTAAACAAAAATATTGAATATTTAGCCTAGTATTGTAATATTGCTGTTGAACATCTGATGAAAATTCCTTGACATACTTATGGTATAACTACTTGTAAGTTTGGCTCTTTCTGTAATTTTACACATATTTAACATTAGGTGATTTTTTTCATAAAGACAGATTCTGTTTGATTGCAGTTCTTCTACCCCACATTGGCAGTGCCACATACCAAGCCCGTATGGCAATGAGCGAACTGACTGCCAAAAACATCATATCTGCAATAGATGGACTACCGATGCCAGCTGAATATCTCTGATTAAGGATTAACAACCTCTATACACAACTATGGAATAATATAACTATCATGAAAACGACTGCTTTAAATAAAACAAAGTTCCACCAATGCAACGCTTGCATGCCTAGTCTCATGTTATAGATAGGCCTAATAGAAAAGATTTTTATATAAAATGTTTACCTAATTTAGCCAAATTATTCTTTGTTACAAGTTTTATATTTATACCCTTTGTTCACAAAATATATAATTGTAATTGATCTCTTGTTACTTGTCTAGCACCTCGGAACTGTACTACCTTTCGGATAAACCACATGAAAAGCAACATTTCAACTCAAAACTAAATTAAAAAATGTTTTGCAATGCTTAAATACTCTACATGTGGAGAGTACCATGTATGAAATAAATATTCATTTAATAAATTCATAAACAATCGTTTTGACAGGCAATATTTAGCAAAAAGCCTTGGTTTGGGATTAAGTCTTGTTAGGTTTCAGTCTGGGATTGTTAAGATTTATTATTTAGAGGTAATGACATTTTTCCATTAATTTTACCAGCAACTTAATGTTGGTGGGACAGTGTGAAAAAATACAACTCAGGAGCAGCAGTTGATAGGCACAGGACTGGGAGGAATGGCGAGCAGTTGTTGGCAAGGCAAAAACCCCACTTGGGAACCAATGGCCATGAGAGTAAGAGTAATAATCAGTAATAACCTATGTCTGTATAAATTAACTATTATTAAGTCAAATATTTTTTTTCATTTTCATTTCGTTAATGTTTTGTTTTGCGTTGTTCATTATGATGATTTAATCTATAAAAATATAAAATTTTGTTTATTAACACGTTCACTATTTGAGCCAGTCTGACATTTTTAAATTATGTCATAGGCCTCCTGAGACCCACGCTCAACTCCTCTTCTGTTTCACGACACATTCTGCTGATGAATGTGTCATGGGACAGAAGGTGATCACGATTGTATTGAGCTCCTATGACTATTGTAGTGTTCTCATCTACATGTTAATAGATGATAAATAGTGTATGGCAAATGAGAATGTATTTGATTGTCTGTCTCTTATGAAACTTATGTACCTCTATTGGCCCACTGCCATACAAATTTGAAGGGTAATAAAATATAACAAAAAGTGATAACGTACACTTTTTGTTGAAATGAAATTACTTTTTTTTATTCATATAACACAGTGTTAGACAAACAAACATAGGTTAGTCTAATGACATAAACGTTGTAAATGTCAAAACATTTATGCGTAAATGTGTACCGTACAGCTGTAACTGGCGACAGACTAATAGAGAGCTGGTGGAAGAAGTTATTCCTTCGGTATGGCACTAGCCACCAGAGGCCCACAAAGTTATATATGAATAAAATGTATAAGTAAGAGTACATTTTGAAAATAAGTTTGTTGACCCATTGCTTGGCTCGTCCATCATTCTAGACCATTTTACGAAAACAAAATGATTCCGTTTTTTGCAAATAAAACCTAATATTTAAAAAAATGGGGAGCAGTTGTTGGCGAGGCCAAAACCATTCTTGGGTACCAATGGCCATGGGAGTAAAAATAAGTATATTTAAAAAATAGGCAAAATCACGATTGTCGCGAACGTGTTAAGAGTATGATTGTATCAAAAATGTTTTCAAATTAATAATGATGTAACACGTCATGTATAGTGGGTTTTGTATTCATTAGCATACTAAATTTGGATTTTTACAACGGACATTCTCCATTAGGATAAGTAAAACAGTTTCATATGTTTCGGGATCTGGAATCTGATCCTGTCATCAGGTGACCTAGAACCTAAAACATAACAAGATTAGTGTATAATCCAGACTAAGCCGGTATAAAGCTAAAAACAAAAGTTTAAAGCAGTCAAAAAAAGTTACTAACAATACTAAACACCAATAGTCTTGCACACAAGAAACAAAACACGTCCACTCGTCACAAAGGTAGTTTATCGAGCCTGTTTGCACTAAAGATTTTTACTTTATTTCTATTCGTCCGGAAGGCATATAAGAAACAGCTTGTTTGAGAAACTCTCTAAGAATGAATACATTTAATATTTAAATGCAAGTAATCGGCTGATATTGTCAGTTTTTAAAATTTGTGAGGTTATAAAAAAACTCAATTTCGTCCAGGAGTTCTTCAAAGTAAAATTTAAAAAAATAAGCAAATCTATGCTAGGTTCATTGTATATTGGTTTTTTATGATTTATTTAGCATTTTAAGTTTGTTTGCAACTGCATAATAGTAATAATTGTTGTACTTGTTTTAGGTTATAGGCCAAATTAACTAGCTATATTCCATAACAAATAATAATTTAGTTTTGAGATTTGTCCTGACGATTCTTTTATTTTGAAGATATACAATTTTTTACTGTCTGAATGTCACATCCATTACACAAAGAATGGTTTAGAACTTTGCTCATAATAATAAATAATCCTGTGGCACATTCACACATTCATTTAAAATGATTCTGTCTGCTAGCCATGGCTTTTGTTGTATGTTTTACTCAATAAATGGCAAATGGTCAGCATAGCGTGTTCTTCACCATGTTAGTGCCAGCTTTTTAGACCAGGATGCATTACTGAAGTCATGGCTTCCCAATTTCCTCATGTAGCTGGCTGAACCACCATGGCTAGGGGCATATTTGATACGAACTGCTGCAGATGGAATTTGAGCCCACAACCTCTAACCCCTGTGGACAGGTGATTTAGACCGCACAGACGTTAATTATGTTTAGAAACGTAAAGAGTAATAAGTGCAGTCCTGCCATCGTAATCCAAAATCATTTTGCCGATAAAGCAATTAAATTAATTAATCTAAAGAAATTATTTCAGTTAGTGAGTTCTCATTTTCTGTTTTCAAATAAATTCTCAAATTGCTTTGGTTTATTTCAATTGGTTAAATATGGTATGGATTTTAAAACATACAAGCCAAATTATATGTAACTCTATAATTTAAGGAAGGGATACATTTCTTTGACACTAAAAAATAAAAACAAAGAATTACTCTGCAAAGAGCAATTTACCCTTTAGCCATTGATGGAGACCGACAATTAAACCTAATGTTTATTTTGCATTGAGATATCTTACGGTTGAGGGAATTTTTTCTTTCTATTTTTTTTTATTTTATTTTTACTTGCTTTAATACAGTTTATAACCAATTACATTAAAGCAGTACAATATAAATCAACAGTCCATTTGGAGGTATTGAGTCTTTTTGAGGCGATGTTCACTTCACAACAATAATTTAGTTAAATAAAACATAGATTAGAAGTTAATTAATTCTGACATTTTAACATCATCCAGGAGAAATAGCCTATGGCCAATAACAAATAATATAACAACAATAAATAACACAGTCATGAATGATTAAGGAACAACAAACAATTATACATAATAAATAAATAGCAAATAACAATAATAATAAATAATAAGTCTTAAACAACAAATATAAATAACAAGATATAAATACTCAACATAATAAATATTTAAATTGCAGTTGCAATTGGGTAGAAAATGTTGACATTTTGATTTGTAACAATTCAGAGTGTCGCCAAATATGTCTAAATCACAGCCCTTCTGAACAATAATATTATAATCTCTCATCACCCAGTAGAGGGGGGAGGAGGCATGCGCATTAGTTCGGGATCGAGGAAGTGAAAAGAGAAGTCTGCTCCTACTATTAAAGTTGGGAACACGGAACGACAGGGCCGCCAGGCTAGCAGGGTCATCCGCCGCGCCACGCACCAGTTTATACAGGAACGCCAAACACAATAGAGTTCTCCTAGAAGCCAGACTCCGGAACTCAAACAGCTTAAGCAAACTATCATATGGAACAGTGTACGTATAGATGTTGAAACATTTAAAATATATAAATCGCAAAAATCTCTTTTGCACCCTTTCTAACGCATTGCGTTCAGTTATGTTAACAGGATTCCATATAACAGCCCCGCTCTCCAATCTCGACCTCACAAAGGCATTGTATAATTTAACAACCATTTCTGGATGTGTAAAATTAAAACTTTGCCTGATTATAAACCCCATTATTTTAGTTGCTGAAGCTATGCACGAATTTACTTGCAAATTAAACGACAATCGAGGATCAATTATAATACCTAGATCTTTGACTCTATCCACTCTAGAAATAGACTTCCCATTTAGAAAATAATCGTTATTTATGAAAGCCTGTGATCGAGAAAACGTCATCAGCTGACATTTCGAGATATTAAAATGCATTTTATTTACGGAAAACACTGCTCAGGTCAGACTGTAAATCAGCGACATCGGACCGTCCCCTAATGTGCTTAAATATCTTTAAATCATCTACGTTGGGCTATATTGAATAGCAAGTTAATTTTCTTAAAATCAACTGAAAAATTCTAATAATTAGAATTAATTTCCCAATGCTTATATTGCTCAATTTACTTGCTATGCAAATTTTGTCAATTTTGTGTAAATCAAATGGATTAAGATTTACACATCAAATTTCTTAAATCTGGAACATTGGTATAATATCATATAACTGCTCAAACATAAGACAGATAAACTCACACTTGATATGCCATTCAAAAATTTGTAATGTCCACAATGCAAAATAAAGGACAAATTAGGATAATCAAAACTTTATTGAACATTACAACTTACAATAGAAAGTATTTACACTTAAATAAAAAGAGAAAAGGTAGCTATGTAACACATTAGTCAACGCTCAAATGTTATTTATTTTTGTAGACTACAAGAATACCCATAAAATATTAAGAAATCTTTGTGTAACAGTTCAAGAACAGAAAAACAAATTCTATCTGTTCACCTACTGTTGATCACGGCAAAGAATGTAGGCAAAAACTGTTAAGATTACTTTTAGGCTTGTGAAGTTATTCAAATTTACTTATTTTTAGGAACTAAACAGGAATATATGGCAGCTTTTCAACAATGATATTTTTAGAAATACTTTCACAGACATTTGTTTCATGATCCACAGGGACATATGACACATGTCCCTTATGTTACATTCATGGTAAAACATGCTGTATTTTCTATTTATTTCACTGAACTTCTTTCGACAAGCTAAGGTCTGCCATATTCAAAAACAAAAGTTGCTTCCTAAAACTCCTAATCAGTTATTTTCATAAAATATGTATGAAATTGCTAGGTATAAATAAATATTAATAATTTTGAATTATACCATTGAAAATTAATGCATTTCAACATATATCAGAATGGCAGAACTTGGCAACCTGACAATACTTGATAATTCCACTTTGTGTTCACTGTCAAGTATGAGTGTTAATTCTGTATTTCAAAAAAAGGAAAGGTAATTAACTCGTTTGCGACCATCGTAATTTTGCCAATATTTAATATTTAAACCCACGTATTTTAAAAAGCTTAAAATACACGGGTTGAAATATTAGGTTATATTTCCAATAATCAGAACCATGCTTTTTCGTAAAATAATCTGTTATGAAGAGCTATATATCGACATAAAACTTTGTGGGCCTCTGCTTGAATTTGTATGGCCGTCGGCCAATAGAGATACATGAGTTTTGAGACAAACAATCAAAAATATTCTCATTTGCGGTACAATATTTATCATCTGTTAACATGACGCCAGGAACACTACAATAGTCATAGCAACTCAATACAATTGTGGTCCTCTTCAGACCCATGACGCACTATGGTCCTCAGAAGGACCACGTAATTTTAAAAAATTGGCATGATTTTGGCTCAAATAAGGCCCGCGTCGTCGTAAATGTGTTAAAATAAAGCTAATGAAAGGAAAATGGAAATTCATTCGCTTGGTCTACAATCATGTCACGAGAAGGACAAAAATTCAGTTTTTAACAATTTTAACAATACTTGAGGTTAATTTAATTTCTTTGAATACATTTTTCTATTAATTCTGTTCTAAAAATATGTATTTTTAACTGTTGAGGGTGGATTTTCATCATTATTTAGAATGAAAATAGAATAATTAGCTATGTAGCTAATACAATGAAACAACTTTTCTAATGTGATTACTAGACAATGGGTGGTGCTTCGTGAAATCTGGCAACACTGCAGTGTAGGTTACTTCCCTCGGTATTCTTGTGTTGGTGTGTGTAGTTCACATTCGGTGGTCAGCGAGATGGTAGCTTCCATTTCCAATGACTGTCAAGCCGGTACTGAGCATCCCAGGGAATGGTAGTGGTGGAAGTTATCTACACTGCAGTGTTATCAGATTTCACGTAGTACAGCCCATTGCCAATTAATCACAATTGGAAAGTTATTTTAAGGACAAACTTCGAAAATTTTTTAATTTGGTTTAATTAAATTAAAAAATAACACAATTAACAAATGATTGTATACCAATTTATTGATTGAGAGATTGTGTTTGATTTTAATGGATTTAGGGGACAGAAATAATAGTTCTATAGCACAATATTGGTTGCTCTATTTCAAAGTGATATCATACCTTTTTGCCAATATTTAAACTCAGTTTCAGTAATAGTTTTCAGGTTTTTTCAATGAACTGGTAAAACCGAGACCCAACTTAAGAAACAGACAAATCCTATGAAGTTTTGATAGGTTTTTGCAGAGCTAAACCTATCAGCTTTCCTTCAAAAGGTTAACAGCTGCTAGAGTGTACCATATTTTATTCTCCAGATCCTTCCACCCTCTGTTCTGAACTTCATGAAGCTGATCCAGATAAACCAACAGTTTAGGAGTTGTTGCAACTGTATTACCATGAACTTTAAGAAACAGTGCCATATAAGCTTGTCCCAGCTCAAAATCTTTGTTTGATCTCAGTAAATGATTCAACATTTCCATGAACTTCATCAACAAACTCTCCCCATCTTCTCCTTCCATGCCTAGAGCATTTATTTCATAATCAATAGCAGATGGGCCTAAAGACTTTAATTTCTCAACAACAGGACTAAAGTCTTTGCTTTCCTTCAGCAATTTAGCAAACTGGGTTAAGTTCTGCTTCACATTTTTCAGTGATATTGTTTTGGTATTGTTTTCATTTTCTACAACAGAGCTCAGATCAAATTCCATGTTGAGCGATGAAACAGTAGGCAGGAAGAATGGAGCATTCTTGGGAGTTTTAGGAGCTTCCAAAGGCTTATTTCTCTTCTTAATAATTTCTATATCAAGAATATTCTGCCAACGAGATGAAGCCAGAGTTGACAGTGTAATCAGATTTCCCATTTGTTCTATCTCTTTATCTTCTTCTTCCTCTTCACATCCACTATCTCCTAGTTCAACAGTCTGGCTTGTTACACTGGTTGATGGCAAGCTGACTAGAGGCACACAGTCATGGAGAGACATCGGTTTGAGCGAGACCAGGCTCCACAATGTCTTGTTGGACCACAGGAAGACACCGTTATAGTCTACATGAGTTGTCGCTAGAAGTTCTCCTGTTGGTGACATCGTGATGGATGTGCAGGCTGCATCAACCTATAACAATTAATAATTTTAGGACATTAATAATACAATTATGTTTTTTATTTTTTAACAACCTGATGGGAAAAGGTTACTGAGTTTTAATTAAAAACAAAGCAATAATCTCAGTTATAATATTTTAATCTACAGCATGGTTAAACTGATTTCACATTACCGCGTACACAATATTTATAATATACAATAACTTACTTTTTGAAAGTTTTTTTTTTATTATCGTCTTTTGACGTAACAAAGAAATCCTGTTAGCCAAGTTACACTATCGTCTCATAACATTAACATCAAACATTCAAATGTAGCGGTACACTGTTGCTTGAGGTAGCGTAGGGCGATGTCTAGCTACACTCATAGTACATGACAGTAGATTCGATTCTAACGGTCCGACTCTATATCATCACTTTTCCACAAACTACTTTTCGAACATTCAAATTCATATCCAGCAATGACCGTGATCGCATAAAAAGTAGGTCTACAGACAGCACTGATTTATCATTGTTCGTTTAGTTTTAATATGTCAATGTGTGTCGTTTTTTATATAATTAATGACGGGTCCATAACTGAGAGAACGTCTCTGCAGGAACACAATGCCATTCAGGCAAAACATGTAGTGGACAAACCTATGTGTGAACTGTGATAAGACGTAAGAAAATTGCTTTCAAATGGGCTCATTTGAGTACGCCCGTCATGTGACGTGTGTTCCCCCGCGAAGATCCACGTCATATGACGGGATGACGGATATTTGATATTTCTTAAAATATTACTAATAAATTAAATATTTATAATAGTTTATTACACCTGAAAATATTTGAGTAAAATAATTTTTTTTAACGAATTATTTAGAACTGATGCGTAATTTACTAGGCACAGTAAATTATGTTTATCAGGTTGGTATCGTCTATGTTTCTCGAGAATTGGCTTAGCACCAATGTGATGGTGCATGCGCTACTTAGTGTTCAACTGATCTAACTGTTAGGTTATCCTAGTGATTTTTGTTGCCATTTAGCTATTAACTCCTTTGCAATGGCCAATAATGGGTGATTACCGCTATACCCGCATCATTGTTTTGATATATATCACACCCAAAACACGTTCTAAGAGACTTAAATAATATGAAAAAGGTAAAAATGTGTTTTTAATATGCTTTTTATCCATTTATTATAATAATAAATTATATTTAAAGAAATCCATTATTTTTTTCTTACTCCCAGGGGCACTGTTTGTGGCAATACACCTACCCTACGTGGCCCTGCTATTAGCCACGTCACATGACGGGCATACTCCTCAACAGGTTAAATACATAGATCAGTTCTAAAATTATGGACTTTATTAGTATTTTAACTAGTAGTACTAATGAACTTTACACTGCACTTACGGATAATCTAAAAAACTCGGTAATCCGAAAAGAGTTCGATCTAATTAATTCGGATTACAGGGACTCTGGTGTACTTATTTTCCTGCTGAAAACTTTTGTAGCTTAAAACATTACTGGATGGAGACCGGATATACCCTATATGCAGTGGGTCTGTAAGTTAATTTTAAAGGTTTAACTAATTACTGTTACAATCACAAGAAGTGTGTAATATTTGTTTCGGCTTGGAAAAATATCTAAATTTCTTGTTGTTTTATATTCTTAATTCAATATTTCCACACCTTAAAGCAGTCTACCAGGTGAGCGGAAGGTATATCCCATGTACGGATCGTGCAATCCATGGAGGCTGAAATGATCCATCGAGAATCCGGACTGAAAGTCACATCAGTAACGTGTCCAGTGTGTCCTTGGAAGCGTCTGACAACAGTTTTTGTGTCCAAGTCAATGACTGACAAAGAAAAATCCTCCAATGATACACAGAGTAAAGAACTTTCTCTATGTGTTTGAAAGAAACTCACGGATTCACCCACATTCAGGGTTTTAACTGGAGGTTTTCCTGGAATACAATAAACATTATATTACATTGCATTAAACAGCAGCAGGCTATATTATATTTCAAAATCAAAGTGTAGAATGTGCAAGAAAGACGTGTTTAAAGAAGTAAAAGGCTATCTTAATTCTCACTTGCTCACCACCCAACATTTTTACCACCAACAATAAAATAGCATACCGATTTTTGGGGACACCTGATTGTATGAATAGGTATGAACAAAGATCTAAAGCATTATGTGAAATATCGCTAAAACTTCTGTTAAGGCCCAGTTTTATTTTGTAAGTTTGTGTGGCTCGAAAACATGATAAAAAATATATTTAAGTTAATGTAACAACTAGCATCATGGTATATCATGTGTAAAACGACAAAGTTACATCGGATCTTAAATTACATTTATCTTGGTATTTTAATTTACACAAAGCCTAGTTTTAAAACTATGTTAATATTCACTCCATCATTGGACTTCTTAGTGTTTCTAGAAGCTTAACTTATTTGTTAAATGGAATTCGTCAACTTAATCTCA
The DNA here is from genome assembly GCA_023375725.1 of Nephotettix cincticeps. Taxonomy (NCBI): domain Eukaryota; kingdom Metazoa; phylum Arthropoda; class Insecta; order Hemiptera; family Cicadellidae; genus Nephotettix; species Nephotettix cincticeps. The sequence goes on from CM041790.1 coordinate 75,530,423, forward strand.
AAACTCGTGAAGAATTCATAAATTAATTAGCCTATTTGTTGGAGATCCAAGATTCTTATTGAGTAAAAAAATTTTTAAATTGTTCAAACATCTGTACTTAATATTAATCTGACAAGCATTGAGAGTCGAACTGTAACATTAACCTGTGTGTTAGTACAGTCTTTTAGAGACAACTTGCCTGATTCGAGCACATTATCTTTACTCTGGATGCCGATACAACACTTATCATATACTTATCTCATTTTAAAAATGAGGTTCTAAGCTGAACTATATTTATAGCTCATAACGTAGTCACCAAACTTTGAAAAAAATTACAGTAACAGCACAGCGTGAAGGAAACCAGAAAATTATCCTAGGCCTACTTCTTTCTTTTAAACTTTGACCTTTTTAACTTTAAAAGTTAACCATAACAAAAATGTTTATATTATTATAATCAGTGTTCAAAGTCAATGATACAGAACTTGAAAAAATGTGATTTGATTTTTAATACGCACAAAAGAATCAGCTATTTTAAATCTCTGCCTGTGAGTTGAAAAGTCTATTCAAACGTTCTTTCAAATCTAGGGTTAGGTTTTCTCACAAAAATTGATGTTACTAATTAAAACGTACACGAGTCAATCAAACCTAAGGCTCCAAATTTATCGTATATATTGAATCTTAAAAGAAGGGAATCTTACTAAATTTACGAAAACACAACTACAGTAAAATATGAGAAGACTTAAGAAAAAGGCCAAACGTTAATAGCAGTAATGTTTAGTGTAACCTTCAGGTCAAAAACAAGGCTTTTATTCTACTTCTTACAGTAGAACAAAAGTTAACAGTTTCTTCTGGTATAGTACACCACAGATTTTTTCTAATTAAAGTATAAAATTATAACAGCTTACCTGCAGTTTTAAAGAACCAAAATTTAACAATTTCATCTCTTCCTCCTGAAATGACTAGCTGGTTGAGTGAGTCTACAGCAACTCCTCTAACAGGACCTGTGTGAGCTAATGGAGTGCCATAACTACAACGATGAATCCCGGACTGGATATTAAACCGTTCTATATTGCCAGAACTGTATCCAATAATAACAAAATTACCACAGTGAGTTAGACAAAGAGATAGTGCAGTTAAATTTTGACTGACAACCTCTCCTTTCAAGTTATTTGGAAACAGCTGAATATCCCCCATTTTCTGTTTATGAAAAGACCAAGTGCTGACAATGGGTAAGCCTAAATGTGTTGCTGCAATACTATCCCATTCCTTTTCACGTGTTGTTTCTGATGTAAACGTAACTATACTAGGCATTTGTAAGCGCACAGCTTCTTGTTTACCCTTTTTCTTGGCTAATTTTCTATTGAAAGAGGCTTTACCAAGACTTTTATTTGATGTTTCTGAAACTGTATTAAATATTCTCAGTGTTGAACCTCCAGCAGTAAGTAGGCTTTGGCCATTATTGCCATGAAATCTTATGTAGTGTGGGGAAGTAGCATGACCTTCACGTAATCTGAGCAGCCTCACACCTCCATCGGGCATATCAAAGATCCAAATCTTAACTGAATTGTCAGGAGAAGAAGTTACCAACAGAGGTTCGTTTGGAAAACAATGCAAACCTGTTATACTATCATCGTGCCCATTTAGTAGCTGAGAAGCAACTTTCCTTTCTTCCAAATTCCAAAAAACTACATGTCCTGCCATACTTCCTGAAGCCATTATAGGTTCTCCATCAGTTCGGAAAGATATTGATGTAACAGGTCCCCAATCTTGTGTGAATTCAATTATTGTCTCATCAAATTTAATATTATGCAATTTGATTTTTCCATTTAACAATCCAATGGCAATGACATCAACAGCAGGAGCTTGTTCAAGTACAGTTATGGTATTACCCCAACCATCAAACATGTATATGAGTTTAGAGGTTTTGAGATTCCATAGTTGCAAAGACCCTTGTTGACTACCGAGTAAAACCTTATTCAGATAAGTGCTGGGGTGACAAAGTGATGATATTTGAAAAACTTCATTATCAAATGTAAGTTCTAAATACGATTCTTCAGTTTTTATATCCCATACTCTTAAAGTACTTGACTCATCAACAGATATTAAATGAGGTCCAAAAGGCAATAACAAATGAACAGGTTTTTGATGACCTGAATATGTATGTTTCAACTCAGTACCTCTTCTCCAAGCAAACACATCATTTCCACTTGCAGTGTATACATGGTATGTGTCACCAGCCATACAAGTAATATCTTCATCATGTAAATTACTAACCGCTAGGAGTTTCAAATGTGTGCTACTATATGAATGAAAAGATTTTCCAACGCATGTAACTATGACATTTTCTCTCCTTTTATGAATATATCTGACAACTGAAGGAATGTGATTGCTGACATAACCTAAAGCTCTGTGAGGCAGAAAAATCTTGCTTGAGCCTGGCATTCTAAGAGATTAAAAACAAATAGACATACTAGTTGATCAAAACTCAGTGTTACTAACAATACTTATGGACATAAAAATAAATACATTAATGGAAATAACGTAGATTTCCTGCAAAACTAATAATACACAATAATTATTTAGTCTGATACAAAGAAAACATAACCATAAACCAAATATTTTGAACTCTCCTTTGGCTTTGGTTGGATTCACCACATGTTCCTTTGATTCACAAACGGCAGACTTGGCAAGATCACATGCAATGTCATCTCCGTGTTCATTATATGTATGTGGCACCTGTAATTTCTCCATAATGTCAATATACATTAAAAACTCAATTTATTTTGAAAACTCTGAAAGATTACCTTGAACTACCTTATGTCCAAGTTTGCTCTCCATTCTCTTCAAACATTTAATATAATAAATTGATGGGTTTGGCCGCTACCCTTTAAAATTGTTTAACTATTTTCCTGTAAAAATTACCAATAGTAGTTAAAAAGGTAAATATTGTATAGCGTCGTTTCGGTGCCGCGCATATGACACAATGCCATTTTTACAAAATATGACATGTCATACTTGTATCTACTGTAAAAAAATAAACAATAAAGAATATATAGTACATTGCATATAAACTGATAAATAGATTTATTAATAAATACATCGAGAACATATTAATCATGTAAAATATCAATTATCCTACTTAAGAAATAAATTAAATACCAGACTAGTATCGTTATTAGTATGATACATAAACATATGCAATGATGTATAAATTTCATTTAGAAATTAAATACAACATAAATACAAGAATAAATACAAGATACCAATACCACCTATACAGTAATAAATATTATATTGACCTTGTATCAGTAATAATATGACACAAATACTGATGTACAACTATTTTTACAGTTATAAATACAGAATAAAACACAAAAATAATTACAAGATATACATATAAGACATAAATTCAAAGTAATAATCCAAAGAAATAAATGCAGCGGCATACCAGTCTATATTTCTATTCTAAACTCTAAATCTATATTGTGGGTTGTGTATGGAATGTTAGGGATTGTATAGGCAATAAAAAGGGCATATTTTCACATTCAAGTCAAAAACAAATTTATTTCAGAAAGAAACCACATTTTTTACAAAATAAATCATACACATTTTACAGTTTTATACAACAGAAATAAATTTAAGAAAAAAACAGAAAAAATCTATAGGTAAACTAATTAGTAAATAAAATAAACGGTACCAGTGGACTGACACATACTTTCTCCCTTAAGTAAATTTAAAAAAAGACAATCTTTAATAAAACTATCATGTTCTACAAAGTAATTCTAAATATCATTTAATAAATATTGTTCAAATGGTATGGGGGAACCCCCCCCCTCGGTAATACCAAGCTTTTTTGAGCTGGTTTTGTTTGGTGATTTGACCTTTGCTTCATACCATTTCAAAAAAAAGTAAGGAAGAAATTGATTTTTTCTATTCTATAAGAATAAATAGATTTCATACAATACTCAAAACATGTAAATTTAACTTTTCTTACGTTAGTAGAAATAATAAATACTAATTTGAGTTTTTACATTAATACCAGTCAAGTTATACTTTACTTTTATTGTTTTCGCAAAATAAAAATTTGATTTTTTTGACATTTAAAAGCCCATAACTAATATTTTTACAGATATTGGTGTCAAATATTTATACTCTTGTACACTATAAACTGTCAATTTTTAATCAAAATCGTTAGAATGAGACAAAATATTTACGTTTTTAAGTTATATAATATACAAGACAAAAATTCAAAAAAATAAAAAAAAAAATGCCTGGAGATACCAGTCTATATATATACTCTAAATTTCATCTAAATCAAGGGTGTATGGAATGTTAGGATTGTACTAAAAAAACAACAATCACATTCACGTCAAACAATTTTTTATCAAAAAATCATACCACTCAACTCAAACAAAATTTTAGAAAACAATACTTTCTATAACTAATATAAAAAAAAAGTAGGAAATAGCCTACATATGGGGACCTAGAATGGCCTGTGCGTTGGCCCGACTACCTATTGTATAAATGGTCTACAACGTGTGTTATAAATTGACTGAAGGGTTGTGCTTTTAATTTTTATGATCAAATTTAATTATAACTATTTTAGTAATTAAATTAGGAGATTTCCCATAGCATTTGTACTGTTGAAATCATGAAACCTGTTCTTAAAATGCCGCGTTTGAAGCGTCTAAGAGCATTCATCTGCCCCCCTTGTTAAATAGCATTTATTCTAATATAAAATCATAAAGAAAGCTGTAATATGTTTCATGACAATATTTTTTCTATATAAATTCTTAAATCAGTTAAACTAGTAGGTAAGGCATATTTGTATGTTTGAAGGGAAGTATGAAGAAAAGAGAAAATTTAATGGAAAAAGGGAAAATATCTACGGTTGGAAGCACTGATTGTGTTGTTGTTATATGTATAGGTTATGTTTTACATTACCTGGGTGATTAACCCTATGTTTACTTATTTTCATATTAGGAAGTAAGTGTTCATTGAAACATATTAATCTATCAAACACCTCATAGGTTTAAATATCAATATTTTGTCCTAGTTAAGCAGTGAACTATCTCTCTTTCTTGGTTTGGAGACTGAAAAACTTTTCGAACAGGTAAGCTAAATTTTTTGCCTGCTTTAAAAATGTATCCTATTTTTTAACATTAGGCCCCTATGCAAAATCTTCCAACTATCACAGTCATTTCATCTTAGTATTACTTAACTTTTTTTGAGGGATAGGCGGAAGAAACGCTTTATGCACACAGGGGGCCAGAGCCTGTAGTGTGGGACTCCTCTTAAAAGTAGTGTTACCCACTAAAAAAAAACCTCCTCTACTTTTTAGGATTCTAACCTGGGACCATTTGTCACATTAAAACAACAGGCTAGGCCTAAATTTGGCATACGCCCTTGGGGCTCACTCCGTATCCAGGCACTTGTTTAGGTGATTAGGGCCTCTTTGCGGTCCAGATTGTATATTTTTATCTCTAGAAGGACGTCCCGAACGAACTGTGACAAACAATCCCTGTTTCCCTCGTCCTCAATGATCTTGTGTCAGACCGTGTCCACCGAGAAAACACCAAGTTTTAGAGCAGCCTCCAGGAGGGGGCCGTTCCCAATGGGGGCAGCGGAAGAAAGTGTGCTCCGCATTATCGGGGACTCCCAGGCAGAAAGTGCAATCCGGTGAACCGGTTTTGCCCATTTGATACAGGTACGACTTGGTGGTCTGTCAGAAACTGAGTGAGGAAGTAATCCACTTCGCCATACCACCGTTCCACCCACGGTTGGACCTGCTCTATGAGTCGCGCAGTCCATCGTCCTCGGGGGTCGTGCTCCCAGCTATGTTGCTACTGCTGGAAGATTCGGGAGCGCTCTTCAGATCTTGCAGCATCCTCCCTAAATCGCCTTCTTCTCCCCTGCCAAAAGTTTGACAGGAATGACTCCAGCGACAACCAGGATGGCAGGCTCGGATACTGTCCGATATGCAAAACACACCCAGAGCGCAGCTTGTTGCTGAATCCGGGCGAGTCGCAACCGGTAGATGTCCCTGGTGAGAGTGTCTGCACACACCTCTGCCCCATAAAGGAGCACGAAGCCCCTTCACGGTTATCGTAACTCAGGTGTCTGGAGCGGAGATAGTTCTCTATAAGCCTCAGCAGGTATGATGGAATACGAAAGGTTGCGAAGTGCATCCTATACATCAACTCATCTCGCAGAGTTGAAAGCATTCTTGATGTCAAGCGTATAAAGAAGCACCACTCGGCGGGAGAAATGGTTGGGGCTCTCTGACGTCCCCCTGGCTCTCTGGATTTCGGTGATCGCCCCTTTCTGAAACTGTTCTGCCGAGGGGACAGGTCCCCAGCAGCTACCAAGGAGAATTCAGACGGGAGCGAATCAACTTTTAAACAATTTTCCAGGTGTCCGACATACACAGAGGTCTCTGGGACGACGGCAGCTCTGGATCACCTTTTCCCTTACCGATAAGCAAAAGCCCCCTAGGGTGTTGGGAACTCCCCTTCGATCAAGGAGGCATTGTATATTTTCAGCAGCAGTATGGGGGATTGATAGCAAAAATCTTCTTCAGAGCCTTGCTAGGAATCCCATATGGGCCAGGAGCCTGGTTGCTCTCCAAGGATGGAACAGAGGTCTCCTCAATCGTGATCAGCGGAATGCCCTCCACCCATCCGAAGTCAACCAGCGGACGCTACGGATATCTAGGAAACAGGGCATTGACGATCCTCTCCATGGTGGCGCCTTCCATGATGGAGGGTGGAGAGCGGGTGGCGAGCTTTTGGGTCACAACTTTGTAACCCAATCCCCACGGATTTGAATAGACGTTGTCCCAAAGTTTCCTCCAGCTGTTCGCCTTGTTCCTGTTGATGGCCCGTCGGAGAGTCTTCCTCACAACCTTGTAGGCCTCTGACTTACGAACTCTTATCAGCAGGAATTCTGAATTCTCTCTTGCTTTAAGGCATGTTCTTCTGAGGTTCGCAATCTCTTCAGTCCACCAGTAGACGGGTTGTTTATCGCGTCGGAGTTAGTGACAATTAGCTCCATTTTGGATGCTCCATATACCTCGGCCCCAGCCTCGCTAGGATTCTCCTGAAAATAACCCCAACTCCCCGTGAAATAAACTGGGTGAACTTGACCATGTCCAGTTTTTTGGTATTCCAACAGCGTGGTTCTCCCCGAAATGCGGATACTCTACGTTGTGTGTATACTAACTATATACTCATGGGTGGTCACTGCCAGTATAATCCTCCAATACCCTCCAGCCAGAGATCCTCGGAAAAAGTGACTCAGACGCAAAGGTTACGTCGGGGATCGTGCCTCTCTGCCCGGGGCGCCGGAAGGTAGGTGTGACACCCTGGTTAAAGACGACCAGCCTGTCCCTGGCAATGAAGTCCAGGATGTATATTCCCCGGGAGTTGGTAAAGGGCATTCCCCACTCGACGGCCCTAGCATTGAAATCGCCTCCGACAACATGCCCAGTGTTCTCGAGCACACTTTTCTCCAGGCAGTCAATCTTGCTGCAGAAGTCCTGAATGGCCTCATTAGGGGTGAGGTAGCAACTTAAGAAGGTTACGTCCCTACACATTGCTCAGACAATTCCTTGGCCGCATCCGTGACTCTGCATCTCAACCTCCTGTCGGTTACGTGCCCAAAAGGTGGCAAAACCGAGACTGTCTGGACTCTTAGTGTTTGGGTACCTGTCCCGATACTGTTAACTGATCAAGAGTGTGTCAGCACCAAGTTCTTGGGAAAGCTTGTCTAAACGGTTATCAGATCCCCATGATCTCTGTAGATTGGCCTGGAGGATAAGGATTACTGTCCCACGCCTTTTGCCGGCTCTGAAAGCACCGCACTGACCAGATCCGGGCATTACATAGCTTACCTTGCTCATCAACCATCTTCCAGTATTTTTTCATTATTCTATTTAGCCCACCAGGATCATTACATGAATATCTGAACAATAAATAAATCTTCCATTTTGTTAACAAGCTCAGTTGTTCATGTTTTTGTTCATCAGTTAGTTGGGGTCATACGTGCTTCATTTTTTTAAGCATTGAAAAACTGAGACTGGACCTTATTCATTTTTAAATAGGTTTTGGCTTAAGTAAATCTTTTTCATCATACATTTTCATACTACTTAGGTGTTATTACTTAAAATTATACTAATCTCACTATGGATTAGGTCAGCCTTAGTCAGTAACAAGACTACAAGATCGGGTCACAATCATCCTACACTCATTTCTCATTCATACTTGGCTTAAAATACCTACCTATGTAGGTTGCCATTTCAATAATTTAATCTAATATGGAGAGAGATGTGAAAATAAAACTGAAAATGTAAGAATTACAACTCTCTTGAGTTGTCAGACGGCTTTTACAAATGTAAACAATTCATTTACCTCGTATTTGTGCCTTTAATTCTTGATATTGGATTATTTCCCATATTGTGGGCAGGTGAAATATATTTAAAGACAATTAAATCCTGATTATTTAGTTTTTCTGTAAACTAGGTAAAAATTCACCATTAAAGGTAAACAGTTTTTAATGGAAATAACCACCCATTCTTGTTGAACAAGTTTTTAATTAAATATTTAATAACATTGACTGGCGGAAGACGATTTATATTTACAAACATATTTTACTGTTTTATAATATTTTTTCTCTCTGATACAAATATAATATCTAAACTAACTACTGTTTTACCGTTTGCTTGCACAAAGATAACTTATGTACTATAATTATAAAATTCTTTTACAAGTAGAACCTTTGTAGTAATGAAAACAATAAAGTATCAAACTTTAAGTTAGCTTAAAGTATAGTATAGTATAGTGAAAGTAGTAGTAAGTAAAGCCAGTGAGTATAGAAGGTAGCACTATACTATCTGGGTACCTTCTATAGCCTACTCACTTGTAAATTATAGTATAAATTTATATTTTGAACTAGTCTATATTTTTATTTCTGGCTAATGACTTTTTTAATTTACTGAATGTTAATAAGTGTGCAAATTATTAACTTATATTTGATATGCCATAAAATCTGCATTTTTCACATTAATAAGTTACGATTGGTTTTCATAATTTAAGCTTTTCATAATTTATTATTGACACCAGTCAATAATGAAAAATACCTATCTTTCTGATGCTGCTTTGCTCTTAACACGTTCACGACAGAAGTGAAACTGCCGATTTTTTACTTGCCATTATATGTAAAATAACCAAAATCCGTACTTAGGGGTTTTTTATTTCGCTTTGTTTTGATGAAAAAAGTTCTTGGTTTTCATTGTTTTTGTCAAAAATTATTTTTTACTATATTTTTAGACATTTTTATTAAGTGTACACAATATTTGTGTTTTTTTCTTTTTCATACCTCAAATGTATGTTAATGTGTCCCCGATCAGCTACACACTTACTAAAGCCCCGTTTCCATTACAACAAAACTCTCTGCGACATGTAGCGGCACAAGTGCCCGGGACAAAAATGTCGCAGCCGACTGCGCGACAAAACATGTGCCCGCGACTTGTGCCCGGAGAATGGAAACGGCATGCGACTTGTGCCCGGGACTTGCGCATGCGCAGACCACTGTTTACATCCTCCTGACAGCAAAATCTAACCTCTCTGTCTCAGATTCCAACGTGTGTTTCGCGTGGATCAGTGTGTGTTTTGTTTTGTGTAGTTCTTCCCCGTTTATTTGTACGTATTATCACTGTAATGGAGTGGACCACGTCTGAATCACGTCTCGCTAAAAAACTTCTGATCCACCACCTTGGACGTTTACGCCTTTTTCCTTGAGTTCACAGTATGCACCCGCGATAAACACAAAGGCGGAGGCAGCTACGACCTTTTCCATGTTTGTACCAACCCAATAAACGCACCTGCTCAGCAAAGTGTCGAACAGGGACTGAGTATTTTTCCCCCCCAACATCTGTCTGAAGGAAATGGAAACAGTAAAACAAAACCGTGCGACATGTGCCGGAGACATGTGCCCGGCACAAGTCCCCGCGACTTGTAGGAATGGAAACGTACCTTAAAGCCTTAAAGGTCTACTGCTAGGGGCGGAAACACATTCCAGCTATATTTAGTGCGAACGAGTTGGTCATCAACGGCATTAGAAAACAGTGAGTGTACCTGGTTGGGCGCAACACGCGCTTTAGTATTAGATGGATGGATTGTGAGGTTTCAGTGGGCTGAAGGCCCACTGCGGCTGTTATAGGACTACGTCCTCTTCAGCCACTTTAGTATTAGTAATATACTGAGTGTACCCCATTGGGTACACTGCTCCCAAAGAGGCACCCATGTACCCGATCGGGCGCACTACGTCGCGAATGTGTTTAGAAACTACAATATGTAGGGTCTATAAACAAATTAATTTGCACTGAAATCTAAAGAAATTGAAAATATCTCCTAATATGGATATTTATCAGGAAGTACTCGTATATGGATAATTTACACTTTGCCTACTCCTCTTTGCCTAAGCAGGTTATGTTGTTAAAACTAAACAAAATAATATTAACCATATTTTTGTCTACAATATAATATTTATTTCGGAAAAATTGTGTTAGCGTCATGAAGAATTTCTTAAATTTTTAGCTACTTCACTTATTTAATTGTACAATGCAAGTATGACCTATGACTGTAACATGTAAATAAAAACCTTTGGTTTACCATTATTAAGGGTTAACAAGACCGGATGTAATGAACAACAAACCGTAATAACAGATGGAGGGCTAGCAGTCGGCTGGATTGAGCTAAAAAATAGTTTGTGAAGGTTTTGATCAATCCTAGTGTTATATTGTGTCTAAACTGGAAAAAAACATCAGAACCTGTACCTGTGTATTTTTCTTTGATATTTAGGCCTAATATAGGTTTGCCTTATTTAACACTTAGACCGAAACATCAGTTTGTGAGACCGGTAGGCTACTTATTTTTTTAAAATTTAATACAGATAAAGCTATCACTTTCACATTAGCTGCCTAAAGTACTCTCATAAGTTACATGTTAAAATTCTGTTTAATTTCACTAATTTCTTTTTTATTCAAGAATTTGTAAAAATTGCCGCTCTGATAGATAGGAGTTTAGGTTGGCGTAGGTACGGTAAGTAGTACCATATTTTAAATGGGAGCTGGTCTCCCAGACCAGTATTTTGGTTTCATCAGTGTTTTTTTGTTAAAGATAAAAGTAATAGCTGTAATAATTATGTCTAGATTGTTAAAGTAACAAATTTTATTTATAGTTTCTTTACTCTCAATTGTCATATAAATGCAGAAATAGTAAAGTGCCTTTGAGACCCGGTGTTTCTATTAGCGTTTTACAAAACATGTTTTAGGATAAATGTTAATAAGTACTTGTTTCTCCATTTTTATTGTGCCATTAATTCTCGTTATTTTTTCTCGTCTGGAAATAAATAATTTTTTTATTTTTTTAATCTTTTATCAGTTATCTTTACTATGGCTAAGTGGCACCTAAGTTACAGAATACTTGTTACATGTAACAAACAATTCCAAACAGGTTATTTATTTAGCTGCAGTAAAATCATGTCGGTAGTATTGAATAAGGGACGTACTCCCGCTGGTTCTGTATCTGGAAGAGTGGGGAGGTGTCTCGGTCAGAAGCCTTCTCCGTGCAGTTGAGCAGTTCGCTCATGAAGGAGATGTAGGTGATGGCAAGTCGCAGGGTCTCGATCCTGGAGAGCCTCTTCTCGTAGGCGAACGTGGGCACCTTCCTGCGGAGCTTGTCGAACGCCTCGTTGAGGTTGAACATGCGGCGGCGCTCGCGGATGTTGGCAGCGCGTCTCTGTGCCATGGTCGCCACTCGGCGACGCGGCTTCTTATGCGGGCTGACACTGCTTGTTGACGAAGCGCTGCAGCTGCGTTGGCCGAACCTGTACCAATACCAACATACCAGTCTATCAGTTTTATTGGGCACACTCACCTATTTTAATTCTTGTGGCTGGATCTTGCCAGTTTAAAACACACAATAATCTATCTAGTCACTGTACACCGACATTTCGCGTAACGGAAACATAAACGTTACGCGTCTTCAGGATTTAAAAAAAAACATTTAAAACCCCTTTTTTCCCCACACGCGGGCTGAACGCGTAACCTTGACTGACGAAGCAGCACTTCCAGGGAGGAGAGCAGAGGTGGGGGTCCTATTCATGTGTGATATCTTACCAACCCCTATGGCTTTCCCTTTCAGTACCTCCAGTTCCTGTCTGACAATCTCTATATATAAAATTGAATGTATGTATGTCTGTATGTATGTCCTTTATGCGTTGCCAAACTACTCATCCGATCGCCATGAAATTTTAGGAAGTTGCTCTATATGTGTCCGGGAAGGTTTTAGTGAAAAAATATTTTCGAAAACCCCATAAGTTTCTATTTTATGGCGTTTTAAATGTCTAATGTTAACCTTATGGAGAGTAAGTTTGTTTACAAAATGTCTACAATGAAAACATTATTTTGATTTCTTAGCTACAGCTGATTGGTTTACTTTCCATTAGTAATATGTTTTACTATCCAATGCCATCTGAATCATACATTAATGTAAAACTATGAAGTAAATGTGTACTATAAAAAATGAACAGCTTTATTCACCACATTAATAGTTTACGGTTTTGGGGGATTATGTATTTATATTTTCATTTTCTGTCTAATAAAAATCACGTGTTTATATGATAATTAAAATGTTTATATTATTACGGTTATTATAATAATCAGCTGTTGTATATCTTTCCTATAAAAGCTGTATTACAGTTAGGTTTGTTTTGGGTTTGGATTCGAAAATTGTTAATTAATCCACTCAGATTTATTTGTTTTATGGGAATGTTATTAATATGTCTTACCGTTTCAGTATTGTTATTCTCTATGCCGCGATCCAGAATATATAACCTTTCACAATGAAGCTGTATTGCTATTCGACTTCAGAACATGGCCAAACTTGAAGTTAACATGTATTTATTGTCAGGCGTTACGAAGTTCGCCGGGTCAGCTAGTATTTAAATAAATGGGACTCACATCAATTGACGGTTGAGACAACGACTCATTTTCAATAGCCACAGTGACTCTGCCACATTCCTTCGTTTTCCTCACATCTCATACAATAGTGGGTCTCAATTAAATGTTCACAAATCCGTGAGCCATAATTTTCCTTATTTTAAACTTTTTTACACGTTCTTCAATACGAACCTTAACAGGCCTTGAAGTCTGGCCAGTGAAATTCCTACCACAAATGAAATGCTATAAACTGCATTCTTTGTTTTTTGTATTTCGATCATAGGTTTTACTTTTGTTAACCGGCTGCGGATTGTGTTTTTACTTTGAAAAGCAGTGCAGAGATTGTGCTTGGAATTTATTCTCTTAATTCTTTCTGAAAAATGTTTAATATATGGAATGCAAACTGTTGTTACTGGTTTACAAACAAATTGGTTTAGCCACAATTTGTTAGATGTGTTTAACTTGTTTAAATTTATTCTTAAATAAATCAGAACTGCAAATTGACTGCGTACGTTTTATTATTAGACCAACAACCAACTCCTACAAGCGAGAGATGATTGGAGTCAAAATTAAGGTACCGCCCAGTTGAGGTAGGTTTTCTGAAAATACTTGTATGCCAGGCTTGAATGTGTTTTTTTAACCAATACATCCAGAAATGGAAGTTTATTATTGTTTTCCAGCTCTATAGTAAACTTAACCGAGTAAAACTGGTTATTCACAAGTTCTTTAAACCTAATTAAGTCTGACATGGACTCTTCCTACATACAAAATACATCATCAACATAACACAGTCTAGGTTTAATATCAAATGAATCAATAGCATCTCTCTCAATCTTATCTATATAAGTATTACACAGTTTAGGGCTAAGAACTCCCCCTGCTGTTCCTGAAGTTTGTTCGAAATATTCGTCATCAACCTGTCAACACATTTTTTTATGTGTTTAGTGTGTCGTGTGTTTTAAACTGACGAGATCCAGTAAAAAAAAAACAAAATAGGTGAGTGTTTCCAATAAAACAGATAGTATGGAATATACCTCGCTAACATACATGTCTTTTAAAATTGCACCGACACTGTATAATGTGATAAATTTATCCGGTACGAATTTTCGAGAAAATGTTATGATTGTTTAACCTTTCAAGATTTGTCATTGTGAGAATAGGGTTAGACAATTCTATGATCATTATTGATCTTTTGAACAGCTACCGGTAATGCAGGAAAGGACGCCTGGATCACCCGGGGAAGGAAAGGCAACAACTTTCCCAGGGCAACTCAGGATTCACTCTGGAGTGGAACTAACCAATACTGGAATTCAGGCAGGGTAACTATGTTCAAATTTGTGCGTCCTGCTCTAAACATACAATGAGGTAGCTAATGTGCTAAGGAGTACCCAACGGCAAAATGGCTGCCTGTGGCGATCAGATTCCTAAAATGCTATAATGACTGAGGATCCAGTTTGTTGGCAAAGTTTTTATTCTATTTCTATGAAAAGCTAGTTTTACCTCTGTTGTATCATGCACTGAGCCCTGGTAGGGCCGGACCACAGCTCTGATGAGCACGGAAACCCTGGGATAAGCTCCGGGTGGTAGCCTGGCGCGCCGTGGTGGTCCCACAGGGCAGAATATGCCAAATCCCCATATCCTGGTCCGCTCACCTCGCCCTACAAACATCATAGCCGTTACACCTACACTGGAGCACCTGAACACCTGAGCACCTGGGCAGAACACGCCAACGCTACGAGTATGTTTGTGAATGCGATTTTTTTCTGGTACGGAAGTCTCTTTAGCATCTTATGTTCATCCTCAAACACCAACTTCCTTATAAGATGACCAGTTCGTAATTCAGAGGCAAAATTGTGGTTTAAAATTTTAAATTGTTTTACTTGAAACTGTTAAGTACTTGAATAGTTGCAACTCAGTTTTTATTCTTTTTATTTCCACCAATAGTTATTTTTATAACCTCTAATCTGGTTTATATTAAAAATTGAAAACATGTACTTGCTATTGAGATTTGATCTCTCGCTTATATAGTGATAATGTTCTACAATAATCTACCATAGTTATTTGTGTCATCTGCGGAATTTGAGAATGAACTTTATGGTCAGCGTTTGTGTCTGTAAAACTTTTGGTCTTGAACTTACAACAGTATTCCTGTGGATCAGTTGATACTACCTATACGTTCCACGCACATTACCATCTCGGATTGTTGTACATTGATAGTGCATTGTATGAAATGAACTTCTCTATAGTGAGAATATACTTCCCACGCTATTGTAAGGCTCTAGAACTAATTTTTGTGCCTCCACTCGGCCGGTGTAGATGTAAAATGTTAAAATTTACCCTGAACTTTCTGTCATTTTGTCCCAAAGACAGACTAACCGACGTCCATTCGTTCCATTCGTCTGTAGATTTAGCGTTGCTACACATCGGAGGTACATACAGTAATTAATTTTACTATAATTACAATTTACACATAGTTGATATATCATCCATACTGGTTGAGTGGAGATACAGATGTTGTCCTGTCTCATTCCTTACAAACGCGTCGTAAGTTGAAGTCTATGTCTCTATGCGCAAACATGTTTTAAGTAATTTTCACTGGACGAAATTGGAAGGATGGTCTAGGCGGTGGTCTGAAATCTTTCTAATTGCTGATGGCTAAAAACGTACTTTCAAGTCTTTTTATTAGAATAAAGGCCCTTTCTATATATCCCCTTAATATATTTTTAGCCAAATATGTGTTAATGGTAAATAAAATCTTATGTTACTAAATACGGCGGATAAAATTGGACTAAAATTGGACTTTAGAAAACTATTTATCTACCATTTTATGATTCCTAATTGTTAATAGTCTTTCGAATATAGTTTTTGTTGTATTTGATTTGTTAAGTAGTTAAATAAAATACACTTAATGTTTTAAGTTCACTCGAATTTTATATTTAATAACTTAAATGGGAAAATAATAAATTAAATTAGTATTAGTATTATGATTACTTAAAATACCTTTTAGCGCATTTTCTGTAAGTTTAAGTACTGAAAAAATGATTCGACTTACAAGCTCATTTACGTTATGGTTCCTCAATAGGCGAGAACCTCAATAGGCCATAGGCGAAAAAAGTTTCGCCCAGTTAACATGTTATTTTATGCCCTGTGTCTAAACGACTCTAAATTTTGACATTTTCAAACACTTCAGTTGTACGTCTGAGTAAATAAACAATAGCGAACGCTTGTGATAACAGAAAGCACACTTGGCTTATCGTATCGGTTATGCAGTGCCAGCCAAAACAGCTGATGTGTCTAATTATAGTATCACTTTAGTTCGACTCGAGATCAGTGTCGCAGTTCCTTTCCTTTAATTATTTTGTTTGTCAGTACTTGTTTGAAAATAAATTAAAACGTAAGTAAAAACTCTAGTCAAGAAAGTTTTATGTTAGTTAGCGATATTGTAAAAAACAAGAATCTTAAAAAAATCAATTTATTGGATCAGTCTGAGTTCTAATGTTCTTCATTTACTCAAAGGGCAACGCAGAATAAAATGTGTAGTATCTACCATGGAGTCTTAGATTAAACTTCAATATCAGTGTAACAAACTTTTGTTAATCGATTCCTTGCAGCAAGACTAGCAAAATGATCCAGTGTTTACTCAAATTTTGTTGCCAGTCTCGAGTTTAAGACCTGTGTTTATAGGCCCTAGAAACTTATTCGTCTCCTTCTTATGCAAAATATATGACTTTTTCCGTGTAGTTGCAGTTGATTGCAAGCTGTTAAAATCCCTATATATCATACAATAAAATTAATTGATTAATTCAATTCTATTTACTTCGCGTAGCTATCACCAGAGAGTTAGAAGGTACCCATATAAGGGTACCTTTTAGCGAATTTCCACAGGGAAGAAGCTATTACCGTAGGTCTCATGGCAAGACTATATATATATATCTGACAAGTTCGTAAACCAGACATATCGATCAATTGGAACGGGTAGTTTGGGAGGGGTTTGTACTCAAAAATTAGGTTTTTTGTGTTTTTCATATGTAATTTTTAAAATTTTATCTTTCACTATTAGAATCGGCTTAAAAAATTACACAATGTAGTTCCCTAAAGTTTTTCTCTCCAACGGTTACGATATTAAAAAACGAGATATTAAAAAATCTAAACACAGTACGTTTTATTTTGAGGCTCCAATGTTAATCTGATGGAGGATAAGGAAAAATCAGTATTTCACTTATTAAACAATATTTTTGGATAAAACTTTATATTTAGCTTCATGTGATTGAGGTTTGGCCATTTATGCTTAAAAATCATAGTTTACGTTTTCCTCACAGCAGCAAACCTGCACACTCTTTCCCATGTTAATCTTATGGAGAATAGGCAAATAATTCTCATGTTTATCGTCAGATTTTTACCAAACTTGTCATATATTATTGATTTGGAAATTCGCTGAGTACGCAGGTTTGCTGTGACGGGTGTATTATACTCACTGGTATCACTAGCCATTACAAATACATTCTGAAATAGGGCTTTTAGAATCCTTCTCAACGCTCATATTCTCAGTATTAATAATGTTATTCGTATCACGAGGCGGATTTTGCCGCAGGGAAGACGCCGCACCGCCCTTGTACTTTCTGCCTTAGTGTTGGAATATTCCATTACTGGTTGGTTACACCATATACAAACGTAACACGATAGTCTTAATATATTATTGAGATGTCAAATTAAGATGAAGTGGTTTAGAGCCAAAATGTGGCTCTACGTTGAAAGAAGAAGCCAATTCGATATACTGTACAAGATTATATGTCAAGGATTTTCAACGAAGTATGGAACAAGTACACATATATGAAAGTATGAAACAAGTATATATAAAGTCCAGCAGGAGTTTAGAAGAGCTGGGCAGTTGAAGGAGATTATGTGTCAAAAAAAAGAATACATGAGCAAGGAAATTAATCTACAATCGGGATTAAATTTATAAATTAGGACGTGAAGAATCGTAATAGAGAAATGAGGAGTTTAAGGCTAAATCAAAGGATTTAGGTTCAGATGGAAATCAAAATAAGAATAAAGATAATTCTTGTAACAAAGTGAGAAAAGATTATTTCTAGATATTCATTACAGGTATTTAGACTATCTTATTAGATTTACAGTATGTATTTTCCTATATAAGTTATAAAGTACCTGGTGACCGAGCTTTGCTCGTTTAGAATAATACATGTATTATAAAAATGAATTAGAAAAATTAAAACACATTTATTACTCAATGAAAACATTTATGTTGTTTAAATAAAACCGATTTAATACACCATAATTAATATAGCACTGAACAAAAAGTATTGCCCCTTATGGGGTTTGAGCACGCGACCTTCGTGCTATGAGGCCAACACACTACCGCTGGACCACGGCGTCTGCCAAATGAGCAACGACGGATAAGGTGTTTTAGCCGACTTCAATTGTTTTAGCCGACCATTTACTGTTTAACTATCCATACAGTTATTATTAGCCTGTGACCAACTGATTTTGATATAAACGGAATGAGGATTGAAAAGCAAAAGAGAAATTTAATTTACACATATTAATTGGTTTGTTTCAGTGGCTTCAAGCAATACAACAAATACGTTTTCTATCAAAACACGGAAGATTTTGGAAATACTCTTTCCTGCTTTTATTTCACACAGTTATGTTACCCTTAAGTTTTTACAAATTTTTTAGTAGCCTGATAATTTTACATTTATTACATACATAAAATAAATATTTATGAAAAACCTCTATTCACATATTGTTCTTTGCCGTATTCAATCAAGAACTGTCAAACGGTTATAAACAGCTGTTTTGGTTTGTATTGTTTACATTTCATTCTCCATAAGCGTAATGTTAAATTTTTAGATTTTAAACTTAATATTACAAGAAAAAAATATATTATATATCTATATATAAAATTGAATGTATGTATGTATGTATGTATGTATGTCCTTTATGCGTTGCCAAACTACTCATCCGATCGCCATGAAATTTTAGGAAGTTGCTCTACATGTGTCCGGGAAGGTTTTAGTGAAAACATATTTTCGAAAACCCCATAAGTTTCCATTTTATGGCGTTTTAAATGTCTAATGTTAACCTTATGGAGAGTAAGTTTGTTTACAAAATGTCTACAATGAAAACATTATTTTGATTTCTTAGCTACAGCTGATTGGTTTACTTTCCATTAGCAATATGCTTTACTATCCAATGCCATCTGAATCATTCATTAATGTTAAACTATGAAGTAAATGTGTACTGTAAAAAATGAACAGCTTTATTCACCACGTTAATAGTTTACGGTTTTGGGGGATTATGTATTTATATTTTTATTTTCTGTCTGATTAAAGTCAAGTGTTTATATGATAATTACAATGTTTATAATATTACATTTATTATAATAATCAGCTGTTGTATATCTTTCCTATAAAAGCCGTATTACAGTTAGGTTTGGTTTGGATTTTGGTTCGATTTGAAAATTGTGAATTAATCCACTCAGATTGATTTGTTTTATAGGAATATTATTAATATGTCTTATCGTTTCAGTATTGTAATTCTCTATGCCGCGACCCAGGCTATATAACCTATAACCTTTCACAATGAAGCCGTATTGCTATTCGACTTCAGAACATGGCCAAACTTAAAGTTAACATGTATTTACTGTCAGGCGTTACGAAGTTCGCCGGGTCAGCTAGTATATATATATATATATATATATATATATATATATACAAACCTTGCTCGTATTATAGTATTGGATATATATATATATATATATATATATATATATATATATACAAACCTTGCTCGTATTATAGTATTGGATTATTCACGTACGATACAAAGTGTCTGAAAATCATCATAATTACAACATGAATTTTATTAGGTATTGTCGACAGATTGAACATTTTCATGATTATTCTTGTCGTTCCGTAAGTATAGTTAAAATTTAATTTACTAAAAAAATACTTTTTATTTTCATTTATGCATTTTCTCTAAGTCAAAATCAACGTTAAAGTGGATAAAAATAAAATAAATGTGTATTAGTAGAATAGTAAGAGAGGTGGTTGCAATACGTACCGTGGTGGGTGGCGGATCCTGGCTCCACAGGGGTAGGTGATGGTCCGGAACTGCCATGGACCTACTGACGCCCGGGCGCCACCCCCTCGACACCGTGTCTCGGCCACCGTCCCGACGCCCCATTGGCCGACGCCGCGACGCTCTGGACCAATCAGCTCGCAGAGATACACCCCCGTGCAGGGGATATTAAACTTCGAGATATATGTTCTACGCGATTTAGTGTTGCCTTTCAGTTTTTATTATTTTTAGATTAATCCACATAAATAAAATTATAGTTTTGTCTTACATTACTTAGAATTATTTATTTTTAGTTATTCTTACTTTTCGTGCGTTAGAGAAGCCGAAACCGGTCTTATCTCAATTTTTGTCTGTTTGTCTGTGACGCTCCAGGAGGCATTTTACGCCGTCATCTCCGAAGAAAATCGGGATACTGATTACAATGAAACTTATTTCATGTATTCTCTACATTCCAGAGAAGGATTATAAATGCTTAAAATCGTCTGCCGCCCCTTGAAAAGTAAATAACGAGCATTTAAAAACCCACTTTTACGCGATATTACTCGCATTTTGATCCAGTTTTCAATGAATATCCTACTGCTAATAATCAGCTGTCTTTTAGTTCAAACATTTAATAGAAATAAAAACAAACAGCTATCAAATCAATATTAGTTAGTTTATATTGGTCTTTGATTTTAAACCCATTTCGAAATCATACTATATTAAAAAGTTATTTTAACGTATAACTAATTATAATAGTGGTATACATGTTCTAGTCTATTTAATTGTAAATTAATGCTAAATAATAAAGCTGGGTAATGATTTATTTTCTTTGTATTGATTTGTTTAGGAGTTCAGGTTTACATTTTGGTATGATAATCTTTCTTCTAAACTGAATCCTACAACCCGTACAAAGGACGCGCTTACTGCTAGTTAGTAATATTTTCATGGATCAAAATCATGTTTCGTATAGGGTTTTCTGAGTGGATTTTGTTAAAGGTTACATACACATATTTTTATCCATCTATAATTTAAACATTCTTGCACCTGATAATTTATATGTAATAATTGGT
The DNA here is from genome assembly GCA_023375725.1 of Nephotettix cincticeps. Classification (NCBI taxonomy): domain Eukaryota; kingdom Metazoa; phylum Arthropoda; class Insecta; order Hemiptera; family Cicadellidae; genus Nephotettix; species Nephotettix cincticeps. The sequence goes on from CM041790.1 coordinate 75,551,555, forward strand.
TACAGTACCTTCGACAAACGATTCAATTTTAATATTCATCAGGCGTTTAATGTCTGGATTTATAATCCCACCACAAGGTCAATGTCAGCAGACATGTATCGGGTAATCGTGTCGTGGTCATCTGCTGCTCAAATGTAAATACTTTTGTTTATGTATCTTTTTGCAAAGTGTCAGTGATGTGTAAAGTTTCGGATTATAAATTCCGAAATTTCGAGTCGCTTGATGACTATTAAAATTTATTTACTTGACGAAGACACTTTAACCTATTTAATAGTCTACAATTTACCAATTTTTAACGTAAAAATTGGGTAGGTTGACAAAAGCCATTTTTTCTTGTATATTTTGGAAATTATTCAGAAACTGATCTAAACCTATTCAAATCTCATATAGAACCCCCTTAGCAGATATGCGTATGCAGTGTATTTCCACTGATTTAGATTAGATTAATGAAATGGCAACCTACCCAGGTAGGAATTTTAAGCCAAGTATGAATGAGGAATGAGTGTAGGATGGTTGTGGCTCAAATATGAAGCCAATACAGTGTAAAGAAATCAACGTAGGAAGACTATTGCAAAATGTATTTTTTATAAATTCTCACGTTTGTATAGTTCAATTATTGTACTTATGATTTTATGGTAAACATAAATGTACTGTCTGATTGTTTAGTCCAGGTTATACGATTAATCCCAATATATGTACCTACAAAATCATTTAAGTAGTTTCTTTTTTATCAGTTTAAATTTACAGCCCGTTCACCGCATTCATATTTATCCTGTGGTGTGTCCTGTAATCCAACTACTTACAAATCGAGGCCTCCGATTTGTGGATATTTATAAGCGATAGACGGCGGACGCGATACTACCAGGTAGATTAACGTCTGCACTATTAAATATTATGTTAATCCATATTGACCATTTCATAGTAAGACCTGTTCGTAATTCAAAGACGAACTTTTTGTTTGGATTCCACGTTGAGTTGTAGGTCCCTCAGATCCTATTGGTAATTAACAGTCCTGTGTAAGGAACATTCCAGCCTTAGTCAGTAGCCTAAAAAACCGCCCCACAGTCATATTACACCCATTTCTCATTCATAACATACCTGATCTACCTGGGTAGATCACCATTTCAGTAAAATAATAAGGTAATAAGACATCGACGCATCCTCGAGAAGAAAGGGCCTCAGGCCTCTTTCGAGGTCCACGATACACTAGAGTTAGTGCCCACGTGTATATTTTAAGCTAAGTGTGAGTGAATGGTGAGTGTATTCAGTGCAACGGGTTTTATGACATAGTTAGGTTAGTTACATCTGGCTAGGACCAGAATAAAAATAGGATCTCTGGTTGTCAAACAAAGTATGCAATTAATGTTTGAGACTACAGTATAGTTAACAGATCTCAAATAACGAAATACAAGTTTAGATTAGATTACATTAGATCATTGAAATGACAACCATACTACAATGTAGGTATTTTAACTCAAGTATGAATGAGGATTGAGTATAAGATGATTGTGGCGTGATCTTGTAGTCTTGTTACTAAGGCTTACATTTTCCTTAGACATGACTGTTTAATAGCCCAACAGCCGATGGCAACTAAGGGACCTACAGTTTAACGTGGAGTCCGAACCACGGCCTCTGAACTATGAACTGGTCTAATTATGAGGATAGGCTTTGCGGATTAACGTAGTATTCAATAGTGCGGACGTTAATCCACACAAGAGAACACCACATCCACCGACCATCTCTCACAACTATCCACAATTCGTGACCTCCAAGTAGCTGGATTACAGGACGTCGCCACCGTCCCAGTGTGAATAACTTCAAACAATCAAAGTTAGAGAGTAAATGTAACCTCAAGTGATGCTCGAGATTGTGTATTATACTTATGAACTCTGCTACACTATGTTGATCGCACTTCCGATCAACGAGGAAGTGGATCAACGAGCATCGAATGGAACCATTTATCATTACGCGCAGTGGAATATTTGTCATTAAAGTCTGATAGTGAAAACCAGACGTTTACACTTGTTGTAACAATCACTAAGACGATGATCTTGTGCGTGGCAACATCGTATAATCAACCACTCGCCAACTTCCGTGGTAGCTACTGTAGAACACTGTGTCTCACATTCTCTCTGTGTTAACTTAGTACTAACTCATCAGTGAGTTGTGGTCTGTATTCAGATATGTTTGGCGGACAGGCTCCTCGTAACCGCCGCTCCGCCAAAGACGACTCCCCGCCCTTCGTGGTTGGTTCTGGTAAGTTTACACTCAAAGTTTTAAATCACTTGTAATTACTCTTGTTTATACTCGAGGATACGTAAGTATTTAGGTTATTCTAAAACTTTTTCAAAGAGTACGGTTTGGTTTTCTATTCTATTGAATTTTCTTCACGATTTGCATTTACAGTATTAATATGAAGTAATGGGTAGATCAGTGGTTAGCTCCTCGAAATGAGACCAGTTCGTAGTTCAGAAGCAAAAGTAGTTCGAAACCCACGTTAAACTGTAGGTCTCTTAGATGACATTGGCTATTAAAAAACAGTCCTATCTAAGTCCTATCTATTCGTGTATTCTCACCCTACATTCACAATAAACTACAAAAAGTTGTTTTTATTTATTAGTTTACATGTTTGTATACCACTAAACGGTCAGTCTATACCACCACGTCAGCGTAAAACAAGGTTTCCAAGATTTATATTTTAGACATTAATTGTATTAAGAAAAAACAGTAACTAGACTTAATAAATGATGGAATATTTTTCTCATACTGGGCAGGCCTATGTAACGCTTTGATATCATTATACGTCACGAGACATTTTTAAAATATTCAGTTATGATTGATGGTAAAGTGGTAATCTATTTAACGCAGGCTAAACTTATATTTATGTCTCAATCACAGCCTTGAGCACAATAAATTATGGAATGTCCTGTAATTTAGCTACTCGGAGGTCGCGAATTGTGGATAGTTGTCGAATAGTGATCGGCGGATGTGAGATTCCCTGGTGTGGATTAACGTCCGCACTATTGAATATTACGTTCATCCGCTAAGACCGTCCTCATAATTAGTCCAGTTCGTTATTCAGAGGATCCCACGTTAGGCACAATACGTATACACAAGGTGGTTTTCGCCGACTCGACGAAGAGCCGCCTCGTGTGTCTCCGCCCTGGAGAGGGTCGCCGCCCCACTGGAGCGGTGCTGTTTCCGCTGCCGACTCGACGTCTTCATCTACTTGATTGCATGGAATTAGGTGCCAAGTCGGCCAGCGCGCCGACTGAAAAGTCGAGGGGAAAATACCTACCTGGATAGGTAGCAATTTGAAAAGATAATAGTATCATTAATAATCTATAATTAATCAAATCACAAACATTGCGCATTGTTAACATGATCAAAGCGTCTAATAAACAGAATTTGAAACCTCTGCAGCGCTATATTCCTGCTACAATACAACACTATATTAGCATTTTATTTTCCCTGATCTAATAAAATCCGCATCAGCCCCCCCCCCCCGCTAGAGCGAGGACGCGGGTCAGGTGCGGGACTGCTGAATAATGGATTTGGAGCGAAAACTAGCAGCTGGCTGTCAGATTATCGCCAAAATTGTCAGATATCAGCTGTTTTTAGTCAAGTCAATCAGTCAGCAACTTGTCAAAAGGAATTGTAATATTTTGATACTGATTATTCACCGAATCGTTCTTCCCCCGTACATTTTATGTTAAAGTAAGCATGTATACATGTATGGTAAAAACACATAATATAAGTTCTACTTTAGTTGCATCTCCTCCGGGGCAGACACTATACGTTGTCTGAGAGCGCCAAACGTTATTCTTATGGAGAATATTAACAAACAATTTCTTCCTTAACTATCAACCGTTTACCATGAAACTGGGTATACAATGTACAGTTAAATCACCCAAAATACTTTAACTATTATTTGGACTCGGTTTTTTCATGTTAGTTAGTAAGAAATGTATGATTGTTTTTGACCCAACAAAGTTTTAAATGATTTGAGTAGACATTAAAGACTATACAGTTTTATTAAACGTTGTGGGGTTTTAACGTATGTGTCAGTCCACTTTTTACTGTTTATTTTACTCATTTACTTCAAGAAAGTACTGTACATTAGTTGGAAACATACTTACCGTGAATCAACTAAATATATCTTCACCTGTTTGATTATAATTTTTATTTTATTAGGTTCTCTTAATTTGTTTATCCTGAGGGGTTTCCAAAAACATTTCTCCAATCTGTGTTTTTTTCTTTCGCTTTTAACTCGTTTCTTCTCCTGGGAGGCGGATGCCACTTCCGAGTATCAAGAGCCAAGAGCCAAGAGCCATGGTGACGCCTCAGCCTCATCACACTTGTTCCCCGTCATTTAGCATCACAAAGCATCGGTTAGCCGCGCACAGATCACAATATTTACATACTCCGAGCCGCTCCCGCGCAACAATATGCCTTTGTCATTGTTATTGCCCGCCACGCGCCCTCCCCCTCCGCTCCCCCTTTGTCATACTCGATTTTCCGCCGATTTGACATCGGCTAATTTTGTTCATAATTTTCCGCTTCCGTCCGTAATACATTTCATATCTGCTTATTTATTGGGAACGGTGCATCAGCTAGACCGCTGCGTCGGACAGGGGTGGCTGAGGCTTCATAAACTCAAGGTCGCAGGTTCAATCCCGGTCGGTAATAATGATATTGACGAATAGAAAGCTGGTGTTTGTCAGAACAAAACTGCATTACGTTGCATCATGGGAATCGTCAGATCCTTCCTTCACTTATGCCCTGAAATATTATTAGTCTTTAAAAACTACATGATGAATATTGTTCATTATGAGGTATAATAATTTAGAGTTTAAAATTCAATTAACATGATAAAACAGCTCTGTACATTACCTTTAGTATTATTATTATTATTACCTTTCTGTTTCATGTAGGAATTTCAAGCCAATTATGATAAGAAATGAATGTAAGATAATTGTTCTTTTAGTCTTGTTACTTGCATGTAAGGCCTGCTTAGACAGGATTGTCAATTTATAGTTCAACAGCCAATGGCATCTAAGGGACCTTCGGTTGGAATCCGAACCATTTCTGCCTCTGAATTACGAATTAGTCTAATTATGAGGATGGACTTAGTGAATGCACGTAGTACTCAATAGTGCTTTAATGATCCACACAACAGAACAGCGCATCCACCGACCATCGCTCATACATACCTATCTACAAGAACTTATAACAAAATGCATTACGTAAAAGGTTTTACCGAGCTAAAAAACTTGCATACCAGGTTTTACTTTCTTCAAATAGAAAATGTAGTTGTTAATTCTATGCGGTTCGAGAACATTTAATTGATACAATACCGTAGAGCATAGATCTAGTTCGAAATCAGCTGCATATGTTTCGCCACAGAGTAATAGCATAGATGAATGGATAGTAAAGTAGATAGTGCACGCCCATGTTAAGGATGAAGACGGTACATCGTACCGCCAATTGACGTAGTAGGTACTACCATCCTCAGATAGCGCTAGTGTTGCAAATGACACTAATGACAAGACAAATGACACACCTGACGGCGTCACAAAGGCCTAGTTCACCGCGAGATCCGACAGACTGCGACGCTTGTCCTTGAGATTTTATCGTCTTCACTAAGTCCCATAAGGCGCCTCCTCTCCTTATAATCCGTTCCTCTCTGGTAATAGTCTTAACTAAAAGTCTGGAAGAGAAATTAAACCCCTCTTGGTAGCTTTACACCATTCAAATTTAACATGCCCACGTCATCCTCTTCCCCAAACCCCACAAAGACCACCGTGACCCAGCCAACTACCGTCCCATCAGCCTTACCTCCACCCTCTCAAAACTCTTTGAGAAAATCCTGTCCCAGAGGATCCACCTCCACCTAAACTCCCTGAGCCTCCTTCCACCCTCTCAAGCCGGTTTTCGCCCTGGAGTAAACATGTACGATCAGCTTCTGCGGGTCGTTACATGCCTCCAGACGAACAACTCCCTTCACAACCCCTCCCTCCTCGCACTAATGGATGTCCAAAAGGCCTTTGACACCGTGTGGCATAATGGCCTTAGGGCAAAACTCCTTGACCTCCAGCTCCCCGCACCCGTCATAAGGTGGGTTTCCCACTTTATTGACGGGCGCACCGCCCAAGTCCGCTGCCGTGGTTCCCTCTCCACCTCCTTCACCCTGAACGCTGGGGTTCCCCAGGGTTCAGCTATTAGTCCCCTCCTGTACATCCTTTATGTCAGTGACCTCCCCGCCCCCATCCCACGTGGTCCCACCGACACCACCAGTGGCCTGGCTCAGTTCGCTGATGACACGGCTTTCTGGACTTCCCACCGACACCACAATGTCACAATCCGCCGCATGAACCAAACCCTTTCCGACTACCTATCCTACTGCAACAGGTGGCGTATCCTAATCAACCCATCCAAAACCCAACTCTGTTTCGTCAACTTTCGTGCCCGCCGCTTCCGTAAATTCCAATCCAATCCGATCTTCCTCAATAATGTCCGCCTCCCACTTACCCAGACATGTACCTACCTCGGGGTAAAACTCGACTCCCGCCTTACCTTTTCCTCCCACATCCTAGACGCAAAAAAGCGTGCCACTTCCCGTCTACGTGCCCTCCGGATTTTAAATAACCGCACCCGCCCCAGCTCCACTTCCACCCTAGCAACCCTATACTCATCCATAATCCGTCCAGTCATCACCTACGCCCATCCTCTACTACTTACCGCCCCAGACCGACTCCTTTCCAGCCTGGAAGCCACCGAGAGAAGGACACTACGCCTGGCTTCTCATCTCCCCCCCTGGGCCCGCAATGCCTCGGTATACGACGCCCACTCCATCCCACCCCTCCGTGACTTCCTCCATCACCTCAACACAAAGTACCTCGACCGAGCCCGAACCTCTGACATCCTACAACCCTTCTTCGATCCTTATTTCACCGACCGTCCTAGCCTCACCATCCACCACCTAGCCAACCTCCCACCATAGCTTAATGTGCCCTTCTTGTGGTGAATTTCAATTCCACCAGCCCATGGTCCTCATCTTATTTAATTGTTTATTTATTTATCTATAAACATATCCACCCTAAACCCTATTCCACCTAACACAACAACCAAAGCCAGACATTCGTTCGGTGGAGCGCAACCTGCCCTCGGCTAAGCTCTGGTCTTTGTTTGTTCCTAAACCGAAACCATCCATTCACTAACCATAACCACAGTACCCGCAACAAAACCTCACCCAACCCGCAACCAAAACCTAACCTTAAAACCTATCCTTGGCTGAAGAGGACGTAGTCCTATAACAGCCGCAGTGGCCCACTGAAACCTCACAATCCATCCATCCATTCAAATTTTTGCATCGGGGTCCTTGCAATCGGCCCACAGTGCGATCGACCCACTGTGTTTTTCACGTTATTCCGCCATGCTTTCATTCTGTAAATACCGCCCTAAATATATTTTTACTCGCCAAAAGAAAAAAAGTAAATGGAGTACGTAAATAAAATGTATTTTGAACCATTTTGACCAAAGACTATCGTACAGCCGTGTGGCGGTAGGCAATAGTGAAGAGGACGGATCACTCCGAAGAACACTGACTCCCCATCGCCCCCCCCCCAAGTGGGGAGACGGTGGACCGAAAGCCTGTGGACTGAATGAGATTTCCCCGTTGCATTTTGGTTTACTGTCTTAAAACAAAAAAATTATTGATATTTCCAAAATCTCTCTATGGACAATTTTTTACCGCTCCGTTATTAACTTTATTAAGTCGGACGAGATAATTTTATTAGTTATTCAGAGATGTATGATCAAGTGTGAACGCGTGGCTCGCACGTGTGGGTGAGGGCGAAGGGAGATCATTGGATCATAACGAGCAGCGTGGCCGTGGCTAAGCGTGTCGGACACGGTGCGTGGCGGCCGCGCAAAACGCAATACGCTATACGCGGGGCAATGGGTGATGGGTGATCATCTGATCACGGCACGTGCTGCTATCTGTCGAGTGTTTAGAGATTAGAGTTGGGACTACCCGTTACCTTCGTACTTACTGACGAAGGACCGAAAATGGTTCCTAGGAGTATTTCTGGCATAAGCGTAGATTAATTCAATTCATTTATTTGCCATTAAGTCAACATAGGACAATAGGTTTCGTCAATACAATAGCATACTACAATAACTATAACACTAACAACACGATACCAATAACGAAATGTCAGATAAAACTTAAAACTTCACATAAAGAATTACAGTTTTAGGTCAAAAAACTCTTTTAGAGTATTACGTAAAAGAATTGCTATAACAGTTAATTTTAAAAAAGCAATTCCGGGTTGGCAGCTAATTATATAGTCTGAATTGCACATAATTACTACTTTTCATTGTTTTTTTTATTAAATCAATTGTAGTTATAAATGAGAAATGAGTGTGAAGTAAGATGATTGTGGTGCGATATTGTAGTCTTGTTACTGACTTGAGGACATGACTGGACATGTTTGGATTTGGGACTCTAGGTTAGACGAAAAGGTTGTCTTTTGATGTTTTTATACAAAATTTTTCATGACATGGTTAATAACCCTGTAGGCCTGGCATCCTTCTGTTATCGTGTACAAAACTTAAACAGCAGGAGTAGATATTTGGTTGATAAGGTTGATATTTGGTATAAAACGTTCTGGTTCATGTAGGGGATCTTTTCTAAGAATAATCTTCTGACGTTTTCATTCTTATATATCTTAGAATGTTTAACATTCCTGGTTAAAAATAAACACTTTTACAATGTCCAGAGCACCAATCAATACAGTCTTCGTAACGCATCACATCTTTCCATTCCGCAGTATAAAACTACAGTACTCTCTTTGAAAATAAAACTTTCTAGTCTTCAATTAAAATGTTTAACACACTTCCACCAAACCTAAAAAGAGAAGCTGATGTTGGTATATTCAGAAGAAATTTGAAACTGCTTCTTATTAAAAAAGAATACTACAGTGTTCAAGATTTTTTAAGTGATAAGTTCATCTTTTATTGATGTTTTTAGCGAATTTCCCAAGAAGAAGAAGAAGCTATTACCGTAGGTCTCATGGTAAGACTTAAGCTCGAGACCATGTTATTTTTTCGTCTTTAGGTGCCCAGAGTCCAAAAACAATAGTCGTTAAAATTTATATATATATATATATATTTGATGAACTAAATAGTGAATATATATATAGTTCATCAAATAGGGCTACTAATATAATTATCTTTAAATAAGTCAACCGAGTACCCTTAGAAAACATTTTAATTATTTCTTCGACATGTTTCGGGAATCATCCCATCTTCAAGAAGTACAAATGTTTAACCTAATTTGATAATCTTAATTTATAAATGTAAATAAATGTCATATGATAATTTAAATTTCACTGTATTCAAATTGGCGGAGTGTGTTAGCATGTATTATTTCTTCCTTGTATAATTTTTTCATATATTGGATTGTTTGTTTCAATTTGTGAAGTGTTTAATATATTATTTTTGTCAATTTGATAGTGAGTATAAATTTGGAATTCTTCTTTTGTATCCAATTTTCTTCCTTTTTGTTCGAAATTCAATATAGTCATATTATGTGTCATACTAATGTAATTGTGGTTTGTGGAAAGAATATGTTCGGCGAACGCTGATTTTTGTGTTGTTTTGTTGTTTGATTTTAGCGCTTGTATATGTTCTTTGAATCTTGTTTGAAAATTTCTACCGGTTTGTCCAATATAATATTTGTTACAGTCATCACATTTAATTTTATATACTCCTCTTTATTATTAATTATAACAGTAGTGTTTCCTTTATCGGCTTTTGTTAGAATTGCATCATTCATTTTTATTTTTTCTGAAATAGATTCAATTATCTTCATATCCTCTCTAGAATTTTTAATAATCTTCTTTGTATTTTCAAAATTTTGTTTATTAACCAAAAGTACATAAAGTAGGAAAACCAATTAGACCTGTTGTAAATTATCGTAATGCTCCAGCATATGATGTACGTAAGTTTCTAAATTACAGACTAAATCAAATAACAAATACTGACACTAATCATAGCATTTCAAATACATACCAACTAGATTAAAATATAAAAGATTTAACAATACCGGAAAACGCTATATTCTTATCATTTGATGTAAACAACATGTATACTAATGTACCATCAGACGACACCATACAAATATTGCAGGACAATTTAGATAATTCAGACACACTTAATACAAATGAGAAAAAAGATCTGATAACACTGACAAAAGCATGTTTGAATCAAAACTACTTTGAGTATAAAGATTGTATATATAAACAACAGGATGGCTTGGCAATGGGATCACCTCTCTACGGTACATCACGGTACATTGTTAACGGAGTACGTTTTGAACATTGTGTTATGCAGTTAATTTAATTTAATATGTCTGCTCTTTACAGTCCTCAACCGAAATATCACGGATATTGTTTACATTTCAATGTGCAGTGTGTTGATATTTTCCAGTCACTGTGATGTTTTTAAACGCTATTTATCAAAAATTAAATGCTAGAATTTTTGTTCCATCTTTATAACAGTTAATTAATTACTCTCAGCGTCGGCAGCCATTTTGAACCAAGGGGGTGAAGGGGAGTCGCAAGCTGTTGCAGTAATATCCGCCCCTTGTAGCATTGATCTGCCCGTCTGTTTTGACGTTCCTACCCACACGTGCAATAGTAATATTAAATTGATTTAATGTTACAACAATCGTAATGATATCACACACAGTGTATAGCAATTCATTGAACTCTTCGTACAGATTTGATCCTTCATAGGACTTAAAAACAAATAGAACAACATAATATTTCTAGAAAAAACTGGATATTTATGGTTATCGCTTATTTAGGTTTAAGTTGTTATACTAATATTAAAATACAACTTATTCTTAATGCTTAGTAAAAATAGATTTTGTGCACACGAAAATTTCAAGTAAAGCTGTGTTTATGTAGCTTTCTATTTGTGATTACAGTATTACCAAATTGTAAGGATAAGTTAGGCTACATAAACTTTTATCAATCTACAAAGTTGATATATTTTTTATCTATAGCATACAGATTTGTGTTTACATAAAATTTGAAATGACCAATTAAGGATATTGGTTTAGGATGGTAAATTTTCATCCATGGCATGTATGATAAAACGCAGTAAAATCTTTACTCATTTCTCTTTGGGAAACGGATTTTTGGCAACCACCCAGCCCCCAGCGAGGGTCGGAACCTTTAATTAGCCCTAGAACGCGGCCTTTTGACCTCGGTTTAATCCCAAAAATTCTGCCTTTTCTCCCTGAAAATCCCTGCCTCGTTGTTTAATCCCACAAATTATCACTCTTATCCCTTAAAGTCCCCCGGAATCACCGAAATACGAAGATGTAAGAGCGAGACGGCAAGGGGTAGTCGATATACACCTCGTATTGTAACAACATAACTTCATCTCTTCATCGTATCTATTCTCCCTCCAGCATTTGTATTTAGAATTTTGAATTTTAAGGTTTTAATAATATTTTGTTATGTACTTGTATGGGATTTTTGCCTCTAGCTGGGAATTTAAATTTAAATTATGACAAAGATGTTTGTGACCACATTAATAATTTCTAAATAATATATACAGTGAAATTTATATATGAAGCCTGCATTCATGTCTTATACCAATCGTATTTGTAACGAATAAAACAAAGAGTATGACAGTTTATATTTCGTTTAATTGATTCCGCACATTCTGAATATCTTTATTTTGGTTATAGAACTATTACAGTATTATAAATTGAAAGTTACAAGTCTTTCTGGTTTTAAAGAAATATTAATCGTTAATGCTTTCCTCAAGAAGGTATGGGTTTAAAAATGAGACCGATACAATTCAAAATATTGTACCTCTAAACATAGTTCAAACTAGACAACAGACAGTTCTTAGACGGTTAGTAATCTCACACTTGGAAGGAATGGGGTATCTTGTGTTGTGCTTTGTTATTCTTTGCCTGTCTTCGCCCGCCGCCTCCTAGCGCGCTTTCTTCCTCACCCTCAACCCCGCCCGGCACGAACGAAATCCCTGAAATCCCCTCCAGGAAGGATAGCAGTTGCCAAAGTTCCGTGCCACGGGTTTTGACACTTTTATGGCTCCCTGCGTTGACGAATGGGCGTGGTTCTCAAAGTTCTTAGGCTCTTTCTCTTGGCTCATATCCAGCTCATATAGAACCCGAAACGTTTCTTTACTAATGTTCGCAATAACAATCTAAGTAACATGTTTACCTCTGTTACTGTATGTTGATAACGCTAGTGTCCCGTTATCACACAGTACCAGGCCCGCTGTTCTGGTTGTGCTTTCCTCAATTAGCAGTACTAGCTGGATACTCCGTGGATAATGTGTAAGGTTTTAGTTAGCTGAACATTTATTTTTAAGCCTTTCTAGTTCAATACCACAGACCGAGTACTATTGCGTTCTCATTTGTCTAAATCGATCAATCAGTATTGAATCAGGCCAATACTGACTCAACACTATTGTACTGTACAACAAAACTATATTCAATATGTTGAATGCATTTTTTATATTCAACATGTGCAGAATATAATATGTAATTCTACAAATAGTATTTATAAGTTGAGACACTAAATGTGTGTACACAGAACAACAACTGTGAATTATCTATCATGGGATTTAATAAGCTTCATAATCCGTCGCTGGTTTTATCCCAAATCAAAGTAATTCATTCTTGTTCACGTTTAACTTTATTTAAAAAATGACAACAGATTTATTAAAGTTGCCCACTATTGTAATTTGAAAACATTGTAGAGTGCTAAAAGTTAGATTGAGTTACGAATAAAAGGTAGGCCTATTAGGCAAACTTAAGATGTTGAGCTCCCGAATGTTTGCTTAAACGTTATATTCAAAATTCGGAGTAAGAATAAGATTACTGTAAACTTGTTGTACCAGTATTTCAGGGCATGAAATGCTGTAATCATTTATTTTAAATAATGATTAAATATTTAAAAAAATAATATAGTAGTTTAATTGAACAAATTTAAACATTTATCGTAATTTAAAACATAACTTATGTGGTTATTTAACAGTTTTAACAGTCCGTTCACCATTTCCAAACGAGGTGCTCGGTTATAAACGAAGGTCAATATCGGCTGACTTTATACGGCTTTCTCGTCATTAACTCTGAATTGCCATGTACCGGTTGATGTTTGGATGCGGCTTGTGTCCACAGCCTGAAAAGAAACAGATTCATCCAGATTAATTGTTTACGGTTGAATTTTTACAAGATATTGCAAGTCATTGAGATCTCCAAATTATAGTATAGCCTTAAATTTGATACCCTGCTGAACTTTGATCGCGGGAATGACATGCTCGGTCTCTATCGGACGACCGGCGGTGTTTATAAAGAATGTTCGAAGTAACAGCAAAAACAGGTTGATGGTATTTGTATAATGTATTGGAAAAATATGGATTTGACGGAGGTGTGTACTGCAATCCATCTACAAGGAGGTCACGAATGATTGTGAGCGATGATCGGTGGATGTGATATTCTATTGTGTGGATTAACGTCCGCACTACTAAATACTACGTTTATCTACAAAAACCACCCTAATAATTAGACCAGTTCGAAATTCAGAGGCGAAATTTAGGTTCGGATCCATATTGAACTGTAGTTCCCTTGGATGTCGTTGGCTGTTTGGTTCATTAACAATCGTAAGAAATATTTTATCCCTTGTCAGCAACAAGACTACAAGATCGCGCCTCAATCTTACACTCATTGGGTTAAAGTGCCTGAATATTTCTTCTTTTCAGAAAGATAATCTATATAAATAAAATTGAGTTCTATATGCACATTACTTGGAATTATGATATTTTGGTTATTTGTACGTTTTATCACCACGAAAAGCGGAAATGGCTCTTATCTTAATTTATGTCTGTCAGTCTTTCTTTAATGCTAAACATAGTTATTTTGTCGCGTAAAAACAGTGATGAAACTTATCTTCATTATTCTATCTATACCTTATAAAGATGTTTTTTTATTAACTGGCTCACGTATTATAGAAATAAAGTAATGAGCTCAAACTTGTATAAATATTAGATACCTTTTTCTAAGTTTTACAGCACATGTGATCTTTAACAGTGATTTAATATAAATAAATGGCTATCGGTTGTCGGATTAAAATCTATATTTGTTTTTACTTTGATCATTGATTTTATATCTAATATTTTAAAATTTTACTACCGTATATTAATATGTTATCGTGACGCTTAACGTATTTTAATTACGATACAATTATTTTTATTTTATATTATTCATCTAACTGTTAATTAATAGTATATAATTAAGATGGGAGTTATTTGTTTAAAATGTTTATTCGTTTAAAATTCAGGTTTATGTTTTGTTACGTTAATGAGTATATTGCATCTTAACACTGAATATACAACCCGTTCTAAGGGCGGGCTTACTGCTTGTAAGGTGTGATTTAGTTATTCAAAGTAACCCAATTGTCTTGATGAATGATTTTTTATTTATTTATTTCAATGACATAGTTTACATAATGGCCTCGATAAGTGAAACAAATACTAACAACATCGAGGACCATGTTATCTTGAAAACTATCAATAAATTAGAAAAAAGAAACAACAATTGTACTATAATAATTACAAAATTGGACTTATCTAAATATTAATATGAGGAAGGGAGAGGAAAGACTGATTTGTTTGGGTTGGTGAGGACTCTGTCACCTAGAACACATGTTTCAATACTGACTCAGAGTTTTCAGTTCTGTTCCATAATTGGATAACAGTTTTTTTACGTATATTGTCACAGTTACCGATATAGAACTGTTTGATTTGGCCATTGATTCACCCACTTTCAATTAGGCTGTCATGCCTAGTTATCCGGGGGTTGCCGCGCGCAGATCCGCCAGACCCAATTATCCTCAGCGGGACGACTCCGTCCCGTTGCTTACATAACCGCATCTTTCACCAGCGCCATCCGCCATTGCCGTCCCCACCAGAGTGTGTTGCGAACACTGTCAGAACACTGGCCCGCATGGGAGTCAAGGAACGGAGGGAGTCGGACATTCCTTCAGTTCTCAGTCCGGTGCCAGTGTCCGTGCCACGTGGCTCAGTGTTCGGTGTTCGGTGTTCTCCCTCGCACTGTAGTTAGGACCACTGAGCTCAGGTCTTACTCCTCGACCGTATGGACGTTGACGGAGGCTATTCTACGTTTCGTGAGTAGTTTACCTGCCGTTTTCAGATTCTGTTTATCCCATTGTACTAATCTAGGTCAAGAATAGTTCCCTTACGTCAAAATTAATATCTGGCATTATTCAAAGTGCCTATTGGTATTGAATGTATTCGTATGAATTTGTTTATATTTTTACAATTGTATAGAATAGTTTCATAAAACGACATTCCGTACCTAATATTTTGGGTTTACTTAAGTAAAATTTCATTTTCCAAAGCTTTTGAAATCACACTACAGCTTCGGTAGCATATTAATGTTTAAAAACGCTTTTTTTCTTTAGAATATTTTTGGAATTCGTTAAAATCATAATACCGTAGTTAAAATCTTTGGAACAGTGTTTTGTATGTGCACATTTATGTAAATTATTTTTTTCTAACAGATTTAGTTTTATATGTAGGTATTAATAAGTTACAAAACGTTTAAATCCTAATAGCTGACCGCCCGTGCTGCGGTATGAGCTTAATTCCAGCGCAGCGATTAAATTATTACATAACACATTCCAATCATCCTGCCGTTTGTGTGAAATTTCAGGTATGATAATCAAGGAATTCTCTTTGACTGAGTCATGAAGATAAATAACTTTTCTGTTTTAAACCTAAAGCATGAGTATACCAAGTTTTAACCTAAAGCTAGTCGGGAACTTACAAGAATAGTAGATGAATGAGCTCGTTGTCTTTTATTATTGAGTACACTTCAACTTTTATTCATTACATTAGTTTCAGTGTGTAAATACAAATCACAATACTTTTTAGTAGATATTGGCTTTATTCAAGCTAAGGATATTGTTCAAAACTTGCTTCCATCACTTAATTCATCATCGATTTCCGAATTCTCCACAAAGTAGCTGGGTCAATAAGATTGACGCCTATTAGAGTCACGTAAAACTTAAATTTAAAGTAAAAGATTTTAGGTAAAACTTCCTTCTTTCTCTGTTTCGGTACTAAACGTCTATACGTTTTTATTTTTCTTTGTCGTAAGACATTGAATGTAAGTGAAACGTTTCATGTAAATATACATAAAACTTTTCACTTAAATTCAATCAACCACATAACCCTTTTACTACCATTTCTACTGATGTCGATCGTTAGGCATCCTCTCAAAACCGCGTATTTAAGTACGTTAGTTACTGAAATGACGACCTACCCATTAAATACTAAGTTAGAAACACTAAATAGTGGATTAGTCGAAGTCTAACTTGCTCCATGGATTTCGGTGAATTTGGAATTCGTCTAAGAAAGGAAATGAGTCAACGATAAATGTACTTCAATAGTTAATCTCGAACAATAAAATAAAAATGGCTGGGCGGGGTTAGGACTGATTCACACAGTTATTCAGGAAACGCTTCATCCCCTGGTCTTGTTGGTACTTTCGACCATAGCAGATGACTATTGAGTCCGGATTTGAACCTAGATTGACGAATTTCGAGGTGAACACCTTCACCCAGTGAAAATATTTACTATTGAAAATATGTGACGATTTATGTGTACAAATTTAGAATAGGACTGGAGGGTTGACCCTTGAATGTACGAACGGTTCTCCATTTTCTAAAGATAAATGATTTCGTGAACCCCATCTTTTGATAGTCAAAGACACTGAACGACTAAATTATCAATCATCAAATCAAACGTTTTGTGAATATTTTATATAGTTATATAGGGACGTGAAGCAGATCCGCATTGAGTTAGTGGAAGTTTAAGTACCTTAAAATAGACGCGGCTGTATAACAAACACAAACATCATCGGACGTCTATAAGTGATAAAGAACAACCTTTGAGACAAATGGGGCGGACCGCGTAACGCGACATCCATTCTTGACCGTAAAGAACCCCATCAGGGCGTTTGAAACAAACCAATACTGTACTACTTCCATTCATAAAAGTTAGATATTTAATTCTTAAAATGACAAAATGGCCAATCTCACTCCAGTATAGGCAGTTGAAGAACCTGTGTATGAGCACTTTATAATTATAATATCGCATCATGGATGCTTGATGGACGGACCTCTTACGTGTGAGACATTTTCAAAATAATTTTTAACTAGACTGTCATCAACGAAAACGTTTTTTTATAGATTCGAGTTTATATAATAAATTAAAAGATTTCCTCTTTAGTGCTGGAACAAACTTCTTGGTATTGGTCTATATCTCTGTATGGCTATTAGTGATCGGAAAATAATTTTAGCTGGTTTAAATAGTGGCGTTAAAAATTAAACTCTTCAAATTTAAATCTTAAATCTTTTACAAGTAAAATTTTATGATTCAAAAACAATTAAACGGCATCAGCGGAGCTATAAAAATTTACTGCTAACGGTTCCAGAGAAGAGTTTAAGTGTTCCTTCGCACTAACCTTTAGACCGTGCAAATTACGTTAAAATGGAACCAGTTCGGTCGTCTGTGACACTAAACCTCACAAACGTCGGGCAGTCGATGCCATCTCGGGGTCAGTGCGTAGATGGAATCAGGTTACCATACGCGAGTTTCGGGGAACTCTAAAATAATTATTTTCAATCTCAATTCAATTCGCAAATAATGACAAAATAGATTTCCAATATACAGTACTAATATGTGTGTAGGGGGATGCGTTCAAAGATAAAATAACACGAGTACACTTTTTATCTTCTAGTTTTATAGAATGGGCAATAATGGTTTGTGATAAAGCACATCTTCTGGGATTTGCTGAAAACTATGAAAGGAATAGATAACTCATTTTCTGGACGATTCTTCTCAAATAATTAGGGTGCCTAGAAACAAGATATTTCTTTGTCACTTATAACTATGTGGTAGTGTTGGTGATGCTACCATGTAGAAAATGTTTGAATTAGATGTAAATACTGTATTTCGCCCTTCATAAAATCACGAATTAAAAACTATTTAAATTCTTCTATTCAAATGTAGTTTCTAAAACGAACATAATATGAGACTCAATTTCATATGATTTGTGCAATTCTAGACCTGTATCTAAATTCGAGACATAGTTCGTTCACACTAAGATGGCAAACAGATGTGAAGACGCAGACAATAATGTAATAAACAGATGGTATCAGTATCGTTGCTGCCTCTACACAAGGTCGTGTTGATAAGAAGTGCGATTATGCACATTGGACGTGAAACTAGTTTAAAACAAGGATTCTCCCAGCGACCTTATCTCGATTCTGGTGTCTTTGCCATCGCTGCTACGGTGACCTGTGTGTACATAATACGAGATATGCAACTGAGGGTTACTGCAGACAGTGCCAATGGTTTTTTATTATATAATTAGATAAAGAATAGATATGCAGACTTTAAGAGATTTAGTAAAACCTTTTTTGTACATTTAGTATGTTAGTTTATAAGATATTTAGGTGAATACGAGTAAAGATTGGGAGTGCAATGGACACATTCATATTCAGTATTGTTACCGACGAATACAAACTGATTCGTTCTAGAATCATTAATTACTAGCACAATGAAAAAGGCCCAACCTCTCCCATCTTGAATATCTTCACTCCAGTTCCTATCTTTCTTTGCTGGAGACCTTCCAGCAGATACTCCAGAACCTAACATCTAATAATGTAATCAATGTTCTAAAGTATGTCCAAAATTTTGAAAATTTTTATCCATTTACAAATATTAATTTCGTTTTTTGACACCGGCCGGAAATGTTCCAAGGTGTTCCCAACACTCCCGAGGATCAGGGCCTGGTATTTGCTATCGTTATCTTTGTTGACGAGAGAATCCCTCCTTATGACGTCTTCTCACGCCCTCGAGGAGCGTGAGTCATCTCGTCTGATAACACGAGGAAGGTCACTAACGGCCATCGGACTGGTTGTCCCTTACACTCACTATCGTACGATCGTTACGGCTTGGAATGCGTCTAATTATGTTATTAGAGCTTAACTGCTTGGAACTGTGGCATTTGTGGTTATGTTTACGTTTTGAACACCAGGAATGGTTTTAATTTCTGTTAGCCTTACTTAATCCTCTTTGGAACGCTTAAGAAATCACAAAAGTCCACCTCCGCTAAATCAGCTGCCATTTGATGCAAATTCTTCTGTAACAGATCCGAAAATTAATTAACTGTTGTTCCTTTATTTATTTGATTCACATTTGATTGTAGTTACTTTTCACACAGTTGTCTTAACTTAAAAATAACTAATATATTTATTTATAGATGAACTCTAAAAACGCAAATTACCTATTACCTCTTTTTTGCTATGGCGACCTATCCAGGTAGGTTTATTAAGCCAAGTATACATGAGAAATTAGTCTAACATGATTGTGCGCGGTAGTGTAGTCTTGTTACTGCCTAAGGCTGACGTGTTCCTTAGTCAGGACTTTTAATTAACAGCCCAACAGCCAATGACAACTAAGGGGCCTACAGATTCACGGGATCCGAACTACGTATTTGTCCACTTAGACAATAGGTCTTCGAATTAGTGGTTTTGTTAATGTTTTGGACTTCAGGAAAGCCGAGAAGGTTTTAATTTAAATTTCTGTTTGCCTTTTCTTGGGAATTCTAGAGACAAATGCATTATACAAATCCGTAATGTAAACACAAGGAAGAAGTTAGTTTCTTGTAGTAATATTCAGTCATGCTTACGCCATGAACAGACGTGTAACGTGATGGGAATTGTACGAAATTGTAAAAATATGTGAACGCAACATGCTGGCCGGCCGGAAACAAAGGGATCCGAAGATAGCACGATAACATGGTTTGACGTCACGACGCGCCTCCCTCCACCGCGTGGTGTAGTAGACAGACAGGCAGTAGTGTGAGTGTGTCAGTCAGTAGTCAGTTACAGTCAGTCAACCGTGTGCGGAGAGCAGATTCGACGGCGCATGCCAGCGTATACAGTAACCATGACGGACCCAGGTAACCATAACAACGGCGTAGTGTTGGTGTTAGTGTTCGTGTTGCGGTGATAGTGGTAACATGTCTACAGCGCCGACCCCCGCGCCTACTGTCACTGTGCTCAACCCCGACACAGGTTCTGCTCTAATCTCTAGTCTGTAGGCTCTAGGCTGTAGGCTCTAGGCTTACCGCACTCGTACGGTAGACAGACACGCTCAAACACGAGACAACCAGGGTTCAAGTATAGGAACTTTAAAACCATTGTGGGTTTTACTGTATTTGTGACACAAGCTAAAATTTGGTTTTGAGACATTCTTGAAACACTTATTGTATTATTGTAAACTTACTGTATTGAAAGATGAATAATTGTTTGATATGCCTAAGTTCTGGGAGACGGGTTTTTAGCAATCCGCGTCACGGGAATATTGTAAGTGACGTCATATGGTTAAGGACAACTAGAACAGCTGTTAGAGGAACTGAAAGCATACCTTTTAGACATATCCATGGTCTAAACTATTTCTCAACGGGAAGTAAATACATTTTTTGTAAGATTATTTATTATGTTGAAGATAAACTTCAAAATTATTATTTTAAAGCAGGTTAACTCAATAAGTACTGTGCTAAGTTATCTGATGCGTTACTGCTTTATAGTCCAGATAGTGGTGAAGTTGATACTTACAATTATTATAGTATCGCCTTTTAATGTTTTTAAATTGATCTTTATTTTTTGTTTGTTAAAATTTCTTAAAATTGACGTCGTAAGATTACTTTGTCAAAGCTTAGTTTTAGGCGTGTCTAAACTTGCTTCCGCCTTGCTCAGTATTTGCTGCGAGCAAAGGACGCAGGTCCTATGCTCAGATCTTCCTTCGTTAAATTAATTGTAAAACACTTTATTTCATGTTATTGAAATGTCGCTGTGACAAGGTTTGAAGTACAGTAGACTAAATACTGTAATGACCCAGAAATGATCGTGAAGCACTAACTAGTCAGTGTTTGTGTGATGTTACTCATCTCTTATTAGTCACACGAGTTACGTCTTTGTCACCGTCTTACGCGCCTACACAATACCGTGAAGAACTAATTACTCGTGTTTATAATATTTTTTAATTATTAAATATGTTTTAACAAGGAAATACAATATACAGTATTAGTATGTGACCCACCCCCTTCTAATCTATCTGGGACTGTTACAACTTAAGTTGGATACAGCTACTATATTAGTTTGTGACAACATTCTTTAATGTACCCAGTATTGTTAAATAGATTGTCAAATTCCAGCTAGATCCCTTTGGAGAAACCGAATGTTCGTAGATTTGATTGTAGATGTTTTGTAGATTTTAGCTTTATTGTCGTTTGGTGTGTATTTTCTCTAATTATATGCTACCCTCCACAATGGATTCTGACATCGGTGGAAGTGTTTCACAATACATCAAGATATAGTCCTATCGGTTCTTGACACTCGCAGGGCTGGCACGCCAGTTCGGTTTGGTGTCAGTGTGTCATATAAACAGTTCCTATTAGCGCCGCCGCTGCGCGCGCATCGCCTCACTATCTAGGAGGTTATAAATAACAATAATGAGTTAATGAGTTGTGCTGGTGGTCGCACAACACAACGCACCTCTATACTTTACAAGTCTCTCGTCAGTGTTGTCACGTCTAGCGATTAGTCATAGCTGAAGGGCAATGAATTCCTATGGACACAAGATATTGTAAGGATTCCTAAAGGTTTTTTGGGGCGAAATACAGGGCTTGCTGTTTCGTTTAGGATAGTGATTCCTATCCTAGGCAAAAATCGCGCAAAACCCGCTTTGCGTGGTTTCCGATGGTGCCCTCATTTTTAAAGATACAATTAGTTCAATATATCGTTTTGAAGATGTAGAAGAAATATGTAATTAATATTGCTTTTTGAAATGAACACGGAATATTTTCCCGCGGGTCGCTAAAGTAACCAAAGTTTCAAATTAAAAATTGTAGAGTTATTCGAAAATATATATTGAAATAAAAAATGACACTAAATCTATTTAACAAATATCATAATACTTTTACTCTTGAAATCAAATAGTTTGATAAGAGAAAACGCTACCGCGTAAACCCTTGTACACGCCAAAACCCCCACTGATTCTGATGCTACCTGGCGGATTTATTGGAAACTATCTTCTAGCGAAGGAATATTTACAAACGATCTCATTTTTCCAATCTGTTCTAGTGAGATAAAACAATGATTTAGTTAAACCTTCAAAATAAATTTTGTATGGTCACATTATAATTTGTATTTTAAAAATATCCTTCCTATTGATAAAGGGAAATATATCATTGATTTAGTTCATAGTTTCCCTGAACATACTGAAAATTCCCCTAAGTATAATATAACAAAATAGATATACCAAGACATTAACTACAATTGTGTTGAAGTTTATTAATTTAATTATTTCAAAATATAAATACAAAGATTACTTTATAACCACGCAGAGTTGCTTAACACCCCAGTGCGGTGGCGAAACAGAGCTCGGCGAGCAAGATATCTCATCCAACAGAATTAAGTATTATTTTGTAACTAGAACTGTAGAAGTATCGCGACTCTGTTCATATATTGTTTGTAATGCGGTTACTTAACTAGAAATGGACACAATTTTGTCACACCTAATTTAAAACCCTCGAAAACAAAAGAGCCATGCTTAGCAGCAATTTAAGACATTATAGCAAAATGCTTCTATATTTAAGACATTTTTCTCTTAACACCTACGGCAAAGGTGTTGAATTCCCAAGCTTTATTAGATTAGATTCGATTATTTAAATGGCAACCATGCCACAAGGTAGGTATTTTAAGCCAAGTATGAATGAGAATGAGTGTAGGATGATTGTGGCTCGAACTTGTAGTCTTGTTACTGACTAAGGCTGACACGTTCCTTAGACTGTTAATTAGGTCTACTCGTAATAGCCCAACAGTTAATGGCATCTAAAGGGCCTGCAGTTGAACGTGGGATCCGAACCACAATTTTACCTCTGAAGTAGGATCTAATTTTAAAAATTACGAGATGGCCTTTGCGGATGAACATAGTATTCAATAGTGCGGACGTTAAACCGTAGTAGGGAATATCACATCCACCGACCATCGCTCATAACTATCCACAATTCGTGTCCTCCGACGTAACATCTAAGTATTCAGTGTATATTTTAAATTGTGATTATCTCCTCACCTGCCCTACTTTATTTCATGAAATGATTTACGGAAATAACATGTGTCGATATTACAAATTCTCGTATGACGAAACAAAATCAATGATTCTTTATGTTATTGGTTGTTTGTTGCAATCGATCAAGGTACAAATATTAATTTGCTTATTGTATCGCAGCCCTTGAAAGTGTTATCTGAAATTCGCCATAAAATCGTTAATCACCCGGAGACATCGATCCGCCGTTGCATGAAGATGTTGGCCAATCAGCTGTCGCCTTGGGACTCAAGGCCGCTGATTGTTCTGAGTGTCACCCTTGGCTTCCTGCTGTTGTGCTGTTGTTGCCCTAGAGCTAATTGTTGTTGCATTTTTCACCAGAATGATTTTGCTATTTTAGAAACAGACCAATTATTCTTATCCCGATATTCATTTGATGGGAAATGTCGTTTGGACTTGACTTGATAACAAACACAATAGCGTGTTGCAAATACAGTGTATAGAAAATCCCAGCATTAGTTAGTAACAACACTACAAAATCGCGCCACAAACATCTTACACTCATTCCTCATACATACTTGGTTTGAAACATTTACCTAGGTAGGTCTTCATTTCAAATAGTAACAACACGTGACTGTATGGTCGATGTCGGTAAAGTTTTTCAGAAGTAATGTTTGTATGTATTTCCCTGTGAGAAATAGGTTATATCATGGATATGTCTAAAGAGAATGTTTTAAGTTTATCTAAACGGCTGATATTAAATAACATAGCTACAATACCTCTGTAGTTTCTATGGAATTCGAGTCTAAACACTTCCGCTGCACTTTTTTGTGTTCTACAAATCTGCTAACACCCCCCCCCCCAGAGCTCAGACATATCTATGTCAAATGGCAATGAAGTGTAAAGAAAAAGTACGAAACATAAAATCTACTTCAAACTTCTGTTAGTGACTAATAAGCAAAGAGGTTATTAAACCATTAAGCTATAAATATGAAATATTGATTTCTACTTGTTTCGTAGCTTTTACAGTATGATTAGACTTTTACTCGCTGATCAGTTCAATGGTTATAGTACCCATTTCACCATCCTAAAGTATTCGTTTCAACCCCGAGTAAAATCTCAAAACAATTTTGTGAAGGTTCGATGTTGGACACAATTGCCTTGGAACCCATGTACCATGTCTTTACCTTGTAGACATGAGGTGTCGCCTTGGACTTGAAGTAGGCCTTATTCTGTATTTACTTCGTCCCCGACCAAAAGGGGAACGACCGTTCAAGAGAACGACTAAAGTGAAGTACAAATAATAAATGAATGGAAACAATCAAAAAGGTTACGATGGCCAAGTGCGTGAGCTGTCAATCTGCGCTTCCAACGCCACTTCGATCGTACTTTCCATTACGTCGAATCAATGTTCTGTTAGAGTGTTTCGGTATGTTTATCTGAAAGACATTTATTTTCCATTTTAGCGCGCTCGTGGGTGTATACGTGTGAAAATACGATAACCTTCGTAAAATTGCCAATCCCGGTACAGACGTGTAAATGCGCTACTATCCGATCCAAATTAAAAATACAGCCAAATCCAAAGAGAATTTTTAGGGGGTATGTATTTCAAAATGGAATAATTGTGAGGTTCTACGTATAATTGTAGAATCAGCACAAAAAAGTTGTATTTTGAATCTTTGCCCTATGTCAAAAACAATTGTTATTCCAAATTGTGTCGGGGTTTGATTTTTTATAAACAATGTTCTATGCTTTCATGATGTCTTCGAGATACTGTATTAAAAAAATTAAGACGTAAAACAATATGTACCAATCAGTCTCTGCCACCTAAATACTCATGTTTAGATTTAAGGAATGTTTAGTTGAGTTTAGCGCATTACTTATAATTCAAGTAAAATATGAGAATGACTGTTTCTAGAATATGTGTAGAGCTATGTTACTTATAAGATCATAAAACTCGTTTGTCAGTTCAAGGTGAGGCAGGGGCGAAACCATCACAAAAAAAAGCGTTTTGGTCACTGTAGAGAGTCTCTCATATACCCACGTAAGACACTGAGGTGAAAACTGAATATGAATGAATGAATGGTGATTGCTGGTGAGTGTTAGGGATTGATGACTTACGAAGATCAGCTGATTCATTTATCAGGATTGTTAAATAATAACCCAATGAACAGTGGCTGCTAGGTCCAGTATCGGGAGAGACTAGGACTCCAGGTGAGTTTGAAATATCTCAATGATGCGTGTAATACGAAAGGATGCTTCCATTTTCCAGGCATATAAAAAAAATGTTGAACCAATTTGATAAAAGCTGAAACGTCTGCCTTGAGTAATTATTTAGTTTAGTAGAAACCATTATTTCAGAGTTGAAATTCGTTAGGAAACTGCTAAGATTTCTTATAAGAATGTAAAATCAGAAATGTTACACCCACCACGGGTTTGACTCATGTATTGTAATTGAGCAGTGTAGCCAACACTCCAAGGTCAGACCTTCCGAGTTGCCGCGCAGGCGTTGTGGTCACGAGAATAGTAGATGAGTCGACAATCACTAGTTATCTTCCACTTTGTCGTTAAACAGGAATTTGCATTAGTCATCGTGTCAGTTCTTTAAAATGTATAACGACTCTTTGTAATGTTTCGTATTTTTAACGCAAGTGCAATTTTTAACATTACAAGTCCGTGTCCTGGTCTTGCCCAACGTTGGATTGTTGTCGAGTGTTATAAGAATCCAACTATTCTCATTGTTTAAACGAAATATAAAAATCAATTGTATTCTCTAACTCTTTTGTATGCGTTTGATACGACGTTTCTATGAAATTATCGGTTCCATAGTTTTTGTGTTGCCTGCAAACTGAAAAAATGTTAGTGCTTCCGAACAAGTTCTTATGAAACCTGATAGAGAATAGCAGGGTTCAAAGTCATCGTGTATGTTCTTACATACTTTTAATTGAAATAGCGTCCTACCTAGGTAGGTATTTTAAACCAAGTATAAGCGAGAAATGAGAAATGAAATTTCAAACAACGGAAGGTACGTCCGTCACACTACGATTACCTTTCTTGTGATATTACAGTTTCAGACGGTGTAACTGGCTCTCCCTAGAAGTTTCTCCTCGCCTACATGTTTGTGACGGGGGAGTGCCAACCCTCAAAACGATCCCTACGCCTTCCGTTTACCTCTTTCACTAGCCACTTATAAGTTATTGATTACTACTCGTAATTACCGCTACTTGATCATTAATAATACTAAAAGTTTAAGTTTACTAAGTTCCAAATGTTATACGTAATATGAGTAAAGCTAAATACATAAAACAAAGTCGTGTTACAATAGTTACAGCATTTATAACTCGAGAACGGCTGGACCGATTTTAATGATTTTTGATTTTTTGGATTCGTCTCTGCTCCGAGCAGGCTATAGTCATATTCAGTTTTGTCCTGAGGGCTAAGCTCCTTTGTCCTGTAAGGTTTGTATACGTTAAGCTTATGAAGAGAAGACGAGATTCATTTTAATCATAGCATACATCAATTTAAATATTTCACTGTATAAACAGCTGATTTTGTGTTGATTTATTTTCATCAGTCAACAGCTGACATCATTTTGTTTACTTTTATTTTGAATTTTCTCTACTTCCATGCCCAACGTTGGATTGTTGTCGAGTGTTATAAGAATCCAACTATTCTCATTGTTTAAACGAAATATAAAAATCAATTGTATTCTCTAACTCTTTTGTATGCGTTTGATACGACGTTTCTATGAAATTATCGGTTCCATAGTTTTTGTGTTGCCTGCAAACTGAAAAAATGTTAGTGCTTCCGAACAAGTTCTTATGAAACCTGATAGAGAATAGCAGGGTTCAAAGTCATCGTGTATGTTCTTACATACTTTTAATTGAAATAGCGTCCTACCTAGGTAGGTATTTTAAACCAAGTATAAGCGAGAAATGAGAAATGAAATTTCAAACAACGGAAGGTACGTCCGTCACACTACGATTACCTTTCTTGTGATATTACAGTTTCAGACGGTGTAACTGGCTCTCCCTAGAAGTTTCTCCTCGCCTACATGTTTGTGACGGGGGAGTGCCAACCCTCAAAACGATCCCTACGCCTTCCGTTTACCTCTTTCACTAGCCACTTATAAGTTATTGATTACTACTCGTAATTACCGCTACTTGATCATTAATAATACTAAAAGTTTAAGTTTACTAAGTTCCAAATGTTATACGTAATATGAGTAAAGCTAAATACATAAAACAAAGTCGTGTTACAATAGTTACAGCATTTATAACTCGAGAACGGCTGGACCGATTTTAATGATTTTTGATTTTTTGGATTCGTCTCTGCTCCGAGCAGGCTATAGTCATATTCAGTTTTGTCCTGAGGGCTAAGCTCCTTTGTCCTGTAAGGTTTGTATACGTTAAGCTTATGAAGAGAAGACGAGATTCATTTTAATCATAGCATACATCAATTTAAATATTTCACTGTATAAACAGCTGATTTTGTGTTGATTTATTTTCATCAGTCAACAGCTGACATCATTTTGTTTACTTTTATTTTGAATTTTCTCTACTTCCATGTAGACATTTTGGGCGGTACGAAGTTAGTAACTAGTAAGCTATTAAATATTATAATAAACTAGCCGAAATAACCGGGTTTCACGCAAGATAAAAAAGCTGTTTTGAGGCATTCCAATCCACATTATTAGGTATATTTTGTTCCCATCATCCAATATTTATACATATTTATTTTTTCTGGATGCATTAAAGACCATTCATAACGCGGACTTCAAATGAATACAAAAAATTATCAGGAAACCATGATACTTTAAACATAGTAAGAGATAGAAGAAGGAGACAGATCATGACAAATCAGTGTTTCACATTGGTCGTAGAACAAGCCCTTGCTCAGGTTGACAGGACAAAAAGAACAAATCAGCACGAATCTTAGTTTAAAATCACAGTTCCAGCAGTTGCACAGTAACGGTGTTTACTGCGATTGAAATTTCACAGGTAATTGATCTCATCACTAGATGCGGTAGCGGTTCGGCCACCGGGTCTCCCGTGTCGCGTCGGGTTACCTTGGAGGCGTTCAGGCGACAAACGGAACCGCTCACCGCTCACTGAGCACGCGAGGCCACTGGATCGCGAT
Source organism: Nephotettix cincticeps (assembly GCA_023375725.1). Classification (NCBI taxonomy): domain Eukaryota; kingdom Metazoa; phylum Arthropoda; class Insecta; order Hemiptera; family Cicadellidae; genus Nephotettix; species Nephotettix cincticeps. Next base: position 75,579,947 of record CM041790.1, read on the forward strand.
TAACATTAGGTCGCGTGTCAAGTTTCCTCGTATAACAATTAACACAGCTTGGTTTTACCGAATTAATTGAAGATAAATTTTATAGTTGCTGGGGGTTTTTATGTCAAATTAGAACTCTCACCTAGGAATATGACCTATATTTTATGCTACTGTATCAGTAACCAGCCTTATTATATCCCGCAAAGCGTATTCCTGCAACATCGCTTAAAAACCATTTTCGGGTGTTTCGCAAAATTGCCTATATTTGTTATTTAGATTTTTACCACGGGAATTTTCCATCATGATTTTAAGCAACACAAAGTTTCACGACGTTTCGGGCTCTGGAATCTCAACCGTCCTCAGGTGAACTGGTACCTGAAACATATCACGACTAGTACATAATTCGGTATAAAGCTGAAAACAAAAAAGTTTAAAGTGGTCAAAAAACTTACAAACAATGCCATTCATTAACAATTACTCTCACACAAGAAACAAAACACGTCCACTCATCACAAAAACTTATGATTTGTCTTTAAATCTTTTACCCTTGTAGTTAATTGTGGTGTGATCACGTTGCCAAACGGACTTGTCTAAGATATTACAGAAAGGCACAACTCCACCTAATTTTATGACAATCAGTCATAACAATAGTAGCCCTCATTTACCTACTCAATTTTATATAGGTCTTTATATAAATTTTAGCGTTCCCCTCCCAAACGTTGTTAGTGGGTTGAGTTATGAACCTTTGTCATGGTTCTGTGGTTAAACTATGAACTATGAATAGCTGACTTTTCCTAGGAAATATGTTAATAAACTGATTAAGTAGTGAAACAATTTAATTTAGTTTTAAGGAAGCAATAAAGCTGGATGTACGTTTAGGAATGCAGGTCGATATCCGAGTATTCCGCCAGGGTGGAGGTGGTGGGAGGGCGCGCATGCGGGTGCTTGCGAGTGTGTGAGTGTTGGTGATGAGTGACGAGTGACGAGTGACTTCTGACTGGAGCTAACTGACTACATCACACACCACAACTTACTGAGGATTTACTCCCGATCTCCATCAGTAAGTGTCAGCTGACCTGTGACATTTTCGCGTCTAGTTTATACGTACGTCTCCGCGTAGGTGCGTGGGTGTCTCCGCCCAGACCAAGACATAGGACTTGTTTACCCTACCATATGGTAGACCACCTGTCGCCTACTCTTTACAATCATGTCTATTGATAGATATTGTTGGATGATTATTGTGTTTGGTGTTGATTTGTTTAAGGCTTTCAGTATTACTAAAATTACGTTTTCATTTGCAAACAAAGTTCCCTAACAGGGGTAAGAAATTCAACTATTTACTTCCGTTCTACGATAATTTTAACTAATTACATTTTTTACCAGAACTATTCAAAAGTAGTTCTATATAAATTTTCATACATCTATGCTTATTTGAATCATGATGGTACTCCTCTATTAATGTTAATTTACACAAAATATAAATTTAAACAGATTTCTCTGACAGATTGTTACATAGTTTTCAGTCATTACTCTTTAAAGTCCTCGTTTACTTTGTAGATTACAAACAAATCTATCGTAATAGCAAATATTAACACAGGCCTAGGGTTTCAACAAGTTCACAAAATATTATGAATTATTATTTTTATTAAGAACAATGTACTTTTCTGTTTTTTGAAGTACTCGTCTAGCTACTTAGACCTAAGTTATGATGTCTTACAATGCCGTAATCTCGATTTATGACTTGAGTTTGTATTTTTCTTAGAAAAATATACATCGGTTTTGTAACCGACTAAAAGATCTAATCTTCTACTCCAAGATAAGATTGTGCTATTTCAGTCATTCAGATAAAAATCGAGGTTAAAAATGCCTTATTATTAATATTTCACCATTTCAATTAGAAACAAACGACGTCAGAACGACTTGTACTATTATAAACAGGAAAAGAGTTACAATCGATGAATGTTTTGTTGGCATAGATTTGAAGCGAAAGACCGACGATTTTACACGCTACTAAATGAAAACTTCAAATAACATTTTACCGTAATCCGTGCCGAAAATCGAGTACTTTAAAGAAGTTGTAGCCATTTTTTTCTCGCCGCAAAAGACCTTTAAATATGCTTTGCACAAGTATATTTCTTACAACAAATTAAACAGTAACTAAGATTGCAAGGAGCAGTAGGTTTTCGGAAAGAATCTTTCAAACCCAGACGTTATCTGAAAAATGAAAAGCTCAATCATTTTTTATTAAACCCGCTCTTTGTTTCCTTTGAAAATTTATAACAAATTAAAACTTATGTTAAAAACCTGCAGGTAAAATTTTGAATTTATTTTACGTCTCTACTGATTATAGATCCTTACAGTCACAGTGCAGACTCGGGTATCTAAATTTTTCAATAGTTTGTGGTCTTGACAGAAGGTCACGGGTTCAAGTCCCGTTATTTTTATATAGGAGTTCACCCTATTCTTAAAAATGGTAATTGGCGAAATCAGCAATTGACCTAATAAAAATACTGTAATGATAAAAAATCGTAAGAGTAGGCCTGACACGACACGACACAAGACGTAGATAACCATGATAAGATTACGGTGTCGCTTGGAGAGTTTCGATATATTATCGGTATACACAAAGTAGTTCGATAATCATTAATACGATACTATCGGATATCGAAGGAACTTTTGTTACTGCATTTTTATAAGTCGATAAATATTTCTATAAAAACGTTTTTTATTTCTTTTTAATCTTTATTTTTTATTGTTCACTCAAGATTTTTATTTTAAACTACCGAAAAATAGGAGTAAAAATTTACCACATCAATATGAATGTTTCAGGGAAATGTCACACAACATGTTTAAAAACAGGAATCTTCAATTTGCCGTAATTTTCCAGTAGACTTGCAAATTTGACCAATTGTCAATGTGACATGTGTTGTATTCCGAATTTTGGAATAACTAATTATTTAATATAGGTTCCAAAATGTTATTTAAACCAGTTTTAATCCAAATTAGGGCGTCCCTAATTGACAAGTGTACGGTTCAGTAAATTGTCGTAGAATGTGAGTTAATTTAAATTAAATGCCATTTTTAAAGATTGGTGTTCACCGATATCAATATCTTAGATAATATCCGATATATTGAGTTTGATCCCGCTATCGATATTAGTCAATATCGAATTATCTCGATATCGAAATTATCCTCAAGTCTCGATTTCTGTTCTAGCCCGATCCGGCGCTAAGATGGACGTCCCGGAAGACCTGCGAGGCTTCAACCTCCTGTTCTTCTTTACTGAGGTAAACTTATATCACAAATTATTCCCAAAATCAGTTTTTATTTTGTTTTTAGCGAATTTCCCATAGGGAAGGAGCCCGGGACCATGGATATTTTTTTTCTTCTTTAGGTTTCCAGAGACCAAAAACAATAGTCGTTTAAATTTATATATATATATACGGGGTGTATCGGAACGGGTAATTGGGGGTATTTTGTACCCCAAAATTTGGTTTTTTTTGTGTTTTTCATATGTAATTTAAAAAGTTTGTAAATTTTATCTTCAACCATTAAAATCAGCTCAAAAAACTACACAATTTAGTTCCTTAAAGATTTTCTTTATCTTCAACAGTTACCGAGATATTAAAAAATCTAAACACAGTACGTTGTATTTTTGGGCTCCAATGTTAATCTTATGGAGGAAAATGAAAAATTAATATTTCACTTATCAATCAATATTTTTGGATAAAACTTATTTAGCTTCATGTGGTTAAGATCTATCCATTTATGTTTAAAAATCATAGTTTATGTATTTATCATGGCAGCTAACCTGCATATTTTTTTTCAATGTTAATAATATTGGGAATAGGTAAACTCCTTTATTTATGGACAGATGTTGATGAAATTTGTTATAATAAAATTGGTCAATATAAAAATTGTTTATGCTAGAAATTCCTACTTTCAGTGTTCCTAGCTAACCTGCATACTCGTTACCAATTTTAATCATATGGAAAATAGGAAAACTCCTTTATTTATGAACAGATGTTGATGAAAATTTGTACAAATTGTCAAAATAAAAATTGTTTATGCTATAAATGCCGACTATCAGTGTTCCTCAAAGCGGTAAATCTATATTCTTCTTCCCATGTTAATTTTATGAAGAATAGGCAAATAACTAACTCATATATTTATCAACAGATATTGATAAAACTTGACATATAATATTATTACATTATTTATTTGGAAATTCACTGAGTACGCAGGTCTGCTGTGACGGGGAAATTTTAAGTTGAAATTACTTATACATTGAAAATGTTTACCTCAATGTGGCAGTCAAAATTTTTAATATGACACCAAATTTGGTCATTGAAGAAGATTATTCTCGTAGTTGTTATTTTATTTCTTATTAATTTTGAAAAATGATCACTTTACAAATTTTAAAATAGTATAAAATGAAAGCTTCTAAATATCCCAACTAAAAAAATTATAATTTTCATAAAAAATGTTATTTAGGTATATTGAGTTTAAAATTGCTTTGTACCATAAACATATTAATGTTGGAAGGCATGAACGAAATTATATAAGAATAAAGTACTACAGCAATAAGAATTTAATGTTATAAATGCCTAATTAAAACTTCAATATTAACTTCATTCATTGATTAAAACTACTCTCAGAAACATTAGTTATTTTTTAATCCCCGAAAGCCCTTAATAATTACCAATTGTTGATCATGCCAAAAGCATGTCCATGTTTTGGGTCTTAATAAATATATCGTCACCTTAATGGCATGAGAAGTTTTTGTTGAGACTTTTCTTTTCTTTGAAAAGTTGAGACATTTTCTTTGAAAATTATATTTTTTTAGAATATTTGATTATGATTTCTGTTTTTGGTAAGTTTTAGAGATTAAGGCACAAAAAAGAGAAAATTAATGGCCTTTTAATAATAAAATATTCAATGCAAATTTTAAACGTCCGTGTTTTGTGAATGACGTTTTAATATAGTGCTACTTTGGACGAAATACAATACTTTATGTTCGGCGAGGATCCATAATTGATTATCTAAAGTTTGAATCCAAAATAAAAAATCGTATAAGTTAATGAAAATCAATTGTTTTTACTTTACCATTTAAACCTGATATTAGTATATGGGATATGAGGATGATTTCTTTGGAGGAACTGCACTTAGTTAGTCAGTGGACTAAGATCATTTCCAAGTCTCCCTACAAAATCTATGTGGTAGGATTGATGATAATGGCTGTGTGAAGTGATGGAGCTAGTCTGGAGTTCAACTGGCACCATCTCTTCAACTCCATTGGCATTATCTATCTCTGACATATACTGTGGTTCACAGGTGGTGGGGCTGGTGGGAGTAGTGATGATGGCTGTGTGGACCAGTGGACCTCGGGAAGGGTTTGCCTGGAGATCCAACCCTGGTCTAGAGTTCAACTGGCATCCTCTTCTCAACACCATCAGCATGATCTATCTCTGACATGTTCTGTGGTTCACAGGTGGTGGGGCTGGTGGGAGTAGTGATGATGGCTGTGTGGACCAGTGGACCTCGGGGAGGGTTTGCCTGGAGATCCAACCCTGGTCTAGAGTTCAACTGGCATCCTCTTCTCAGCACTATCAGCATGATCTATCTCTGACATGTTCTGTGGTTCACAGGTGGTGGGGCTGGTGGGAGTAGTGATGATGGCTGTGTGGACCAGTGGACCTCGGGGAGGGTTTGCCTGGAGATCCAACCCTGGTCTAGAGTTCAACTGGCATCCTCTTCTCAGCACTATCAGCATGATCTATCTCTGACATGTTCTGTGGTTCACAGGTGGTGGGGCTGGTGGGAGTAGTGATGATGGCTGTGTGGACCAGTGGACCTCGGGGAGGGTTTGCCTGGAGATCCAACCCTGGTCTAGAGTTCAACTGGCATCCTCTTCTCAACACTATCGGCATGATCTATCTCTGACATGTTCTGTGGTTCACAGGTGGTGGGGCTGGTGGGAGTAGTGATGATGGCTGTGTGGACCAGTGGACCTCGGGGAGGGTTTGCCTGGAGATCCAACCCTGGTCTAGAGTTCAACTGGCATCCTCTTCTCAACACCATCAGCATGATCTATCTCTGACATGTTCTGTGATTCACAGGTGGTGGGGCTGGTGGGAGTAGTGATGATGGCTGTGTGGACCAGTGGACCTCGGGGAGGGTTTGCCTGGAGATCCAACCCTGGTCTAGAGTTCAACTGGCATCCTCTTCTCAACACTATCGGCATGATCTACCTGTTTGCAAATTGTGAGTTTTGACACAGGCAAACCTCTGTTGCCTTTGTATGGAAATGTACCATTATATTTAGTAGTGTATATAGCAAGGTTATAACATTGCTATATTATAAAGCTATAGTTTTATATCTGCAAGCAATAATAGCTATACTGCATTAAATTTATGAATTAACTCATTTTATTTATATTAACAATCACTAAATTTATCCATGGAACCTTGTCAATGAATTTGAGCTTTGTTTACTTGTTTTAATATTCTACTAACGGGTAGATATTCAGTATACATTCCTAATATTTTTTCGTATAACCAGATCTACCTATATATTAGTTGATGTAAAACCTGTAGCTCGTAAAAATAAAAATAAACTTTTTTTAGAAAAGTATTAATTTAAAAAAAAAATCTAGACCATAGTAAATTTACAAAGTTATATATATTTTGGCCTCATGGTAATCATTACTGTTAGAGTCATATTATGGGTACGCTTAATGGGAATAAGTTGTGAAGTGGGGTCTTTCTAACTCGTATATTTTATCTGTGTCTAGTTTAAACGTATGGTTTTATTGGAAAATTCCAACACTTGCAAAGTTACCAATTGAGAAATCAAAGGAAGGAAAAGGGGAAGCTATACAGTTTATTGTTTTAAAATTACTTTACTACCAAGGCAGTCATCCCCCACCCATCTGCATCTTTTTAGCGAACAAGCATTTCATAATTTCTTTTAAATCAATGAACTTTTTCACCGCTTTTTCACTTTTTCAACCGCTTCACTCAACTTTCCCTCTTTATTTCGAGGACATGAACATGAATTATTTGGCGATTTATTTTAACTGCCTTGTAATTTATCCCAGGATCAATCCAAATTTTATCTCTAAACACCTGGGAACTGAAAGGATTTGTAATTGCACCTGGACGGTTTAACAATCACCTGCAGGCAAGTTTCAAGAGGTTATGCTCTGATTAGAGAGTAGCTCTAACAATAAGATTAAGTTAAGGATGAACTGAGTTACAGTATCTGACATTTACAATACCGGTCATAGCTGTGCTAGGCTGAAGCACAATTTACTTCCTGGATAGTTGTTGTATGTAAAACTATAGTCTTGTCAAAGTATCAATGCCTAAACTTTCAGTGGTAAAATTTTTTAACGTTAGTCATGTGAACACGAAACTTTGTGTATTATGGATTTCACAAGAGGCCTGAGGCCTATTATGCTACGCCCTCGGTAGGAGCACCATTTTCGATGGAGCACCCACCAAATTGTCATCTAGACTGACCCGTTGTGGCTATCGATGCCACCCTGACCGATGAAGCTCACCGGCTAGCATTCTCATCACTTACTCCCCAATTTCACCGGTTAAGATCAGCTATCCACCCAAAGGTGCTCCAGTGGTGACTGACACCTTATATCGACTAACCTAACTGTGGAAGGAACAGGGGCTCGACCAGTGCATTTCAGCAAAAACCATAGCCACTAAGAATCCAAGAGGAGGAGGGGAATCCAGGAGGGAGTGATGCGCCCTGCATCCTGTAGTAGCATCACCTTTTTCTGACAAGATAAGAATTTGTAGATATTTAAAAATCATTAAAAAAGAATTATCAGAAACCTTTTAGATTATTATAATTATTTGGAGGTTGTGTTTGCAGCAATCCTGGTGTACCGCGCTCTTCGGACAATCCGTAAGAAAACGCTCAAGCTGATCCATGCAGCCATTCACTTTGTCGTCATCGTGCTTGTTTCGATTGGTGGACTAGCCGTGCTGGACTCACACAATCTCGCCACCCCCAGTCCTATCCCTAACTTCTACTCTCTGCACAGCTGGCTGGGTATTGTCACGATATTGATGTATGTGTTGCAGGTAAGCTTTACCACTATATTGTGTTTGATTTTCTTAATTGTAAGGGTGCTAATGTTTCAAAAGGTTACGGGTTAGGGAGTGTATGCATAGTTAAAAAAAATTGAGTAAAAGATCCAAATAAGGTAACTGGCTTTATATGGCTTGAATTGCCAAATAAATATAGTAGTGATTGCAATAATAATAAGTCTATAAAAGTTCATTCACCATTTTCATTTTACCACCCTATACTGTAATTTTTTATGTCCAACAGATTCACAGGGGTTTTTAGGAGTTCCTTAACTGTTAAATAGGAAACTATTTATTGAAAACGGATCTAAACGGTTTCAAATTTCTTTATAATTTGACAAAAAAAATTATTTAGCATCCCCACACTAGAAAATTTGCCACTATGCCACTGTTCAGATACCAGTGTTCCAAAATGTACCACTCACTATGTTGTCTCCCTCCTATTTTTACTAGCTAGGTCCAACACACAGATATACAATCTATGTGGGTAAGAAGTGTAGGAAAAAGAGGCTTTCTCTCTCTTACAAAAGTATCATGTACCCATTGCCAGGAATGTAACCATGCTGCTGCGAAGAAGTTTTTCAAAACTTAACCAAATTTACCAAACATGTACAAAACATAAAAAAGTTTAAAAATCCCTGACTCAGTCTTTGACTTTAGAATCAATTGCTGACCACTTTCCACAACAAGAAAAAAATGATGATCTAAGTGGATTTATTTTTTTTCCATTTTATGTAGTTCTTCTTCTTGATGTAAGTTAGTATTTTTATTGACATTTGCCCTAACACTTGTACTTGTTGCAGTGGGTGATCGGATTGGCTGCGTTCCTGTACCCTGGGTTCCCGCAGAACGTGAGGGGTGCCATCATGCCTATCCACACCTTCCTGGGACTCCTGGCGTTTGTCTTGGCCATCGCCACCGCGTTCACTGGGCTTACAGAGAAGGCAATCTTTTCCGTGTAAGTATTATTGCATTAACTCAACTCATGATATATGAATCAGCAGTACTCCTGCTTTTTTATGTTCACTCCATAAGAGCAATGTTAAATTGAAACCTCCAAAGCAGAATATTTTACCCTTTCTATTTCACCCTAAAATTTTCTGCATGTAGCGTAACAAGATTTCAGATGTGCCACACCACCAACATTGTACCACGCCTGCAATTAAAATTGAGTACAAACAAGTATAAAATTGAGTAACAAAGTAATTGAGGAGTGAAATGAAAATCCCAATCATAGTTAAATTACAGCAACTTTAACTTTAATTATAAAATGTAATTAAAAGTACTATTTTGTTAGAAAAAACTAAAAATAACTTTAATCTCACTGCAGACACCTTAACAAGCCTTATTTGGAATATAAATATATCACCAGCTTTACCAGCAGAGTTATCAACAATGTCTCTAATTGAATTAATATTATTAAATAAAAACTGTTAATTCTTTAAAAGTCACACATTATATTAAAATGAGCTTTAAATTGTGAATAAATGGTTTATAATAATTTTTTTTAACCCTTGTGCGGGCGCTTCACCGTTCAAACGGGAGAGGCGCTTGCGGCGTTTTATACCGCAATGCTAAATCGCACAAAATCAACCCATCTTACTTGTTGTTATAACATAGTAATATAATTAAATGTCAAATAAATAAGAAAAGTACAAGTTTCCATTGTTAATTGAATTAATTAATTAATAAATTTTAGTAATAATTTAAATAAACATAGTTAGTAATTTTCTAGTATAAGAATGGTGTCACTGTTAGTGTCATGGGAGGGGCGCATGAGGAATTTTCTCCTGCAATAATAAAACACACCATCAATGCCAGCCAAATATATTAACCCTTTCGAAAGTAATATTAAATATGCGTAAAACGAGTATGGCCGTTCCTGAACGTCCATCTCAAAAATGCCAAAAATAGTAAGGACGTTCAGGAACGTCTTTGCGTATATTTTTTATTTTATATCTTTTGCTTAAGTAATATGCCTTTTTAAACATTAAAAATAGTATTAGTGGTTTTATTAATGTATAAGTGAATGTTTTACAAGCTGTGTAAGACAGGAGACTGAATATTGTTGTGGCTGGAGTCACGAATGGCAGGGGTTAGTTGTCATTGGGCGTGGCCTATTAGTTCCTACGTTCGCCGCTGGTCGCGCCAAGCGCGAAAAAGTCCACGAAAAAGGAAAGACACTACCTTTGAGTGCATTGAATGCAATGTGGGTCTTTGCATTCATCCATGTTTTGAAGCTTTTCACACCAAGAAAACTTTCTAAAGGCAAGCCTCATCAAGCATTGTACTTGTAACTAATTTACATTTTTTTGAAGGACTCTAATATTTTTTATCTATGGTACTTATATAACCATTTCAATGTATATTTAATAAATTCAAACCAATTTTATGTAAATCTGACGTAATTTTTTTCCTACTACTTTGTGACATATTTTGAGAAAATTTTATACTAATTTGACTATAGGACATTTGGACGTTCTGGAACGTCTATACTCACGAAAGGGTTAAATAATTGTTTTATAAATTAAACGAAACAAAATACATTTTGGTTAACACACACACTTATATCTTTTATCCATTTATAAATACTGCATTCTACATAATCTCTTGTCTTCTAATAAAATCCATGGTGGAATCAGTGTAATATAAAATAGAAATACATAATACTCCTACACTTGAGAACAGTCGCAACTAAAAGTTATCTACAACACAAAAGGGCGAACGAGGACCTGAACTCCGCACTAACCATTTGCGCAATAGGACGCATGTGGAGAAAGCCTCCTTCACTGCATTGCAACTCACAAGGAAACAAAAGGTGTGTGGGGGTTGGTAATAGTTTCGGGGGATTCCTGGAATGAGGCTCGTGAGTTACGGAGGCTGACACGTTTGCCGACACCCAATATGCGTGTTTGTTTTAACAAAAACTACACGTGCAGAGAAAAAACTCTGCAAGCGCCCTCTAGAGATTTAATGGTAATGTTTTGTAAATTGTACACATTAAAAACATATGGTAAAAGTATATTCAGTAAAAGTTTTTTCATAATTAACCTGTAAATCTAGAAGCAGCTTTCATTAATCAGTTGTTTATGATTTCCAGGAAAGATTATTCGTCCTTTGGTGGAGAGACGTACCTCATTAACTTGATGGGCCTGATATTCCTACTGTTCGGTGCATTGGTTGTGTACCTCGCAACGGAACCTAAGTACAAGAGGTATCCACGTCCTGAAGACGGTGGTCTCCTGTCTGGATCTTCTGACTAAGCGCTCCTGTATTGTTTTATAAGTTTATGTTACGTTACAGTGGAACTTGGATAGTGTGAACCTCAAGAGACTAAGAAAAAGTTTTAATTAACCAATACTTTGAATTAAATTCTCTTTGAAAGCTGAACATAGTTCATAAAGATGCTTGTTGATATATCAGTTGAATGGGTTAATCTTTAAAATATGACAAGTGGATGACGGTCATGCAGAATGGACGGATACTAAAACGTTGAGTAGAGTGTGATCTTGGCGTTTTGTCAGTATTGCTAACAATACATCATTTTATCGGACCCAACGATTTTGTTTCCAATCATCAATCCAAAATCTTGTTCTAATTATTCTTGAATTTCTGCCGTATTGCAAATAATACATTGTCGCTTGTGGGAATTCCAAGCCCGACAGTTTTATTTCCGATCAACAATACATTTTTTTTAACTAACCTTGATTTTTTTGATTAAAGACAACCTTGATAAATTTGGATTAAAGATGAATCTGAATTATCTAAGTTCCATTGTGTATGTTTTACCTTCTAAGATTTTTAACACATTCGCTGTGGCTAGCTGAAATGAAAGCATCGTTAAAAATAATTTCAAAATAAAGACTTAGCAGTGAATATAGTGAGACAACCTGGTTGGATGTATTGCCACAATACTCTGATAGGAAGAAGTTCAGACTAGATGCATCAGTCACCAGTGGCTTTGTTGTGTAGTTGAGAGGATCAACAATGCTCACTGCTGAGTTTCAGCGAATGTGTTGAGTTAGTGTACTTGATGTTAATGTAAGTTATGCATGTGTTCTTCAGATTACTGTGATTTTAAACATTTTATTTAAGCAGGTGAAAGAAGAGTTGCTGGAAACTTAGAGTGATTCAGAAGTACATTTTTATATATTGAACCCCTTAAGCGCCGAGCTATTTCTGCATCTTGGATAGCCTAGAAGCGGATGTTTTTGCGAGATCAATATTACTCATACTATCGCCTGAGAGGAAACAACCCATCTCATGACATGTTATTTTTTCAAAAAATTACACAAGGTTGCAGAACCAACCGTACTGCAAAAAATTCCAGTAAAAACAGTAGACAACCGAGATATAAAGCCTTGATACAGATGAATCAATCAATGCATACAGCTGATAATTTCAAAAATAAGAAAATTTTCATGTCGCAGTTTCTAGAATGAGTGCAGCACAAGATATCTTTGTTATATAGAAATGGGTGGTTAAGGGGTTGAAAAAATATTTTTTTAAATTTAAATTGAATATTTTGTCATGAATCATGATTTACAATACAACTATTTACCATCTTTTGTTTATTCATTGTAAATAAGTGTTTGTTTATTCATATGGTGCTGTTGTTGAAATTGTGTCCGCTCTGTTCTAAATGTTGTCACTTCATAAGGCTGATGTAGTTTCCTTAAGTAGCTCTTATGTCTTTGGGACCACAAAATATTACAAAGACAGTAAATCAAATACTTATCAAACATATTTTTTCTACTAGTACCAACAAAATCACAATTTAAAAAGTTTTAATTTATTAAATGTTAATAATAACGGTTTTAATTATAACTGAAAAAAACTTTTTGCTTATATGTTCTAATATATAATACCTAATATGTATATATATATATATAAAATGTTGATGTCTTCTCTTTAGGAACTTGAATCCATGTTCTGTACATTGACAACGTTTTTCATCAAGAAAGTATTCAAAAGGATTAGGGAATATTTTTAAAAAACTTTCAAGGCTAAAGTCACTGATATACAACCCTATTTAAACTGATTCATCATGAACTTCACAAGATTTTTGTTTCAAAAGCTCTGTTACTTTGAAATAATCAGGTTTTTCCAAACATTCTGAAGTAAAGTTTCTTCATTGTCTTTAAGCTTACACTTTAACTCCATGAAATTAGGGCCTGCATTTGGAAATATTTCCATAAAAAATTAAACTGACTTTGAATAAAATTAATTTTGGAAAACTTTTGTTTAATTTTTGCATTGTGTAGTTTCTTACTTGTTTCAGTGTGATTGTTAGATGATACGATGACCTTATTCATGTGGAGATCAATAGTGTTGCTGGTCACTGATGAAGTGTTAGTCGATTCATAATCCAATGGTGTCAGATTTGATAAATCAGATATTATGTTAGGGGTAGTTTTCCATATTTGGAATTCTTTCTGTTATTTAATTACAATTTAATCCAGATTGACATTGATCTTTCAGAAATACTAGATCTATATCTGGAAACAAGTCAAGTAATTGATAAAATATAGAATCCTCATTTTCTTTTTTGAGTATTTATCTACCATAAATAGTAGTCTGCGCAGATTTATAAATGATCATTTTGTTCTCTCCCACGATTGATTCCATTAGCTAAACCTGAATCAGACATTTCACCACTAATAACAGTGTGGTTTTTCATTGTTTGTATTGGCGGTTTAATGGAAGAAATATCCCTATGAGATGTATTAGGATGTACATGCTGAAAATTAGTTACTAGTGAAAAAGGAACTTCAAAGTTGTGAGCAGTTTTAGGAACTTTCGGCAAACGATGTTTTGGACTTTTGGGAAGTTTGTGCTTAACTGGAGACCTACTCTGACTCCCAACATTAAAACCTTTCTCTAAAACTACGATTGAGGACTGGTGGGTTGTATTTGGCTTCTTAGCTGCAATCGTGATGTTAACATTATCATTTACATTTATAGATGCATTCGGCAATAGAGAGTCAAGCCCAATAAGGGAATCCATACTGCAGCTCTAACAATATAATTTATTACATAAAAAAGAACAAACTTCACAATAATAACGAAAACTTTGGAACGTCAACAAAGCAACTTAGTACTTAGTACAACTTAGCAACAATCCACTCTATACATTGACCAAGTTCATAGAAAGAAGACAATAAACATTTTTTAAACCATCCAGCAGACACCATATCAATACTTGATGTATTTTGAAAACAAAGAATATTTGTTTGTATAAGTACTAACTGGCACATGTCTTCGACTCCTGTTAATGGAGAGATTCTTTTTTGTCTTGTGTTCAAACCATCTGATGATGTGATGTTAAAATGTAATCAAACAACACTATCTTCCATAATTACAATAAAATTTTCACTTTTTCATATGTTTATACATTAAAATAAAAATTTTCAACCTTACTTATCATTTATACATTTTACATTTTTACAAAATCATGTTTTGGTTTTATGTATAAATATAATATACTTTTTATTAGTGATCCAATGAAACCAAAAATATACTTTCTGATATAAAATGTTTAGGTTACTGTTGAGCCAAACTATATCTACCTATAACAGTATGCTCTGTAATTTCTTAGGTACAAGATTCATCTTCCAAAATACTCCAAATTTCTACTTCCGATTCACAGTGGTAATGGTATTATACTAGTCAATAATGTCAGCATTGTATTTGATGCACAAAATAGAAATAGAATTACTGTGTTTTAAAATAAATTTGAGAAAAGTATATTTACCACTCTACGTTAGTTAAGCTTAACTATATTTTGTTAGGTTTTGCTCTTAATGATATAGTTTACTATATTTTTTGTACATATATATTTATGGAGCAGAATTTATAAGTCTGAGTTAGCCAATAATAAATGCACTTAACAATGAAATTTGTTTCAATACCTTAAATTGTTTTCCTTGTTAATTAATGCCTCGTACATACCATATAGGAGGGGACACCCAATAGTAACCGGAATAACATTGCCATTAGTGCAGCTTTTGTAGTACAGAGTTATGTCCCTAGCCCCAGTCTAGTGCAACTCTTTGCTAGTTAGTGCCGCATGGACTGTTGACTTGGTATGTTCTGTTCGTCTGTAGTGACTGTTTTTCCTGCTTCGTTTTTATGATTTCAAATTTAAGTGAATAATTTCCTTTAGTGAAATTTTGTTTTCTACATGGTAAAAACACTACAGAAATTATTTTAATGTTGTAAACTGCTCAAAAAGATGATGCTATGAGTGGTTTTCTCGATTTAAAAATGACGACATTTCGATCGATGACAAACCTCACTCTATGTCCATCAACTGCCCAAATCGATGAAAATGATGAAAGTACTGTATTTGAGAGACTTGATTGTTGTTTTGTTTTTAAGTTATAACCATAGGACTATGATAATTCAAAACTTGTTCTAAGCTGTTCTTTCAGTTTTCAACATCTTTCGATTTGAAGTGCTTTTTGAGAGTCAGTGAGAGACTGAGGAACAAATTCGGCAGTAACGTGTTTCATTCCTAAATCTTTAGTTAAAATTCACTGAACTGAGCTCCAAGATATTCCACTGATTTCTGACAATTAAGCAATTGTCTGTTGATGGTCAGTAAGCACAGGCTCTTGAATTCAAAAACTTACAAAAAATGAATCTGTAGTGAAACAGCACTAGCGAAAAAAAGCTACTACAGACAAATACGGACATGTCATATCAATGGTCCACTGAACTACCAAATAGTTGCATGAAATAGGCACTAGGGGCAGAAATCCGTACTGCAAAACCACTTCCCACAGCAATGCTACTCCGGTTACTTTAGGGTACCTTGTATAAAGATAAAAATGGAGTTTTGTCTATACATTGCTCGGAATTATGATATTGTTGGTATTTATTCTTACATTTTATATTAACTGGCAGGGTTGTTTAGTGTTTATATACCTGCCTTCAAAACTGAAAGTCGCCGGATCAAATCCCGCAAGGGTCGAATATGGACTGAGTCGCCAGGCAATTTGTCATTGGGCTATTAATTAATGATGCTTCCAAACAATAGTTCAACGTTAATTAGTAACAAGACCAGGGTTTGGACCGTTCCCCATCAAAACGTTAATGTTGCCTCTTTCCTAGAAATACACAAAATTAAATAAATAAAATAAAAACTGTGATGTGTCTGTCGTATCTCAACTTCTGTTTACCTGTCTTTCTGTAAACGCTAAACAAGGCCTTTTTGTAATGTTTCTTTGTGAAAACAAGAGTATTTTCAGATGAAACTTATTTTCATTACCTTTTGGAGAAGGTGCTTGTATGCTTCTAACTGACCCCCATCCTATTAAAATAAAATAATGAGCTCAAAAAACACAATTTTTGCAATATTAGGAGTATTTATTCTAAGTTTTACTGAACATATTATCTATTAAAGTAATTTAACAGACATAAATAACTAGCTCTCAAATTAAAATAATGTTAATCTCTATATATAAGTATTAAGGTATATATGTACGAGATGTCCTTTATGCAAACTACTTATCCGATCGCCATGAAATTTCAGGAAATTTCTCTATATGTGTTTGGGAAGGTTTTAGTGAAAAAATTGTCAAAAACTCTAAGTTTCTATTTTATGACATAACTTGAACAACTAAGTAGGATTTTAACATTCAAGGACAACACCTAACAATAAATATTAAGAAATAAATATAACATAATACAACAACATAACACTTTTATTATGTTGTTAAATATATATTTTAAAATTATAGGAAAAAATTTTATTATATTTTTATAGGAAAACAAGCATTCCGATTGAATATTTTTATATTCCACTGGAATGCTTGTTTTCATTGTACCCACAAGTAGGTGGTCCTGAGCCAACAATGAAGTTTGTGTATTGCTATCAATGTCCAATAGACAACCTTACGATATTCTCGACCGTCAATGTTCTCTTGATTGGTATACTGGCTAGGGTCATTGAGACCCAAATATTCCAGACGAGTTCAATTACGCTTGGATATAATAGTTATGGGAACAACAGTCAGCAAATCATGTCGTTCCCAGTAAATTATCTGAGCTCCTTGATGATTCTCTGAACTTAGATAATTTGTTATTTTTATCTACTTTATCATTGTTCTTTTTGTACTTTCCTGCTAGTGATTCCCAGTTATTTTCAACATTTTCCTCCTTGAGTCCGACCAACAACTGATTGCATGAAGTGTACATACAATACCATTAGATAGAGATGTTGTAACAGCAAGAGTGTGCAAATAAATATCTTTATTCTATGTTTGTGTCTTTATACATTGTGAGATACTCAAATAAGGTAGGTGATTTTACCTTCTCAAATTTATAATTTAATATGTAGTTTATTTAAACTAAATTAAAATCCTTGTGAATTTTAGCTAACAATAATAATCATCCATACATTATTTCATTTCTAAGGTTTCATGTAAATGTTGTAATAATGTAAGAATATAATAGAAGAAAATAAATTTGATTTTATGATCTGATCTGAGTGAAGTAGATTCAAGATTCAAGATTCTTTCAAGATTCAAGAGTATTCAAGATTCAATTATAGATAAGATAATCTATAGAATCTTAGTAGCTATAGATTTCATTGAATCAGTCATAGATACCTTAGATAACAAAGGCAAAGTTGCAGGTCTGTTCATGGACTTAAGCAAAGCCTTTGATTCAGTATCACATGACTTACTGCTTACAAAATTAAGTAAATTGGGAATTAAGAAAAATGCCTTAAGCTGGTTTGAATCTTACCTTTAAGATAGAAAGCAGTTTGTTGAAATTTTCTACCACAATACCAAAAACTATAAAATTCCTTATCGTTCTTCAACTACAACAGTTAAATTTGGTGTGCCACAGGGATCCATCTTAGGCCCTTTATTATTTATTTGCTACTTCAAAGACTTCCCCCTGCTTAGTGATTTAAGTAAATTATGCCAGTATGCTGATGACACTAATTTAAAAGTGACAGCTTCAACGTTTTCTGAGTTAGATATTAGAATCAAGTCAGACCTAACTATATTAAACAACTTTTTTATTTCCAATAATTTGCTTTTAAATTTTGAAAAAACTAATATTATGTATTTTCAAACCCGAGCTTCTCAAAACACTACCCTACCATATATTAATGTCCTTGACAAAAAAATTGAAGTTAAAAACTGCATTAAATTTTTAGGATTAGAAATAGAGAACACTCTCAAATGGAATCGCCATGTTGAAAAATTACTCACTAAAACCTCTTCTGGTCTCTATGCTTTCATTCGGTTAAAACATTATTGTGATAAGGAAACACTCAAAATTGTTTATTTCTCTTATATTCATTCATTGATTTCCTTTGGGATTTCACTGTATGGTGCCACCACTAAAAATAATTTAAATTCTATTTTGATTATGCAAAAAAAGCCTTAAGAATAATTTGTAATCTAGAACCGCAAACTTCAGTTAAAGAATATTTCAAATCAGAAAACATCATGACTGTCTATGGAATATATGTTTTTGAAACTGTTTTGTATGTAAAAAAGAAATTTAATGAATTGGAGTTCGTCGGTGATAATCATGATCATAATACCAGAACTCGGGGATCCCTCGCTTTAAGCTCCCATAAATTAGAAATTATGAAAAATAAACCTAAATATGCGGGTTCACAATTTTACAACAAAATTCCTAAGTCCATAACAGAAGTAGTCTCATATAACAAATTCAAAAATAAATTAAAGCAATACCTTATCAACAAAGCTATTTACTCTTTAGAGGAGCTGTAACCTAGTTTTAAGCAAAATTTAATTCTTGTTTTTTTTCTTAGTTGGAATCATTTTGTTGTTTGTGACACTATTCATGTATATCCATGTTACACAAGAATAAAGATGTTTTGAATTGAAGTAAAATCTATTTTTTCGTATAATAATTTTCAGTACTTCCTATAGAAATAAACTATTACCGTGGTCCTCTTAGTAAGACCTGTAGGGGACCTTTTTTGGGTCCCCAGATGCCAAAAACAGCATTAGTTCAAAGCTTTACATAGTTTATAATTAGTTATTTATATATATAGGCCTAATATAGCTGGGTAAATCTGTCTTTCCAAAGAGGGGCTTTTTACCCAAAAACCCTCTTATAGGGTTTTTAGAAGAGGTTTTTACATATACAGCAATTTATTAAATAGAAATCCTTATTTTATTAATACTATTTAGCTCAAAAATGAAACAATTTGATATTTTTAATCTTCAACTTCATATGTCAATCGGTTACTGAGGTACAAAAACTACATCATACATTATCTTTTGCTGCTACAATGTAAGTAAATTGATAATTACCTTATGTGGATTTAAGGAACGTTTTTCTACCTCCGCAGTATGTTGCACAAGCAGTGTGCTCCGTAATTTGACTAATTACGATTCCACAACAATGTCGTTGATGGTATTTTAACTCTTTAAGTCCTGGGTCCGGTCTCAAAGACCGCTTGAGTTATTTATTTATTTGAATATAAGAGTTTCAAAAGACAATAACCCCGGCCTTGCCAGGTAATTCCACCAGACCGCCCCTCTGTCACTATCGGTGATTGGATCAATGCAGACAACGCTGCTAAACTAACTGATAAAAAACGTCTAACAGTCTAACCGTCTTTAACAGGGCGGTCTAGCTAGTTAGTATAGCAGCGTTGTCTACAGTGGTCTAATCACTGATAGTGACAGAGAGACGGTCTAGCCAGTTAGTTTAGCAGCATTGTCTACAGTGGTCCAATCACTGATAGTGACAGAGAGACGGTCTAGCCAGTTAGTTTAGCAGCATTGTCTACAGTGGTCTAATCAGTGATAGTGACAGAGAGACGGTCTAGCCAGTTAGTTTAGCAGCATTGTCTACAGTGGTCTAATCAGTGATAGTGACAGAGAGACGGTCTAGCCAGTTAGTTTAGCAGCATTGTCTACAGTGGTCTAATCAGTGATAGTGACAGAGAGACGGTCTAGCCAGTTAGTTTAGCAGCGTTGTCTGCAGTGGTCCAATCACTGATAGTGACAGAGAGACGGTCTAGCCAGTTAGTTTAGCAGCATTGTCTACAGTGGTCCAATCACTGATAGTGACAGAGAGACGGTCTAGCCAGTTAGTTTAGCAGCATTGTCTACAGTGGTCTAATCAGTGATAGTGACAGAGAGACGGTCTAGCCAGTTAGTTTAGCAGCATTGTCTACAGTGGTCTAATCAGTGATAGTGACAGAGAGACGGTCTAGCCAGTTAGTTTAGCAGCGTTGTCTGCAGTGGTCCAATCACTGATAGTGACAGAGAGACGGTCTAGCCAGTTAGTTTAGCAGCATTGTCTACAGTGGTCTAATCAGTGGCGTAGATACACTTTTTTCATGGGAGGTGATATAAATACCCCCCCCCCCGAGGGAAGCCCTATTCTAGAGCATGTACTGTAGGGTATATAAGGGACATTTAGGTGAGTTGAATACTATATAAAGATCATGCAATACCTCCGTTGCCATCTTGGACTCCCGTCTCATATGAACAATGTTAATTTTTTGACAGCAGTTCAGATTAATTGTTTGATTAATTGATCTGTATAAAATGGCTGTGGTGTCAAGTGATTATCTAAGGAATTATATTTTATTATTTTTTATCGTAAAAAAGATTTACAGATTGTTATTTTACACTCATTATTTTGTTAAATAGATGTGACTTTTCAATTGATTATTGAGTGAAATTGCAAGGTAATTATATAAAAACGTTTTTCAATAATAATGTAATTCCCTAGATAACCACTTTACCTTAAATCTGACACCTCAACCATCTGTTTACAACTATCATGAAGCTAGTAGTGCTGTCACAATATAAACATAGTTCTTATGGACCTAAGACGAAACATTATGCCAGTTAGATCACTCAAAATGCTATTCGTGCTGCAGGCTAATTGTGCGTGATTTCTTGAAATACTACGTGCACCGCCAGGAGGAAAATGAATTCTATTTTACTATTATATGTTTATTCATAAGTATGAATAATGATTGCGTGATTATATTTATATTTTGTTTCACAACATATACTGTAATGTATTTATGTTATGCTATTTTCTTGTATTTTACGCTTGTTTTACTCTAGTGCAGTTTCCTACACTGCGACGTAGGGCGTTTTTTCAAAATTGATGGAAATTTCTCAGGCTAGACAGAAAATGATAGGCCCATCTCTTTCAAAGTTTGTTTAGTAGCGCAATGGTATAAGGTATAAGATTTTGCGGCTGAGCGATCTTGATGGCGGGAGGGATGACCTGTCGGGGAAGATCTCTTAGTTCAAATACTCTCTTATACAGTATTTCGACTTGCAACATACAGTAACAGCAACACACTGCTTTTTTATATTTTTTGTTATTGTGTAGCGGTATTTCAGGATATTTTTGTTTTGAAACTATTGGTAAAGGTGATCGTAATGGGGGGGGATATATCCCCCTTATCCCCCCCCGTATCTACGACACTGGGTCTAATCACTGATAGTGACAGAGGGGCGGTCTAGCTAGTTAGTTTAGCAGCATTGTCTACAGTGGTCTAATCACTGATAGTGACAGAGGGGCGGTCTAGCTAGTTAGTTTAGCAGCATTGTCTGCAGTGGTCCAATCACTGATAGTGACAGAGGGGCGGTCTAGCTAGTTAGTTTAGCAGCATTGTCTGCAGTGGTCCAATCACTGATAGTGACAGAGGGGCGGTCTAGCTAGTTAGTTTAGCAGCATTGTCTGCAGTGGTCCAATCACTGATAGTGACAGAGGGGCGGTCTAGCTAGTTAGTTTAGCAGCATTGTCTGCAGTGGTCCAATCACTGATAGTGACAGAGGGGCGGTCTAGCTAGTTAGTTTAGCAGCATTGTCTGCAGTGGTCCAATCACTGATAGTGACAGAGAGACGGTCTAGCCAGTTAGTTTAGCAGCATTGTCTACAGTGGTCCAATCACTGATAGTGACAGAGAGACGGTCTAGCCAGTTAGTTTAGCAGCATTGTCTACAGTGGTCTAATCAGTGATAGTGACAGAGAGACGGTCTAGCCAGTTAGTTTAGCAGCATTGTCTACAGTGGTCTAATCAGTGATAGTGACAGAGAGACGGTCTAGCCAGTTAGTTTAGCAGCATTGTCTACAGTGGTCTAATCAGTGATAGTGACAGAGAGACGGTCTAGCCAGTTAGTTTAGCAGCGTTGTCTGCAGTGGTCCAATCACTGATAGTGACAGAGAGACGGTCTAGCCAGTTAGTTTAGCAGCATTGTCTACAGTGGTCCAATCACTGATAGTGACAGAGAGACGGTCTAGCCAGTTAGTTTAGCAGCATTGTCTACAGTGGTCTAATCAGTGATAGTGACAGAGAGACGGTCTAGCCAGTTAGTTTAGCAGCATTGTCTACAGTGGTCTAATCAGTGATAGTGACAGAGAGACGGTCTAGCCAGTTAGTTTAGCAGCGTTGTCTGCAGTGGTCCAATCACTGATAGTGACAGAGAGACGGTCTAGCCAGTTAGTTTAGCAGCATTGTCTACAGTGGTCTAATCAGTGGCGTAGATACACTTTTTTCATGGGAGGTGATATAAATACCCCCCCCCCCGTGGGAATTCCTATTCTAGAGCATGTACTGTAGGGTATATAAGGGACATTTAGGTGAGTTGAATACTATATAAAGATCATGCAATACCTCCGTTGCCATCTTGGACTCCCGTCTCATATGACAGCAGTTCAGATTAATTGATTGATTAATTGATCTGTATACAATGGCTGAGGTGTCAAGTGTATCTAAGGAATTATATTTTATTAATCGTATATAGATTTACATTGAATGTAAATAGATGATTTTCAATTGATTATTGAGGAATTATATTTTATTGTTATAATAAGAATTGATCATTATTTTCTGATCATTGTTCATAGATGATAGTATTTAATATTATTGATAAGAAATTTGTTAGATCACTATAATGTATTTCTAATAATCTTTTTCTTAAATACACTAACCATTAATATACTATTATATGTATTCATAATATTAATATGCATAAAACACTATATGTAATGTATAGACACTTGCTATTCGTGCTCTGCACTAATTGTCGTTTTTTCTTGATAAACCCTAGAGAAAATGATCTCTATGTTGTTACTTATAAGTATGTAATATAACTGTATTATATATTTTATATATTTGTTCACAACATAAACTGAAATGTATATTTTTTGTTATTCTTATTTATATTTTTGTTTTACATACGTAATTTTTTTACTATTGATAAATTTTCAACTTTAAAATTTTCTCAGGCAACAGTATGCAACATCTTTAAGTTTGTTTTGTATTGATATAAGATCTGAGGCTTTGGTCGAAATCTCTTAGTCATACTCTTCAAATGTAACAGCAACACTGTTTATATTGTGTAGCGGTATTTCAGATTTGTTTTATTGGTAAAGGTGATTGTGGGGGGGATATATTTATCCCCCAGTATCTACGACACTGGGTCTAATCACTGATAGTGACAGAGGGGCGGTCTAGCTAGTTAGTTTAGCAGCATTGTCTACAGTGGTCTAATCACTGATAGTGACAGAGGGGCGGTCTAGCTAGTTAGTTTAGCAGCATTGTCTGCAGTGGTCCAATCACTGATAGTGACAGAGGGGCGGTCTAGCTAGTTAGTTTAGCAGCATTGTCTGCAGTGGTCCAATCACTGATAGTGACAGAGGGGCGGTCTAGCTAGTTAGTTTAGCAGCATTGTCTGCAGTGGTCCAATCACTGATAGTGACAGAGGGGCGGTCTAGCTAGTTAGTTTAGCAGCATTGTCTGCAGTGGTCCAATCACTGATAGTGACAGAGGGGCGGTCTAGCTAGTTAGTTTAGCAGCATTGTCTGCAGTGGTCCAATCACTGATAGTGACAGAGGGGCGGTCTAGCTAGTTAGTTTAGCAGCATTGTCTGCAGTGGTCTAATCACTGATAGTGACAGAGGGGCGGTCTAGCTAGTTAGTTTAGCAACATTGTCTGCAGTGGTCCAATCACTGATAGTGACAGAGGGGCGGTCTAGCTAGTTAGTTTAGCAGCATTGTCTACAGTGGTCTAATCACTGATAGTGACAGAGGGGCGGTCTAGCTAGTTAGTTTAGCAGCATTGTCTACAGTGGTCTAATCACTGATAGTGACAGAGGGGCGGTCTAGATAGTTAGTTAAGCAGCATTGTCTGCAGTGGTCTAATCACTGATAGTGACAGAGGGGCGGTCTAGCTAGTTAGTTTAGCAGCATTGTCTGCAGTGGTCCCACTCAGTTACCTGGTTGCACACTGTGGTGGTAGGGAAATGGTCTCATTTGATCTCAATACAACCAGTTGTACCAATTAATTGTGAAGCACACAGCGCATTTAGCTTAAATGCGGAGAAAAGAAAACACCCCTTAATATAATATATATAATCGGCTTATATACACACACACACACACATATATACAGTAGAGTCTCGCAACCTCGGCCTAATGTGGACCCAAAGGCGGCCGAGTTAGCAAAATGCCGAGTTATCGGAAAAGTAGGTTTAAACGAATAAAAGTCCTTTGATAGGTTATATGTACTGCATCATGTTATTATTCGTCAAATACACCACAGAAGGCATTACATTTTAAGTTAAATCGATTTAAACACTACATAGGAACATTGCAAACATAATACGAAAAACAAATACAGTTCTGTACCCTGTAAATTATTGTTTTGTAAAAAAGATGGTTATTGTTTTTTGTTTTTCGCACCTGGCCCTCTCACGAGCGGCATCGTCACGCAGACGACGGAGAAACAGGATGTCCATTGCCGAAGCACCTTGCTGCTCAAAATACGTCAACGCACTTTCAACAGCTTTCAGTCCCTCGCTGTGACTCATTGACATGTGATCGTTGACGCTCAAGGTCAATGCCCACTCGCACGGAGATACCCTCGTAGATTCAATATTATCGCATTCGCATAGTATTTTGGTTTTACAAGGTCAAAATAATTTATTTTTTTCCATTTTAATCCTTTGTGCGGCCGAGTTATCCGGATTGCCGAGTTATCGAGGGCCGAGTTTGCAAGACCCTACTGTATATATCAAATCAAATCAAAATAAACTTTATTCATATTAATACATGATAAATACCTACGACATAAAGACTGGAAACAGTAAAAATTTTGAGATCTTTAAAAAAGTTTTTGACGCTCTCTGTGCTTTTTAAACCTAACATGATTCGTATTGCTTTTTTTTGTTTTATCAGAATTTTGTCCAAATTATGTTTTGAGGTCGCTCCATACATGCAAATTCCATATGCCAGATGTGAATGTATTAATGAACAATATATTGTTTTCAACACTGTAAGGTCTGACATTTTTGACATTTGCCACAGTGCATATATTCCTGATGACATTTTTTTCACTACATTGTTAACATGTTCATCCCAAGATAGATGTTGATCAATAAAAAGTCCTAAAAATTTTGTCTGATTTGCTTTATTTATTAAATTATTGCCAACTTTAATCTTTGGATCCAAAACTATTTTATTTTGTTTGGTGGAGAAACTTACTGTCATTGATTTGTTTGTGTTTAATAGTAGGTTATTTTGATTTAAAAAATTTTGAATACTCATTAAGTCCAAGTTGGCTGAGAGCTCAATATCAGAACTAGAATTTCCTTTAACAATTAAATTAGTGTCATCTGCATATAGTGAAATGGAACTGAAACTGGCTCTCTTAGGCAGACCATCCAGGTAACACAAAAAAAGTAGAGGATCCAGGATGGATCCCTCAGGCACCCCGTACTTAATCACCTGAGCTTTACAGACACAGCGTCTTAAATAATTATAATAATTACCATAATCTAGATATTTTATTTCAACTGATTGGTGTCTATAGATAAGAGGAAAACCAAGCATCTCTCTCTCTCTATATATATACATATAATCAGCTCTCTACTGTAGTAAGATAAATGACAACCTTACATTTTCTAAGTGCTACCATGAAAAATTGATTATGATTGAATTTATCAATCCAGATATTTCTGATGACTCTCAACTGACTGATATTAATGGTTGTGAGCAAAAACTTAGTTTTGTTTATACTGCAACTTAAGATGTACACTTGACTCAAGTACATACGTTCACTATAGTATAGAAAATGCTAATAACCACTGAAGGAAATTTTTATGTAATGTAAATAAAGATAATATGATTTCTTTAGATTGAATTGTGCTTGAAACCACACTTTTACAATCATTTCTTAATTTTTTAATGGATAAAATTTAAAATTATTTTCCTTAGTTTGAAAAAATCAGTTCATAAACTAGTAATGGTAAACTCCTAATTGGAAAAAACTACAACTAGAAACAAACTACAGAATAATTAAGAAATAGTGACTATCCTATATTATTATGTCCTTTACATACATTAAGCAAATTAATTTGAATTAAATTTATATTTTTAGTGAATTGAGAGATCAGCTACAAATAGCATTTGGATAACAAATACTTCATGCTGGATAAAAATTCAAAATATGGAAAACAAAATTAAATCTGGACAAACAGGTGAATTACTCAACTTAAGTGAGGTCTTTTCGTCTTTTACCTTACAAGATGCATCAGAGTGAGTTGTTATATCAGGTTATATGAGTAATAGGTGTAATTTATTTCTCTTGATTTTATTCTTTTTTCTGAAAACTAACTTGTTTTCTTTCTTTCCATATACTGTTCATACATTAACTTTTGCTTGACAACCAATATCATATAATACAAAAAACTTTATATACACATGTCAGGGTATTTTTAAGGTATTTTCAATAGGCAACATTGGAAGGTTAATTTGTTGGGTCTGAAGGTAAGGACCCACGCAGTCCAAGGTCTCCGGGAAAAAAATTTCAAAATATTGATGCCTGAAACCATATTTTCAAGTCTTTTTAACTTGATTGAAAACGGATACTTTTCCATTAACAGATTTTCATTCATATTTTGTTTTTGATGATGAAGAAAACTGTTTGTGGAAAGATAATAAATTCTGACTTTGAAGAAATCATTTGTGTTGATCTATAAATTTTATGTCTCCTAATTTTGTTTAACAATGTGTATGTAATACGTACTTTTACGTATTCCTACATTTGCTTGGACGAGTTCGAAATCCAGACATATCGATCAATCGGAACGGGTAGTTTGGGGGGGGGGGATTTTGTACTAAAAAATTGGAGTTTTGTGTTTTTAATATGTAGGCCTAATTTAAGAAATATTTTAATTTGATCTTTCACCATTAAAATCAGCTTCGAAAAACTACAAAATTTAGTCCCTTAAAGTTTTGCTCTATCTCCAACGGTTACCGAGATATTAAAAAACCAAAACACAGTACGTTATATTTTGGGTTCAAATGTTAATTTTATGGAGGATAAGAAAAAATTAATATTTCACTTATCAATCTATATTTTTGGATGAAACTTAATATTTAGCTTCATGGTGTTGAGGTCCATCCATTTATGCTTAAAAATCATAGTTTTGTATTTTTCATGGCAGCTAACCTGCATACTCTTTTCCCATGTTAATCATATGGAAAATAAGTAAACTCCTTTATTTATGAACAGATGTAGATTAAACTTGGTATAAATTGTTTATGCTAAAAATGCCTACTTTCAGTGTTCCTCACAGCGGCAAACCTGCATACTCTTTACAATTTTAATCTTATGGAGAATAGGCAAATAATTAACTTATATATTTATCTAAAGATATTAATAAAACTTCACATATAGTATTATTGATTTTGATTCACTGAGTACGCAGGTCTGCTGCGACAGAGGTATTTTATTATTCAATTACAATTAATAAAATAAAATATTATTCATAATAATGATTGTTTTTTGGCTCAGTGTCGAGTTTTATCCACTTCAAGGTGATACTATTGGCAACATTGGCTGTGGGGTTGGTCGGACTGGCACTGATTGTTGTATGGGTATTCATCTTCAAAGGAGGACTAGCATGGAGCTCTCAGCCAAATCTTCAGTTCAACTGGCACATCCTAACCATGACTTTGGCCATGGTATACTTCATCGCTTTCGGTTCGTAAATACATGGATATGTTGAAGAATTCTATTGTGAGATTTATATTTATAGAACCAAATAGTATCTGACACTCACTGCTACAGTTTGATATTAGCAAAATGAAAGTTGAAAAAATATATTTATATATATATGGACATTTGCCCTTACTACTTTTTAACCATAAAATAGAGAAAAATAATATTATATGACATGATTACTTGTTAGCTAACAACAATAAAATTATTAGTATATAAAAAATCTTATATTTATTTTGTCAGAATTTTTGATGTAAAGACATAATGAAAGAGATAATTATAAATTAATTTTAATAGAATATGGATCTTTCTGCTGCTACCCTTGAATCTGTCATCGTGAAATTTTCTTTGGTTTGTTTAAGAGATAAAATTCTAACAATATTCAGCTGAATGAGCTGAGTATGATAATTCAAATTCAATTTGAAATCATCCAATTTTGTATTATTGTTCTTGTCATTATTAGATTTACATTGCCAGCATCATTCTATCCCAAATGCTTGTGCCAACATATCCTGTAATTATGGTTTCTGGAAATTGTTTAGGAAACTAATAACAGATTTTTTGTCTGTTCTATTTACTATTTACTAATATATTCTTACCAACCTAGCACCATAAAGTAAGGTCCTCCTAAACATTTACTCGAACATTTATTTGTTTGATAAAGGTTTGACAAGTCTGGTTTATGGACAGATAAAGAGATTGTAAGTATACCTTAAAATATCTTTAGATGCTTAGTAATATCAACTCACATTAGGGACTCACTGAACTTCCGATTCTGGCTCCCAAAAGTGAAAACTACCTCTGAAAAAATAATTAGCTCCTTCTATTTGAAATCAAAGAATACCAAAATTAGTCATCATGTTCATTTTTGAGTAATTAGTGATATATTATAGGTTTACTGTACTTATTTTAACACTATTTAACCGATGCATCATCATATTTCTAAGAGATATTACCTAGCAACTGGAAATTAATGAAATGCTTAAGTTCATGTTCAATAGTCATAGTGGTAAAGTTCTTCAATGATGTTCTTTGTAAGAATGGCAAGGATCAGCCTTACATTGGCCTGATAATAATAAATAATAATCAATAAATAATCCTGAAAAAATATAATTCTAGCCTTTGCCAGTAACAAAGCATCAAAATCACCTCACTCACCTGAATCACCTCATTCATCAAAATCACCTCACTCACCTGAATCACTTCATTCATAAAAATCACCTCTCTCACCTGAATCACTTCATTCTTAAAATCACCTCACTCACCTGAATCACTTCATTCTTAAAATCACCTCACTCACCTGAATCACTTCATTCATAAAAATCACCTCACTCACCTGAATCACTTCATTCTTAAAATCACCTCACTCACCTGAACCACTTCATTCATCTTTCATTCAATTCATTTTTATTTAAATATTCTAAAAGATTGGGTCTCTGTCTCAAGAACTGATAATTTGTTGTGAACAAACTCGTAAAAGATTTTTTTTATTTTTCATGCTATGGAAGAACATATAAAGTTTGAAACAATAAAACCTATATTTTTCAAAACCTTTTAATTCCAAGGACTTATTTGACATTCTATGTGTTAGACCCAGACTAATATTTTACCTCTACCTTTACCTTCCATCTTGAACTTTTACCAGGTTTTCCTGGATTGTTTGTGTCAATTTATATGTAAAAATGAAAATACTTGGAGTTTGACATTTATCAAACTATAACTTTGTTGGCACATGTGGGCGCAGGCAGCAGCTCAGAGAGAAACTTGTGAACAGAATAAAATGTCATTTCCTTCAGCTACCGAATCAAAACATGCTCAAAACTTATTAAGTATAGTAGAATATATTTATAGTAAAAAATCTTAATTAATAGTAATTACTAAAATATAACAAATGCAATTTATTTCAGAACTAATGACATACCGAGCTCTACGATACAGCCAAAAAAAGAAATTGAAACTGATTCATGCTGTATTGTATGTTGTGAATATTGGATTACTCATTATTGGTTACTGGTCCATAATTGAAGTTCACTGGGGAAGATCACATTTTTATTCGTTGCATAGTTGGATGGCAGTCATCACAACTCTACTTTACATAACTCAGGTAAGAGTTTAAAATTTAAATATACTCGATGGAATTGAATAATTTATATTTAATGGGATGTATATAATAGTGAAGAAGCAAACTATAATGGCACTCATAGTGTGTGGTTTTCCTTGTCCTCCTCACTCCCTACATGTGCCAATCACCGAGCTTTATTGTGCTAGCCAACATTAAGGAAGCTGAACAATCCTCTTTTCTACACACCAACACTTTGTAAAAGTTGTGGTGAGGTAGTTGGAAAATAATGAGTGAATCAGTGGTTTAGTGGAATCAGTGGCAAATTGTTCAAATAAATATTTTTGTCAAATTATAAAGAAATTTGTAAATCTACAATGAGGGGTAACTCATTACTAACTGTAGTAACTGACGAAAACTACTGACGACAGTAGCTGACCAGCTACTATTATTGTCGGATGGGTTCAATTACTGTCGTCAGTACTTTGGTACTTAAACTCCAGAATCTCAGTCTACTGTCTACTGTGCTCATTGTACTGCATAGTACAAAGGGCAAGGTCATATTTAAATATGTTTATAATCCAAATTCATATAATCATTTAACAATCAGCTGGGTTTACAAATTTGTCTTAAGTATTGTTTTATAAAAGCTTATATACAACAATCATTTTATATAATATCGTTATTTACCAATCAATTTCAAATTTTGACATGAAATTTTTGTTCTGGGAGGATTGGGATTGGCAAATTATCAGACCAAAATTTGAAATGGAAGTGATGTCATATAGATATAACAACAGCTGATGAGAAGGTAAAAAAATTCCCTATAGAAAAATCTATCATTTAAGCTATTTACCAAAGGGACGTAAATACATATTTTGCACTGTGAAAAACCAGTGTTGGAACAGTAGGATCCCTCATGTCACCAATGGTGAGAACGGACTCAGTCTGACCACACAGGGTTGAGATGTCCCCCTTGCCTAGGGAAGGGTGGTGACTTGAACTTTGAACTCCTGCACTGGGGAGCAAATGACGTTTACTTAGAGTACATTTATAAAACTCACTATATTAATCACTCTCACACTTCCACTTATATTCATCTTTTAAAAAAACACATAGTTTGGGCTGGTATCTCAAGTATATAAGAATAAGTATAATCGTCTCTGATCAAAAACATCATTTAATGTACAGCCAGAATTCCCCTGGAGTATTATATCGTGTAAGGGGCCAATTATAAGAGATGTAGAAAACATAAAAATTAAAACAAATATTTGAAAGTGGTTTAACTGAAAGTGTTTTTATATCACATTATCAGACAAGACAAGTCTTGGGTGCATTTATTATGTCTTAACAATTTTTGAAAATCTTTTATAACTTATAAAACAAATGTATACATTGGAAAAATATAATCAATTTGCAATGATACTAACCCTCCATTAAGTTAAACCTCTTAAATGTAGCTAACTACCGTACCATTGCTATCCCATTGTCTGAATAAAAATGGAGGTAAGGCAGATCAAGGTATGTCTCTAGTTACCTTTAGAGAGACTACAATGTTATCCTTCTTATGAACCATAAGACCATATGAGTATATGGTTCCTAACCTCAGCTGTTGTGTATTTACATATTTTTGGTTATAACTATAAATAAATAAATAAATAAAAAAATATATATATATACTTTAAAAATTGTATAGTTGTGTACTGAATGAATGAGTGTTAGTTTTGCAAATTTTCGTTTTAATTATAAAAAACGTTTTCAAGCAAATAGAAATAGTGACTTTGTACAACATGAAAACAAAATAAAACATAAATATATTCAAGGAAAAGTTTACAAAAAAAATTTTAAAAATCATATTGTTTTTTAAAAGGCCACAAAATTTAAAAAATATGTTGGTGAGACCCATAATTCAAAATTCTAGGCCCAATGAACTTTGTAATGTCAAGAATAGTTGTAAACCATGCCACAAACCTCGATGTGGTATTTGCAAAATTATGTGTGAATCTACTGAATTTAAAAGTAGAGTGACAAATAAAGTTTACCTGATAGTTGGTGGATCAACTTGTGAATCCCATAATGTGGTTTACCAACTATCGTGCAAACATTTTCAAAAAGAATATATAGGCCAAACATCTAACTTTTTACGAGTTAGAATGACAGGCCACCGTTTTGATGTGGTTCATAAAGATTTACGAAAGCCAATTTTCAATCATGCAGCTCACCACAACCAAAATTTTAAGGGCTGTTATGAACTTAAAGCCCTCCACAAAATTCCACCACATCAAAACCTTAAAAGAAACCAACTTATTTTAAGAAATTCAGAATTGGCACACCAGTTGGTTTTAAAATCAAAATTTCCAACAGGATTAAATCTCAGATAGTTTATTACTAATATAAATAAATGATTCAACTCGACTGCCTAAAACCATATGATTTTTAAAAATTTTTATTGTAAACTTTTCCTTGAATTTATTTATGTTTTATTTTTTCATGTTGTACACAGTCACTATTTCTATTTGCTTGAAAAAATTTTTTCTAATTAAAACGAAAATTTGCAAAACTAACACTCATTCATTCAGTACACAACTATACAATTTTTAAAGTAGTTATAAAAGTCATTTGGCACTTATATATATATATATATATATATATATATATATATATATATAATATAAGTATATATATACTTATATTGAACCCTTTTCATGTAAATATTATCTTTAATATTGTTTTCAAAGGGCATTTTAGGGTTTGTCTCATATTTATGGCCAGGGACCCGGCCACGCAACCGTGTTGCATACATGCCATACCATGTATTCTTCGGCCTGACAACGTTTGTGATGGGTGTAGCAACTACACTGTTGGGACTGTTTGAACATATAAAGAAAATGTGAGTAATTTTAAATGATATTTCATTGAAAAGACTACTTTTAAATATGGAACAGAATTATTTTACTTTCCATTAACTAATTGTCGTATCTGGATGGGTTTCAGTGTTCTAAATACTCCTGTTTTGTGACTCTTGACTCAAAATGTCCAGAATTCAATGAATTCATATCCATATTCATGGATGGACACTAAACCTACTAAGTTGGGTATTTCAAGGAGAATATGAGGATGAAGAGTAATGGATTTGATGACACATTTGAGATTTGATTTTTTTTACTGAGAATACTAGTTTATTCATTTACCGGTATCATTAATTATTCAATTAGTTTAATATATTCAAACAGCACAAAGTGAACAAAAGCCTCAGAGAGGATTCAAGAATCAAGAGTTTTTTGCTAATAAATACCCAAAGGCACAATAAATATAATATACTATCACTACAACTATAAAGTAATTCACAAAAGCATATATATCAAATGTAATACAGAAAAGCTAAAATATAAACTATTAACAAACTATAAATAGTATATATTAAGATTAACTATAAATAACATTGTCTATTTTAACAACAAGAGCCAAGAAATTGTAATCAATATTCTACAAATAAATAAATTCATAAAAATTTTACAAATACACAAGATACAAGTTATAGGTATACATAATGAAACATCACAAAAATTACATAAAACTGAAAAATTTTACATTATTTAGAAAAAAATACACATTTTTGTAAGCAAAATCAAACAAGTCATAATGTGATGAAAGAAAAAAATAATTTTTTTGTGAAAGTGGATTTGGAAAATCGTATTTTTCACATAATTCATAAATATAAAAATATGGTCTGGAGATATAGCCAAAGTGCACCTGTGTACCAAATTTCATAAAAATCAAACGATCAATGTAGTCTTGGGGTCTGTTCACGGACAGACAGACAGATAGACATGTGTCCGATAACCACTTTTTTGGATTCAGGGAGACTCAAAACGGATATATCCACTCTCAATCTAAATTAGAAAATTTTGACGAAAACAATACTTTCTCCATATACCGTACTTACTATTTATAAGGTTAGAAAGTAAAAATAAAAATTATGATATCATTTTCACTATAGATAACATTCTATAATAGTGTGCTTGGTGTGAATTAGTGGTATTGTTGGTAGCATGACAGACTCTCAACCTAATTCAGTGATGGTTCTTGTTCAGATTTCAGAGTTGCCAATCAGTTTTATCAGTACTGTCCATCTAGTACAGTCGGACCTCGATAACTCAAAATCTTCGATATCCCAAATTATTGTCACTCCCCTTGAAAGACCTGCCTAGTCGAAAAATTAACTGTACATAACTTGAAATTATTTTGTGTTATATTTTACCTCTATAAGTCAAAGGGACACAAAAATTACCTCTATACAGTCGACTCCCTCTAATCTAAACACCTCGGGACCAGATCCCTGTCCGAATTAAAAAAAAATTCCGATATGAATTGCAACATGTATTAGCGTACAGTATCTACATAAATCACATTTTAAGACGATTTTAAAGCGTACTTTCGCAAACATATTATTAATATATTATAATACTAAACATATTATTAGAATTCTGTTATTTCCTTCTGCTTTTTCGCTTAAACTGTTTTCTTGAACGCATAATCACGCCATTTCCTCATAAACATTACAAACATGCTGATCTGCATAAATGCAATTGCGTAGAGCAACAGGTGACGTTTCAGTGCTGCCCTCCCATCCCGCATGAGTCAAAATTCCCATACTGACGTTGCCATTTCCCGCTTCAAAGAATCATATCAAATGCAATTATTGCAGACTGAACTGATGTTTATGATGTATTTATTTATATTTAGACCAGAACTAAACAAATACGTCCAATCTCTCAATTTATGCCTTGAGAAACTCGACCACACTCTGATGACTCATTTCCAAGAAGTAGTCCGGACCATCCGAGTCCGGACTAGAGGGAGTCGACTGTGTGGATTCCAGTGGTTAATTCAAATTCAATTCGAACTTTACCTCCACAAGTTGAAGTGTACCTCTATATCTCGAAGTTTTGTCAACGGATCTGTGACAGTCAAAACGCTGACGTAGAGTTCGCAATGTGTCGGTGTCTAGACCATCGTCTGACTGCTGACACAGTATACTGTTTCATTGTGCTGTGCTTGTCCATTCAGTATTCGAGTGACAATGAGTGCGAAAAGATAAGTGAAAACATTGTCTGTTGATGAGAAGTTATAGATACTGTAATTACGATCGTGAATTAAGGGTCACAAAAGAATGAAGACATAAGTGCTAGGTTTAATATCTGAAGTAGTATTCTGTCAACCATTATGAAAGACTTATTTTAAGAATTTAGAATTACTGTATTATGTCATATATACATACATACTGTATTAGGTACATTTTATATTGATGAAATACTGGTACAGGAATACTTAGGTAGTGTAGTTTCAGCTTTGTTTTGTAAATGCTGTTCGTTCTGTTTCTGAAATTGTTTTTGAGTAAAGTATTATTTATAACACATCTGAAAAAATAAGGTATACAACATTAATTTTGATGTTAATGATCAATGTATAATGTTATTTTTTATAGCCCAAAGTTTACTGGAGAGGCCATAATGATGAACACTTGTGGAATTCTCATAGTAATTTTCACTGTTATGGTTGTTTTCTTCCAAACGAGGCCTTCATTCAAGCGGAAGCCACTACCTGATGATTGAAAATTCACTCTAAAGTCTTCAGCATTGAGCTAACAGTAGAACACTGACTGATTGACTTCTAATAGTGTAGTTTAAAGTGTTTCAGTAAAACTTTTAGATTTTATGTTGCTCTCTATTTTAAGAACACCCAATGTTATTTAGAATAATTACAAAAAAGGAATACAAATAATAAATTCTTGTAAAATAGTAGATTCCAATGAAAAATTGGTTATTTACATAAAAACTGAGTAAGGTAAAAGAAAAATATTCTTGACACTAATGATATAATCAGTTTTGTTTGTGTCACTTACCTATCTTGGTTTTACTTTTTCCTTCGAGTGCACAATAATTTTAATTTTGTAATAAATATGTATTTTTTACTTTACATGAAATAAAGTTTATTGATAACCATTTCCTCCTCAATCCCAATTTCTTCATTACATTTATTTATCACTAGCCAAAGTACCCGTTCTTCGCACGGGTAAATACCCCCGTCGCAGCAGACCTGCGTACTCAGCGAATTTCCAAATCAATAATATAATAATAATAATAATATATGACAAGTTTGGTCAAAATCTGTCATTAAACATGAGAATTATTTTCCTATTCTCCATAAGATTAAAATGGGAAAGAGTGAGTAGGTTTGCTGCTGTGAGGAACACTGAAAGTAGCCATTTATACCATCAAAAATTTTATTTTTAACATTTATACCAACTTTCATCAACATCTGTCCATACATAAAGGAGTTTGCCTAATCTCCATATGATTAACATGGGAAAAGAGTATGCAGGTTTGCTGCCATGATAAACACATAAACTATGGTTTTTTAGCACAAATGTTTGGATCTCAACCATATGAAGCTAAATATCAAGTTTCATCCAAAAATATTAGATAATAAGTGAAAAATTAATTTTTCCTAATCCTCCATAAGATTAACATTGGAGCCTCAAAATACAACGTACTGTGTTTAGATTTTTTTATATCTCGGTAACCGTTGAAGATAGAGAAAAACTTTAAGGAACTTAATTGTGTAGTTTTTTAAGCTGATTCCAATGGTGAAATAAAAAATTAGAAATTTTTTAAAATTACATGTGAAAAACACAAAAAACCCCATTTTGGGGTACAAAACCCCCCCAAACTACCCGTTCCCATTGACCGATATGTCTGGTTTACGAACTCGTCCGAGCATTTGTAGGAACACACGTCTCTACCAAATTTGGTCTCGATCGGACCATTTTTACGAGAGTTATCGTGTTCACAGACACATATATATATATATATATACATATATATATATATATAAAAATTTTAACGACTATTGTTTTTGGTCTCTGGGCACCTAAAGAAGAAAAAATAACATGGTCTCGGGCTTAACTCTTGCCATGAGACCTACGGTAATAGCTACTTCCCTATGGGAAATTCGCTAAAAAGGCTGAGAGGTGTAGGCTCTACAGATACATTTAAGATATTGATAATTAATTCATAATTGTTTACAAAATGACAAAACACGTGTCTAATTATATATCTAAAACATGACAAAGTAACATATGTCAAATATTGGGAGAGGATAAGCATTAACGTAATAGAGGCAGGCATCGGGAGAAAATTAAAAATCTACCATTCCACTATTTCGAACTAATAATTCACTAATTTCGATCCAGCAGTTTATGTGTAAAAATTAACTTTATTTCTTTTTCTTCCCGAACTGTCAAAATGTAAAGTAAACGGATGTTGACATTAAAAACTGTAAACATTGAATCCCAGTGTATTTACAGCAACCATGTCTTCTGCTTCTCGAACTGTCAAATTTTAGTGTTCACAGCTGTTGACATTCAAGTAATTTTATGTTTTCATTTTCTAAAAATGTAAACATTGAAACTTAGGACGTTCACAGGGCGTAGCCCGAGAGGATTTTAAGGAAATGAGTATGCCTATGTGTTGCATGAGTTTAAGATCTGTCTTTGTGTAAAATTTCAAACTGTTTGGTTCAATATTTTTTGCGTTCACTTGCCACAACAAACCCACAAACACACAAACCCACAAACATACAGAAACCACCTCTTCTTTATAATATTATAGATTATTATTACTGTATTACCTTTTTGAAATGAGGAACAACACAGGTAAGTATTTTAAGTCAAGTATGAATGAGAAATGAATGTAAGACAACTGAGGGGAGATCTTGTAGTTTTGTTACTGACTAAGGCTGATATGTTCCATAGATACAACTGTTAATTGGTAGCCCAGCAGCCAATGGTATTTAAGGGACCTTCAGTTTTGATCCAAACCACAATTTGAAATAGGTTCTCGCATGCAAAATGATATTTTATTTCAAACAGAGTATTTTGGTCAGTCTAAAATGCACACGTGTTTTGACTTGACATTAAAAATGTGAAACTGTAAATGGACCTGCACAACTACAGACAACCCCTATCATTGGTTAATGTGATTATTCTGTGAGGAAATAGTGCAGGTCAGGGGCTTTAGAAATTCAGGAAACTTATTGATTTGCTTATTAATCTATTGTAATGTAAAGTAAATTTGAGGAGTATAGTATTCAAACTGAAATATATACAGTAATGAAATTTTTATTTTTTTGTTTACGAGACATGAATGGTAAATATATCTCATTATTTTTTATTTTTCATTAAAACTTGAAATATTTTCAAGGTATCCAGCTCCCTGCACATTTCTGGCAAGGCGTGTCGGTAATATTGTGCTTTGTAAGGTATTAAATGAGGATTGACATCAAAATCCAAGCTTGTCTCACTACCCCTGTTTGAATTCTCAACTTTGCTCACATCAAAAGGATCTTCAGCATCTGGAAATATCATGGGCAGATACAAGCAGAGTAGTAGAATTATAGGGCTGCATTTGGAGATGTGCTCCTTAAGCTCTAGTCTTACCAGTCGCTCCACACAGCCGAACTCGGTGAGGCACCCATTGAGTGTGTGCCGATACAGTTCCAGCAGCTCGTACATGCGCATACGAGCATCGTCGTCTACACTAGTCCAGAACAAATACAGCAGGTCGATGGCAGGACTCCCGTACCTTCTCATCTGATAATCCACCAGTTTCACATCTGAGATACAACCACTACTATCGTATTTGAACAGAATATTGTTCGTCCAAAAATCTCCGTGATTCAGAACATTTAATTTATTTGTTGGTTTGAAAACTTCCACAACTAAATCCCAAAATTCTTCACTTGTCTCTAACAATACATCTCCAAACTTCTCACAACCCTTGATGGTCTGAAGTACTTTTGCAACACCGTAAACTCTTAATAATATTCTTGGTTTAAATGTGTCTGCATAGATTGGATCATTAGTATATACAGTTTCGACTCCGTTACGCTCAATGACATCTGGATAGTGGTGTTTCACCATTAATGACGCCGCATGAAATTTAGCTACAGCTATCAGTGCTGCCTTGGTGTGTTTGTAGTCCAGTTTTTTAATTGAATCACACATCCTGTATCCAGCATCCTTTAGGTCCTCCATGACCAAGCAGTTTGGTCGAGGACACTTGTATGTTTTAGGTGAGACTTGGAGATTAGCTATTTCACACATTTTTGGGATTACCTCATCATACATTCGAAGCTCGTTTTGAACTAGAATATCTACTTTTATAGTTTCATTTTCTAGGGGTGCTTTTATTAGAAAGGACTTTTTTAAGGCATCCTTAACACCCCTAACGCTGTACTCCACTTGGACCCTGATGATGACACTGAGAAAGTTACAAGCATTGTCCACCCCTGGGCCGGTGACATAACTCTGGATGGTCAGCTCTCCATCACCACACCTCAGTTCCTTGTTTGATCTAAGAATGTCTTTTACAAATTTGTCATTTAGCCATGACGTTGTGCTTTCCATAATACCTGGAAAATTTCACCAAATCTCAATTCTAAAAATTCTCATTCTAAATCAGTTAAAATCTAGCAGTTTACATCATACAAATGGTTTAATTTAGAATATTCTTGCCAAACCAAAAGCTATAACTCGTAAACTATTTTAAAATACCCCTGTTGCAGCAGAGCTGTGTACTCAGCGAATTTCTAAATCAATAATATAATAATGGTAGGCTATTATATATCAAGTTTTATCAATATCTGTCGATAAAAATATGAGTTAGTTATTTGCCTATTATTCTCCATAAGATTAACATGGGAGAGTATGCAGGTTTGCGGCTGTGAGGAACATTGAAAGTAGGAATTTTTAGCATGAACAATTTTTATTTTGACAATTTATACCAACTTTCATCAGAATCTGTCCTCAAATAAAGGAGTTTACCTATTCCCTATATGATTAACATGGGAAAAGAGTATGCAGGGTAGCTGCCATGATAAATACATAAACCATCATTTTTTTGCGTAAATGGATGGATCTCACCCACATGAAGCTAAATATCAAGTTTCATCCAAAAATATTGATTAATAAGTGAAATATTAATTTTTCCTTATCCTCCATAAAATTAACATTTGAACCCAAAATATAACGTACTGTGTTTTGGTTTTTTAATATCTCGGTAGTAACTGTTGGAGATAGAGAAAAACTTTAAGGAACTAAATTGTGTAGTTTTTTAAGCAGATTTTAATGGTTGAAAATAAAATTTAAAAACATTTTAAATTACATATAAAAAATGCAAAAAACATAATTTTTGAGTACAAAACCCCCCTAAACTACCCGTTCCGATTGACCGATATGTCTGGTTTATGAACTCGTCCGAGAAAATGTAGGAATACACGTCTCTACCAAATTTGGTCTCGATCGGACCATTTTTACGTGTTTTTAGTCTCTGGGCACCTAAAGAAGAAAAAATAACATGGTCCCGGGCTTAACTCTTGCCATGAGACCTGCAGTATAATAGCTTCTTCCCTATCGGAAATTTGCTAAAAACTTGTCCAAATAGTTGGAATTAATTTTTTATTACATTTCCTATTCTTTAGACTTAAACCATCATTAGAAAAAAATGGTTAACCTTGAATTTAGAAATTGTCAAAATGTTGTTTGCAAATATGTATTTGGTTTATTGTTTATTTTAAGGCCGGTCTACACGTACAAACTTACCGTCAGTGTTGCATGATCTTGCCAAGTTTGACAAACAAGACTGTATTGGCCGACGCGTCTACATAATCAGTTTTTGACACAGTTTTCTATATCAGTTTTCGTTCAAACATGGAGGAAGAACTATTGATGTTGGTGACCGTGGTTGCGATTTGTGCTCATAGAATTCGATTGAAGAGGTGTAGGCGTACACGATGGTCGCGTAAATGGTTAATGAAGAGACGAAAATTCTCACATGTAAATCTAATTAGAGAACTAAAAAGTGAACCATCGGATGTGCGTAATTATTTACGTATGGACATTGAAAGTTATCGAAAACTGTTGGACCTTGTAACTCCATACATACAAAAAAAGGATACTGTGATAAGGACTTCAATCAGCCCCCACGAAAGACTCTGTGCAACTTTAAGATTCTTTGCAACAGGGCGAGCCTTTTTGTTTCTATCACTATATTCTTTTGATTTAATCTGCCATAGGTTGGGATAACTGTGATATAATTATGTGAACTCACAAAAAAATCATGAGACCAGTGCCTCAGGTCTTGCGATGCCATTTTTCTGCACTACACTAGAACTAGTCAAAACAATGACACAACACAGACTAAGTGCGGGAAGTTTCCCGACAAGTCGGCCGCCCGTCTACATGTCTCGACTTGTCGTCAGTCTTGCATGTACCCAAAGGTCGGGCCCATCAGTCTTTTGCTGGTTTGTCAAAACTATTGTTTGTCATGCAAAACGTCAAATTTGCTGTCCACACGTACAGTCTTATTTGTCAAACTTGGCATGATCATGCAACACTTACGGTAAGTTTGTACGTGTAGACCGGCCTTTAGATCTCTAAATTATATATCACTCTTTAAACATATAAAAAATTCATCCGTAGGATAAATATGTTTTACTAATCTTTTAGAAATTTGGTGCAAAGTTGGATAAAACTTAAACTACCCTTGCTAACTTACTTTACCTGCCATATGTTTTACATACCTGTGTTGTTAATAAAATTGTCTTTTGAAGCGTTAAAATTGATTGACACTAAAGAGAA
This sequence comes from Nephotettix cincticeps, assembly GCA_023375725.1. NCBI lineage: Eukaryota > Metazoa > Arthropoda > Insecta > Hemiptera > Cicadellidae > Nephotettix > Nephotettix cincticeps. The sequence continues at coordinate 75,621,838 of CM041790.1, forward strand.
AGAAGGTTTCACATGACAAGCAATTTATCACATATACTATGAGATAGGAGCTGGTAATGAAAATCTGCATGGCCTGTTTACACTTGTTATCTGTTAACATTATATTACCAAACAGATAACTGTATTAACCGTGGAAAAATTACAAAGTTTATCATATGTTAATCGTTTTTATGTAACTGTAACCTTTCTTGACACTTGTAATGGTTATGAATTACTTTAATCTGAGATCAAAGGATTTTTCTTATCTTATCAAACTTTATTTATTTTATCAGTGTCAGAAGACCATTCACAGACTGTTTGTGATACTTTCTTTTTTGTTTGTGATACAAAGCTTTTGTAAAATCAATCACTATATAATGACAATAGCTTGAAAGTATTTATGTACGTTTTACAGTTCTATAAGTTAGGTAATACAATACAGGATTATTCAAAAAGAATAGTGCAAAACTAAACTATTGGTACATACTCCATGATAGGATGGATTAAATTTGTTTGTTGGCATTTGTCAATTGATTTCAAATAGCTGATTATTACAACAATGGAAAGAGTGTGTTTAAATGTTTGTTTTGACAAGATTGTGTTTTAGTATAGGGTTTATCAAAGACAAAGTGTACTCCTATGCTCCAAACCCTTCAAGAACTAATAAATCAAATAACTAGCTATGCAGCTCATAGCTCAGGAAACCAGATCTTTTATTTTCGTAAAACATTTAAAAAAATGCATTGACAAGCGTCAAATATATCTAAAAACATATAATCTAAAAAAAACATACCTTGTCTATGTAAATAAATTTCGCCCTTAAGAGAGTCCTAAAAGAGTTACAGAGTATAAGATGTAATACTACAGAACATCTAAGACTCATTGGAGTTCCGCCTGTATAGTTTCAGAGCTTCTAGTGGAGCTCACATTGAGCATTTGTAATGCATACAAATGTGTTTTAATGAAAATTACAATTTGTTAATAATAAAAAGTTTTATTCTGTTTTCATGGTTTTCTAGTTCAAAGTTTACAAATTAATTACCCTTACTTTTGCACCATTCTTTTTGAATAACCCTTTACAACCAATAAAAATATGAAACAATAAAGTAGAGTAAAATCATAAAAATGTTACTTAATTTTTAAGTAAGATATAAATACCTTTTCAATTTTAGTATTCTCATACTCGTGATTTGCTACTTAACCCTAGAACACAAAGGCGTCGTCTGAGAGACGACGCTCAAGGTGTCATTTCTACCCCTTACCCCCTTCCACTCCACTAAAATCCACAAAACTCCGTGTAGCTGTTAGTCTTGGCCTAATATTAAAAGGGTCTAGTTAGTGTTCGCTTGCGTCCTTTGTTTAACGATTTTAAAGTTTTTTAAGTTCGCGTCGTCAGGTCGACTACGCCTTTGTAACAACGCACAGTTCGCGGCAGACTCGCAACATATACGGATCGTGGTGTATTGTTGCAGAATTTAGTATACCTTTGCTTTTTCGCATGTTTGTTGTTAGTTAAACATTATATTGGAAATATATGTTGTATATAGTGTAAATATTTATTTGAATTGAACCAAATATGCAGTAAAACTTCGTTTAGTCGTAAAACAAGGAGGTGGCCCTTATACATGTTTTATAACATTATAAACATCACTTTAAATGATATATACGTATTATATGTAGGAAATCGTGTCTGAGCCAATCGTATAAGCCCCCAAGTCGGCAAAATGTTTTAGAGAAATGCACAGAGAGCTCCTGAAGTACTGGCTTCAAGGCACAATGTGCAACAAACTCTCGTCCAGCAATCTATTGCTTGTATTTTAAATTTAAGTGAGCCAAATGAAGCTCCAAAACCAGTCCAACAAGGTAGGAAGGTGTGTGCCTTCTTACCCCCAAGATTACGGCGCATGACAAAACATTTTTATGGACGTTGCGCAAAAGTCATGTGTGGCGAACGATAAGGGACAATCTGCTGCCAGTGCCAGAACAATTAAGATTTGGACATTAAACCCATATAAAACATTAATTCAATGTTCACTTTAAGTGTTTTTATAATTTAAAAAATTTCCCCGTCATTAAAAGTATTTTTTATATATTTCAAAAAAAGCAGTCTGGGAGACTACGCCTTTGTAACAACGCTTGGCTCAGGGAGCCTTTGTGTTCTAGGGTTAATGGAATCAAAGAATAAATTCTGGTATTTATAATGTTCTGTACATTAAAAAACTATACATTCTGTAAGGAATTCAAAAGTTGTTAAAAAGTACTGTGTAAAAAAATTAAGGCATATTTGAGATAATTTAAACAAAATTAAATTTTTTTAAATGACAGTATGAATGATTTTAGTGAGTAACTTACAAGTTTTACACTAGTCAAATTTACCTTGAAAATACCCTTCCTTCCTTCTGTTGAGTAAGAGCCTGACTCAGTGGTCGAGATTACACTCATATGTGAATCATGCAAATCAGCCAAGGTTCTGAAGGTTCTTTTGCCTTTTCTACTCCAACAGTTTATTGCCTCGCCAATTTTTTTAAAGACAATTTTTAACATCCACAAAAGAGAATGAATAAGAAAATTGTTTAGTCTTAAATGTGTAGTATATTACACAGTGTTTATGCTTTCTGAATATTATTTACAAATGAAAATTGAATTTTTTGGCTTTAATATTCCTTGGACAAAAAGATTTTCATTCAATGAATGTTTTATTAAGGATCTTTGACACAAAAAGAAATTTTCTCTGGGGGAGCTGCTGCTCAAAGCATGAAATCCCTAGGAGCTAATACCGGTAACAAATTTGTGTTTGTAGAATACTTCACTATCACCATTTGTGATTCCAAATTATTTAATTTAGTGAAAACAACATTTTAAAGCACAAGTGCATTTAATGAATCTAAATTTTATACATAGGGCTATCTACTGTAGAGATATCAATTTCAACTGTTTTCTCAAAAGGTTTTATAGTGGTAGAATCCAATGGCATGGCTTTAATTGTATATATTTTCCTAAATTCAAGTAATAATATATTATTTAATGTTAGGATCGAGTATGTATTTTCATCTATAACACTAACTCATTAAGAATAACGTCTTAGTTGGTCGACATTTCACTCCGCCATACATTAGGATTACAAAATATGCTAATTCTGTCATTGAAATTTCACACACTTAAAACTATAAAAAACATGTCATGAACCTTTTAGTTTTATATCATCCTCTTCATTTTTTATAGATTAATTTTAACTCCTTACAATCTTAAACAAACAGTATCCTGTGGACTGACACATACTCTCTCCCTTAAGTAAATTAACAAAATGACTTCAATGTTTAAGTAAAACTATCATATACTTTAATCATTCAAATGTCATTTAGAATTATATTTTGAAAAACGTTATTATTCAATTTCTTAAACTAACAAAAAGTTAAAATATTTTTTTTTAATCTTTGGAGTCATAACCCTCCACATTAGGAGAAAGTTATATTTACACAGTTAAAAATCAAAAAGTATAAAAAATGGTTTGTATATACGGAAAAATGTGCACCCGTGAACTAAATTTAATAAAAATCAAACGGTCAGTGTGGTCTCGGGGTTTGTACACAGATAGACAGACAGACATCAGCCCAAAAACACTTTTTTGGAGTCGGGAGTCTCGAAACAGATATATATATATATATATACCAATTTTGACGCAAAAATAAGGGGAGAAAGTAATAAAGAATCAAATCAAAGGAAGACATCTGTAGGATGGGATTTGGCACAATAGTACTGCACCTTCCCAATCCTAAATTTCGTTTCTGTGACTACTATTTTCCATTTGATTATTGAAGTTGCGTAGTCCGATGCTTTTATCACATAACAGTATTTTGTTCTTTACATAGTAATTTATTTTTTTGAATTCAACTCGGTATTAGCATAGAAGAATCTACAGTCCCCTATGGAATTGGATTTCTTGTCTTGACGAAATGTATTTTCATACTCTATGATTTGGCCTTCCAGATGTTTCTTTATATTTTCTAGTATGTTATGCCATTTGCTGGAGTGTTGACGTCTAGCTGACGTTTGTGTAATCTGTTTGTTGTTATGTAGTGTCGGGGGTTTGTTTAGTACAAATTACGAACGCAAATTAATCTCTACGTTTTCCAAGTGACGCCAACATCGACCTCGAATTATCATTAAATTATTTATTTTGTTAACAGTTAGCTTTTAATGCTTGATAGTTAAACATCAATTACGGTACCTTCAAATTTTACTTTGAGTAGGCAATTTGTAGTTTTCCTTAACAAAACTTCCCAAACTATTTTTATTGTATGTTTAAAACTTAGTAGGTAATCATGACAGTTCCTAGATCTGGACCCCAGGTGAAGTATGAGCTATTAGAGGAAAATTCAAGGTGAGTTCTTAATTCTAGTAGCCAATCAAATTAATTTTCTCATACAGAACTTATAATTGAAACCTATTCGAGGGAATAAGTCATCATATTTTTCTTCCCTCTAAACAGTTCTTTTAAGTTCATCCAGATAGTATCTTTAGTGGTTCAGATCCCACATCAAACTGTAGAACCCTAAGATGTCATCAGCTGTTGGGCTATTAATTAACAGTCCTGTCTAAAGAACATTTCAGCCTCAGGCTAGTAATAAGACTGTGCTAGACTGTACTCTCATTCATACTTAATAATACATAAAATAACTTACCTGGATAGGTTGCTATTTCAAAAGATAATAGGTCATCATAATTTATCAATAACAAGGTTACATGATATATGTCGCCGGTTCATAGTAGGGTATAGTCGTCAGTCACCATTTGGGATATTAATTAATTATTCTACCAATTCAACAACAACTTGTGGTTAGATAACTACGAGACCAAGACTTGGTTAATTGATGGATTGATTTAGGTGAATGACAAGTCATTCTTAGCCTTATTGTGACCCCCCCACAATGAGATAAGCAGTGGTTAAGCCATTCCCGTGTTTTTAACAAAGCTCAGTTGTTGCTTTATCCCATTACTAGCATCAAAAACCTCACCTGGTTGTTAAAGACCAAATTGAGTGCCCCTTGTTGCTCACATTGTAAAACTATGTGATTGGCTGTAGTGATTTAAAACACCCAGGCATTAAAATGTCGGGGCAAATGTGCCGGGAATTTGCCCAAATAAACACCCTAAATACACAAGCGTCTGGGCGTTGATCCAGTTAACGGCTAATGAACCTATTTATTAGAAATTAATTTGAGGGCCACTATTTAAAATACCTTTTTTTAAATAGGCTCGTGGGTTTGAAAAATATAAGTTATCAGGTCTATTGAAGAAATTATTTTTTATTCCTACTACACTTCCTTCTCTTGATAGGGTTGTACCTAAGCGTTATACAAGTCTTTTTGAAAATTATTATTACTATTCCTTATTTTTCTACCAGAGCCTATAATAAGCTGTATTTTAACTCCTTGTTTCAGAACTGCTGTTAAATCAAGTCATTTATGGTCAGGAGTATTATTTGTTATACTAGTAATATGTTCATCGGTAATAGCATTTTATTTAACATGGCAACATATATTTGATACCAACAAAGAGAATGACAACATGGATTTTCTTATGTTTGGTCCAAAAAAACAACATGCTGGTTAGTAAAATTTATAGCCTATGTTATTTTTAAATTTGAGGTGTAAAGTACCAGGGTTACATTCCTTCCTCCATGAAATATTAAAACGTGTATTAAACAAAAATTTTCCATCACTCCTTAGGCCAACAGAAAGTAAGTGTGTTTGGAAATGTTTTTAGTGACAGTTAATATCTAATAAAACAATTGTTTTTCAAGAAGAATTTTTCAAGATGTCAACTCTGAAATTTCTTATCATTCACAACAATCTTTTTGACTGGGACAGTGGCGTGTGTCCTGTAATCCTGCAACCTCCCGGTCACAAATCGTGAATAGTTTTAAGCAATGGGTCGGTCATTCATTGGATGCGATATTCCCTGGTGTGGATTAATGCACTATTGAATAATACGTTCCATCTGCTCACAGTTAGACCAGTTTGTAATTCAGAGGCAAAATTGTAATTGAGACAAATTTGGATCACTATGTTAAACTATAGTTCCCTTAGGTGCCATTGGCTGTAAGGCTATTAATTAACTCTCCTGTATAAGGTACATCAGTCTTAGTTGGTTTCAAGACTTAAAGATTGTGCCACAATCATCTTACACTCATTTCTCATCAATGACTTGTCTTTTTGGTCACCATTTGAGAAAAGTAACATCATGAAATCATTCCTCCTTTTGCCAACAACATAGACTAGTGTTACTTTGCCAGTTATTTAAAGTTATTTAAATAATAATTTAAATTGCGTGTTTTATAGTTTAACAATCTAAATATTAATGAAAATAGAGATAGATTAGTTTAGTGTATTTTTACGACGAAAAGTATCATTCATAACTTTCACTGAAAGGAATTTTCTGACTCTTGCTCCAATAATGCTAGTCCTCATTTTCGCCTCATAGGCTATGTGAAACTCAGTCCCACATGTTCGGCTATGCCTTACACAATTTAGTAACAATAGTATTATATAGTAGTCATTAAAGAAATTAAGTTTTTTAAATAGTATTTTAATGAAGCTCCCTGACCCATTTAGGCGGAAACGGGTCATACCAATGGATCACAGCCAGCTTTGGATATCTTATTAATCGTTTATTAATAAATTAATTCTTAATATATTTCTCTGTATTTGAAAGCGAGGAAATCCTCGGATTTATCTTCCCCGCAAAAATTTAAAGTGTTAATTAATTTAATTATACAAGTGACTCTACATCCTTAAATAGCTTTCCGCACCCTTCGTCCCCCCCCTGGAAAGAAAGAATTTGCATTATTATCCCCTGGAACTTAGCTTCAACGATGTCTTCTCTCATGTCGCTCTCACACCACTGATCTAGAGGCCTCCTCCGCTTACCCTACGCCACACTCTCCTCCTCCCTTCCCCTCTCAGAACATTTGCCTGGTTTCTATTATAAGCTACATTAGAAGCTCTCTTAACCGACCACTGCAAGACCGGACTATGGTAGGATAAGGGAAAAGTCGGTTAAAACAGATTATTTTAGCCTATATGTAAGATTGCTTTCAATTGATGCTAAAATCAATGATAAAGTTGGAAAATTTTATACTTATACATATATATATATACACATATATATATATACTCTTTTATAGCAAATTTTTTTTCTCAAATGCTTGAAAACGTTATATATTTATTAAACGAAAATTCGCATAACTTTTCATTTTAATTTTTCATTTATTCTATCAAACCAATTAAATAATTATAGTTGTATATATATACGTATATATAGATACACTTTTATAATTTCTAATAAACATTAAATAAGCAGAACATACAAACTTATAGTGAAAGTAGAAGTTAAGTCAAAACTTAACTTGACTTAACTTGATTATAGTAAATACATCTTAACCCAAATAGTCAGTAATTTCTTCGGCTTTTTTGTCTTTAATTGCCATTTCAAAAGTATAGTCTCTCCAAATTTTTGAAAAAAAAGTACTCTCCATGTGACTCTCCAAATGAGTCTCCATTTGGGCCTGATGATGTTCGGTGTAACTTGGCGAAATTAATCGCCAATTTAACAACTTTTTAATATATTTACCGTTTTATTAATTACAATATAAGTGAAATATATTAAGTAGTGTTGGAAGACGTGAGTTTTTACTTTATCCTATAGTAAAATCAACAAATATAATGCTAATCAAGAAGTTGTTCAATGTTATCAGTGCAGCCAACTGTATTGCATTCTTAGCATTCTCTATCATCGTCATCTTCTTCCAACTCAAGAGTTCCTCCCTCATTGAGCTCTTTTTTCATGTTTTGGACAATTTCTTCATCTGTCAGAAATTAATAAATTTACAAATTCATATGAACTAAAAATTAATTTAAACTATTAGAAACTTTGAAAACACAAGTCAGAAAAGTAGGTCAAATACGGCTCGCACGAAATTTTGAGAAAACATTGCCCGCATGAAATACTGAGAGCAACTGACTAAATCTGATGTGCTACGAAAACCTACAATTGACCTGTTTTAGTTATTCAATCGTCATCGCAACTCTAGCGGAAGTTTGTTTATTTCTGGGAAGTAGTTGGTTAATCTGTGTGGCGGTTGATCCATCGTTCTGTTAAAATAGAGCTTCCACTGTAATCAGGTACATTTTTTTCTAAATTCCAAATTCCTTCTGGGATGGTGGCGTATCCTGTAATCCAGCTACTTGGTCACGAATTGTAGATAGTTGTGAGTGATGGTCGGTGGGTGTAGTGTTCTCTTGTGTGGATTAATGTCCGCACTATTGAATACTACGTTAATCCAAAAAGACCACCCTCATAATAAGACCAGTTCGTAATTCAGAGGCATTGGATCGGACTCCACGTTAAACTGTAGGTCCCTTAGATGCCATGGGCTGTTGGGCTATTAATTAACAGTTCTGTCTAAGGAACATATCAGCCTTAGTCAGTAACAAGAGTACAAGATCGCAACCCAATCATCTTACACTCAATCCTTATTCATACTTGGCTTAAAATACCTAACATGTGGTATGATTACCATTTCAAATCTAATCTAATAATAAATTTTTATATTTACTTTAAATGATAGTAGTCATAGTTTGGGTCTATGTGAATAAAAATTCTCTTGTAAGAATAAGAATTTGTAGTATGAGCTTTTACGCTTTGAAAAAAAAGAAATTTTAAAGTTTGACATGCCATATAAACACATATATTCAGCTGAATTTCTTATTTTGTATTAATGCTACGATAATACTAAATGTTTTTATCAGCAATCCACGAGCAGTCATCTCATCAGCGAGGAAAGCTCTACAGTGAGGCGATCCTACAAATGCAGAAATCTGGTAACGTGACTTTTCCACATTCGTCGTCTGCGCAGACACACAGAGAACCAGCGCAGTATAAGCTGGTCTGCTACTACAGCCTGCCTCCCTCCTCACACTTGTACAACTCCCTCACGCCCGACAAACTTGATTCTGAGCTGTGCTCTCACATCATAATTGCTTTTGCCACTGTAGAGGATGGCAATATCAATCCTTCTAATGCCACCGATGTCAAGGTAAGTGACAATGTTTAGGTGGATTGAGAAAAATTCTAATTATATTTTCTTAAATACCACTCGGCCTACTTATTCTATGTTGAGTTTCTGTTCTAGTTTTTATAGGTAGTCAATATGTAAAAATAAATATGTGAAATAAATGTATCCAGCAATACTTTAAACTATGAGAGGTAGTAATTTAACAAGAAGAGTAACTATATAATCTTAGATGATTTATTTGTAAGATTGCTATAATGTAATATAGTTAGTATAATACAATATAGTTACTTTTCTTCATAAGACAATATTATGGTTTGACTGCAATTTTGTTTTTGTAATTTCAAACAATTTAGTCAGTAGCGTATGACTATGCTATAATCATTAGTTAAATGCTTCAGTTCTTGCAGGATTATGCAGCAGTTGTAGCGTTAAAGAAAAAGAACCCTTCCTTAAAAGTTATGATATCTGTGGAATGGTTTACAAGCACTGGCGAGTTTGCTTGGGTTGTGTCAACAGCTGAGAACAGAACCAGGTTGGTATCCGTTTTCTGAAATGGTATAACAAATTGGTTAGAAGGGGAGCTCATAAACAAGTTTTTTTTTTAATTTTGTTGCCTCGATAAAAATTATAAAGATATTACTTTTTGTCTAAAAATATAGTTTATATAATGGTGTATACCACTAAGATATATGTCTCGACCTGAATTTTTCTCTATGCCTCTTTAGCCCTCTAAGGAAGATTTTCTTTTTAGCGAATTTCCCATAGGGAAGAAGCTATTACCGTAGGTCTCATGGTGAGACTTAAGCCCGGGACCATGTTATTTTTTCTTCTTTAGGTGCCCAGAGTCCAAAAACAATAGTCGTTAAAATTTATATATATATATATATATATATATATATATATATGTGTCTGTTAGCACGATAACTCTCGTAAAAATGGTCCGATCGAGACCAAATTTACAAATGCTCGGACGAGTTCGTAAACCAGACATATTGGTCAATGGGAACGGGTAGTTTGGGGGGGGTTTGTACCCCAAAATGGGTTTTTTTGTGTTTTTCACATGTAATTTTTAAAAATTTCTAATTTTATATTTCACCATTGGAATCAGCTTAAAAAACTACACAATTAAGCTCCTTAAAGTTTTTCTCTATCTCCAACGGTTACCGAGATATTAAAAAATCTAAACACAGTACGTTGTATTGTGGGGCTCCAATGTTAATCTTAAGGAGAATAGGGAAAAATTAATATTTCCCATATTAATCAATATTTTTTTACGAAACGTGATATTTAGCTTCATGTGGTTGAGAACTATCCTTTTATGCTTAAAAATCATAGTTTATGTGTTTATCATGGCAGCAAACCTGCATACTCTTTTCCCGTATTAATCATATAGGGAATAAGCAAACTCCTTTATTTATGGACAGATGTTGATGAAACTTGGTATAATTGGTTAAAATAAAAATTATTTATGGTATAAATGACTACTTTCAGTGTTCCTCACAGCTGCTAACCTGCACACTCTTTCCCATGTTAATCTTATGGAGAATAGGCAAATAATTCTCATGTTTATGGACAGATTTTTTTTTAACTTGTCATATATTATTGATTTGGAAATTCGCTGAGTACGCAGGTCTGCTGCGACGGGGGTATTTTGTTTATTCATTTTATTTTCAATATAGTTTTTGTCGATTAATGTAATTTTTATAGAGATATGGAAATGGTTTCAAAGAAATAGGACTGCTTACAAATCAAGTATATATTATTGAGAAAATTATTCACAAAGGAATTTTCCTAGTCACTGAAAATTTATTGTTCAATATTATATTATAATAGCGGGAACGACATATTAGCTTCAAAATACTGATAATGAAACCAATGCTAAGTTAAGGTATAGAAATTCTTGGATGACTAGATGGATTATATATGTGTCTTACAGGTTTGTGGAAAACGCAGTTCAGTTTCTGCACAAGTATGGATTGGATGGTCTGGACATCGACTGGGAGTTCCCGTCTTGGCCAACGTTTGTGCAGAATCAAACCACCTGTTTCATGGAACTGCTGCGGCTTTTGGCAGAGAGGCTCCACTCCCGAGATCCACCTCTGTTACTCAGCGTAGCTGCTGGTGCACCCAAACCCATCATTGACCAGTCATACAACATTACAGCAATGGCAGAGTGAGTATACGTATCATATGCGTGATTCTACATTTTGTAAAATTGTATATATCTTTTTTGGAAATAAAATGGGTTTGATTTGATTTCATATTTGAACACGTTATGAGAATATGACATATAAATAATTCAATAGTGACACAACACAATAATTATGAAGGTTACATGCTGATGTTTTAAACCTTTTATAACTTCAGGTATGTGGACTTTGTGAATGTGATGGCGTATGACTACCACATGTACCAGAGCTATCTGCCACTGACTGGTGCTAACGCACCTTTGTACCGGCGTGGCAAGGAGCAAGAAATCTTTGCCACCCTCAACACCAACTGGACCGCATCCTACTGGCTGTACAAAGGCATGCCGATTGACAAGCTCATCATAGGTGTGCCTACCTACGGCCACTCATACACGTTAGTATTTACAATTCCTCCGACAACTTAACAAAATAACCTACAATTGTTGGGGAGATGTTAGAAGGTCTTTCAGTGGAATTAGTGATAGATTCAGCTCAAATGAAGGATTTTTTCAAAGTTGGTAGGAATATTTATTGGAACGGGATAACAGACTCGATTTCAGTAGAAAGGTTGTTGAACTTAACCCTTTCAGTGCTAGCAAAAAAAAAAATTCATTAAAGTGCCGGATATTTTTCACAAATTTGTAAGCGTCAGGGAAAAAACATAACTTCTTTATTCTTAGGCCTATCCACATAATCTTTTTTTATTTACTTATAAAAGTACGTAGAATCCAGTGGTGTACTTATAAACTTTAAATTAGAGTACATCAAATGCTTACCAAATTTTTTTATTTTAATTTTTTTCCAAAAATTTTATACTTAAAAAAATAATTTAACTGCAATCTTTTATATCACTAAAAATTGTTGTTTCATTGGCTACTTGTTGCTGAAATTTCATCTTGTTATTCATATAAACAAACCTTTTATGTTCATTTTTGTGAAATCATGTTTATATATTTCCTGTGCCACAACTATGGATACTTCTACAAGTTTTTCTATTGCTAACTATAAAGTTTATTTTCAACATTATGGGCTACTTTACAAAGAACAGTAAAGAATGAATAAATGAGTTTACATGTGTCCTAAATCAATAAAAATATGTACACTATTTATAAAAAAATATGGTCACAGTTTGAAGAGTTAGTATTGATGTTGGGTGAGACATTTGGTATGCAAACCTTTTTTTGCATTTGCCACACATGAAGGAGGATTTTTTCTCTTTCCACCTTGCTGTGTGCTTGCCTTACTGCAAACACAGCAGTTTTTTCCCTTCTTTCTGTAATTTTTCCAGCAGGCCAAAGATAATTCCAGACTCTTCGCCGCTTCTCTGCGATATTCTTAAAGGGGTTACATTTCCAAAGTCAGAAATACTTGGTCTGTGCTCTTGTGTGATAAGCCAATCCTTGGATATATCCTCTACAACAACAATGGTGTAGTCCAACCTACTCAAAGGCTTGTTGGTAATCAATTTGTTGAGTAAGTAGGAGTTCAGAACCATTCGGCCTAATAAATTAAAAGTAACTTTTTTTCAAAACTTAATGGTTTTTCGGTCATCAAGATACCGAACAACATCTGGTCACTTCCATCGACACCCCCCATGAAATCATTGTAATCCCTGATAACTTTTGGTTTATTAGCCTCTCGTAGGGATGGTTCTCTTTGTTTAGTTTTACGCTCATTTTCAGCCTTACCATCACTTGTCAATAGAATAACTTGCTTTTTTCTCTATAAATCCTAACATTAACATTTTACCTTTCCTTACATACCTAGTTTCCCCCACATTCAATTTTCTTTTCATAGAATCTGCTATTCCCTTTCTTTTTAGCCAATTTCCCATAGGGAAGAAGCTATTACCGTAGGTGTCATGGCAAGACTTAAGCCCGATACCATGTTATTTTTTGGTCCAGGGACCAAAAACAATAGTCATTAAAATTGTTATATACAGAGCATTTTCTCGCTTATCGTGGACAGTTTTTGTTCACTAAAAAGTTGTTTGATTTGAAATTAAAGTTGCAATCTTTTTTGTCTCCTGTAAAAAATTGTATAAAGTTCATGGTTTTTTTGTTATTTTAATCAAAAGATTTTTGACCGCCGCCAATTTTAAAATTTAAAGCAAACTAAATGATACTTTGAGAATATTTTTATCTTTGGCCAAAGCATATGTGTGCTTAAATAGTTCTTGATACATAACGTTTTTTAATAAAATACAAAATGGCGGCTAGCGGCTAAATTACGTATTTTTCGACATATGCTTATAGGAAATTTTTTGTTTATTTTGATGAGTACTATCACCTCTCAAAGTTTGTCCCCACAAACATTGAACGTCCAGCAAAATCAGATGTTGGCACTGAAAGGGTTAAACACTATTGTTGAAAGAAAAAAATTAAATAATAGATTGATATATTTTGGTTTTGAAAAAACAAGTACATTGTTATGAATGACACAAACTGCCTACTCAAGATGCATGAAATTCCGCCGACAAGACACTTTTACATCTTTGACAGCATTCGGTGTGGAACATTTATTGTTCTAAAATTTAAAATGATTACATTTATAATAATACATTATTGTCTTTTAGTATATATTCTGAAAAATTTAATAATAAATTAAAGATGGAGTTCAGGTAAAAGTTCAAAATGTTCAAGTGATCTGGTCTTTCTACTGAATTTCACAATGTGCAGTAAATGTTATACGAATTTTCCCCATGATTAATTGAATGTTTCTCCTAACTAACTAATAAGAGTAAGCCTGCCCTCTTATCTCTGATAACCTGGCTATGGTCTAATAACCTATTTCAGATCATAAACCAAATCAGTGAATAGTTTGGTAAATTAAGTACTAAAATGAACAAGCAAAACCCATATTAGCTGTTTAGTTGATCAATATTCATACTTGTTGATTATATTCTAGTACTTCTTGGAGAAAATTCTATTTGCAAAACTGTGCAGTATACATAAATACCGATAAAAGTCAGTTTGCTTTTATCTCTTCTGATAAAGAGTTTTTATTAGGTACTTTATCTCATACTTGAATGGTATACTATTATTCACCAGTGTATGTACTCAAAACTAACATTTGATCATTTATATAACTATTGGGTAAACGATACTTCACCTGCATAGTAGTACCGGTATTGAATAATGCTAAATGTCATTATTCATAAATAAAAGCGATTTTCTCCTGTCCCAAAAAGTTTAAAAAGCTCTTCTAAAGGATACTTAAGATTCTTGTGAAACATTAAGTCATGTTTTGTTGAGTTTCATTGGAATTGCATAAATCAAAAAATTATTCAGAATCATCTTTTTTTAAATGATCAAGATTACAAATTGTATCTCTCATTAAAAATTACAAAATTGCTGCTATTTTCTACTGGAACAATATAGATATCTCTTATATGTCTTTATTCATGCACCTTTAAATGTTATGAATAATCCATTGTTTATTGTAGCCTTTGATAAAGTTGCTCATTTATTGTAACAAATTTTTGTTAAATGTTATTTATTTATATTAGTTGACTACAAGAATCAAGTATGATTAGATATGGAACTGACGCAGCCTATACAACTATGTATGTTTTATAACTAACATGTTGTCCATGGAATAAAGAGATTTGATTTGATTTGATTAGGTTATTAAAATGGCAACCATACCAACGGACCTACCTTGTGGTATGTTTTTTGGTATGGTATTTTAAGCCAAGTATGAATGAGGATTGAGAGTAAGATGATTGTAGTCTTGTTACTGACTAAGACTGACATATTCCTTAGACAGGACTGTTACTTAATTAATAGCCCAACAGCCGATGGCAACTAAGGGACCTACAGATTAATGTAGAATCCAAACCATAGCCTCTGAATTACAAATTGGTCTAATTATGAGGATGGTCTTTGTGGATTAACTCAATTCAATAGTGTGGACGTTAATCCACACAAGAGAACACTACACCCACCGACTATCACTCACAACTACCTACAATTTGTGACTTCCAAGTAGCTGGATTACAGGACGTCGCCACCGTCCCAGTCAAAGTAGTATGTTCAAAGTAATCAAGATTGGTTGTTTCGCAGGTTAGTGAACGAGGCAAATCATGGATGGGATGCTCCAAGCAGTGGTGTAGGTTCCACCGGAAGTAACGGGTTTGTAGCATACTACGACGTGTGTTCCTTCATGGTCCAGCCCAATGCACAATCTGTCTTTGACTTTGAAAGCAAGGTGCCTTATGCGTTCAGGGACAAGGAGTGGATATCGTTTGACAACGAGCAGAGCATTGCTTACAAGGTATGAAGTGTTATCAAAGTACTCAAAAAGAGACCATGAAATGAGGCAGGTGACTAATTTGTGATTTTGCGTTGTTGTCAAGTATGGGTTTAAACACTTGAACCATATTAGAAAATCTCTCATCTTGCTGCACAAATTGATAATAATTTACTTACTATCTTACCAACACCTCTGGATAACTAAAACATATGTTTGTTGTCACTAAATATGTAGCATTGTATGGGCCCCTGCAGATGGGGTCAATAGTAACTGCCAGTACTGGCAGCCACTGTATCGCCATGACTGTAGCGTTACATACGGGGACAGTTCTGGCTGCCATTGCAACTGTTCTAGTAGCGGCCAGTGTGGCATCAAGTTGTGTTCTGCCTTAAAATGGGGAATTTGACGAGGAATACAGAAATGCAACGGATGAAATTGACGAAAGTTGTTAGAGTAGTTTATTGTTTGAGTGAAGAAGAATGGCAAGAGGTACTACTATGTACAGTAGAACCTCGATTAACCGTCACCCTCGGGACCGAGACCATGACGGAAAACCGAATAGACAGATAACAGAAATAATAATAGCCTTACGACAACTTAGCACCTAGACAGTGTTTGGTGTGGCAACATCGCAATTCACTTCCTTGCATTTTATAAAGGCGCCATTGTAAGTCCTAATTAATTGTCATGATTGCTGTGCAGTACTTAATGTGAATTGATTTTAAAAGAATAAAAATGCCAGTTCAAGTGAAAAATACTTTATTAAAATATTTTACAAGAAAACGATGGAATATTAACTATATATGTACGTACTTTTACTCTAAAGACGCACGTTACTGGTATTTAGGTTTTTAAAATAATCCGTCACTTTCTTTTGTTTCTTTCCCCGTTAAGCTTTTTAGGCGGCCATGTTTCTAATTTTTCTGAGAAGAAGCACCAGCGTTTAATAATTTATTGTTTATTGTCGAGTCCAAAAACCAAACGTTTCTGTTTCTCAGCCATAGCAGAAGAGCAACACACACTACATATAAACAGAACTGTCAACAATAAACAGTAAAGCACGTAAAACACTTGTAGGCATTGCACTCAAAATCGGCAAAAACTTCGGTTCATTGTAGTAAGCCATGCACCATACTGAACTGAACTGAAACAGTAGCAGTGGAATGCAGAAGACAGTGTAAGGGATTAACCATCTAGGTCACTACCCTTGCCGCTACAGTATACACGCACAGTGTAGGTGTGCAGTACAGTCGTCACTACTCATTATAGAGCCTAAACAGACGATCAGGCTTGGCGCTGACGCAGAAACATAATTTTTTTGCGCTGGCGGGGTGGCGGTTAATAGAGACTGACGGTTATAAGGGTGACGGTTAATCGAGGTTCTACTGTAATAGGTCTTGTTGGATAAAGGATTGGGTGATACTTCACAATAACCTAGTAACCTAAGAGCTAAGAGGATGAGTGTGGATCCATGATCTCTTTTCACTGAACTGATTGCTGTATAAATTACTCAACCTTCGATCAACAACAGTTTCCTAGAGCGTCCAGTGCTTTACTGGCAGCCTTTTAAGAGCTTTTACTTTTAAGAACGTACTTAGACTTTTAAGAACGGGCAATAATGGCCGCCAATGGGTCTCGTGACAATACTGTTTTCTGAGCGGCCACTAAACTCAAAATATTTTGTCTTTGCTGACAGCCACGAGCTACTGGCCATTGAAGCTTCCAGTACCGGTACCCCCTCACCTGTAGAAAGTGGGTGGACATTACCGACCACCATTAGTAGCTATTGGATGCCACTAATTTCCCTGTCTGTAAAAATTACCCACCCTAAATTCGTAGCTATTTTAGTCTCCTACTTTATTACTTTAGTCTTTGACTATACAACTTGAATGATCTTAGACGTATCAATTTGAGTCTAAGGACAGAATTTTGTTTATTGGACATCCAAAACTGATACAGTTACTAATGGTTAATGGTGGACTTGACAGTGAAAAATGCTTGTTTTGAAACAGGAGAGTTAGATCATGAGCAGTAACCACTAGTTAGTCTGTGACCAGTGCCGTTATAGTGCCTCGCCTTTCAGTCTTATTTTTAATTCACAGCTCCATTCAACTCCATGGCGATGGACAGTTTTGAGGATAATTAAAAAAATATATGAGTGCGGATATCTGGAAAGATGGGTCAGATCAGGTGTCCGGATCTGATTTAAGTAAATAAGTATTTTCCTTTATGTAGTAGATTGTCAAATTATTTTATAAATTCATTGTGTTGCCAGAAAGTGCAAAAATCTGATTTTTAGACATTTTAAAAATTATAAATTTTAAATCTTTGTTACCAAACATGTGAAAGGTATATTATTTGGGCCCTCAGGCTCTATAAACCATGAAACTTTAATCAAAGTCGTTTGAGCCATTTTTGAGGAATTTGGATATTTTAACATTTTTGAAGGCTTTATAAGTTAACTACCCTTAAAATCTAGAATAAAATAAAACTAATTGAGATACGGTGAATTTTATCCTACGTACAAAATTTAATCTAAATCAGACCAACAGTGTAGGCTGTAATGAGCAGTTTTCATGTACTTTATTTTTGACATTTATTTACAGTCTTCATTTTGATATTTATTGTTCACATACATATTTTTCTTTTCATTAACTTAAGTTTGGTATTTATAAGTTTTAACGAAATTCTCACTTAACATCTTCAGTACTTGTTTGATAAGCTTTTATATACTGCTGTCATATTTTATGCATACAACCTTTTAAGAACCCACTTGTTTTGTTACAGGCAGAATTTGCCAAGGAGCACGGTTTTGGAGGCGTGATGATCTTCTCACTGAACACAGACGACTCGGCAGCCGCATGCGACGGACACACAAGGTTCCCGCTGACGCACAGGGTGCGCAGTGTACTGGACGACGATGAGTTGTGACAGGTGGAACGCGGGCTCAACATAGCGCTGCACTTGGCTGGCGCGACGGCCAATGGTAAAACGGTGTCAGGTGGAGAGTGGGTCATACAGTAGACCCCCTCTGAAGCAGCCACCTAACAGTCAACTGACAAAAATTTTTTAACTAACAAATTTTGAATTTATGATCTTTTGAAGTACTACAAATCCAGGCTGTTTCCGTCTTCTGCCTGTCATTTCACTTTTTACCATTTACATAAAGAAGACAAAGGAATAGATATAACCTAAAATGTGCCATGACTAATTTATTTTTATGACAAAATTTTTTGAACACTAAAATTTTAATTTGTATTTGCACTTGAAACAGACAGATAATTTATATGTTTTTAAAACTGTTCCAAAAGTCAGAATAATCATCTCAGGGGCTGATTTAGAGAGGGAGTCAAGTGTAAAAGTTCTGTGATTTATTTTAATTTAGTTACTTTACTTTATTACTTAAGTAGTTTCAATTATGTCCAAAAACATTTGTGGAAAGTTTCAGTTTATATTAGTCTTATCAACCAGGACTACAGAGTATAAGGTAGAGGTGTGCGGATAGTGAATTATTTTTTCGGATCGGATAGTTCAAGTTCGGATCGGATAGTTTGGTTTTGGATCGGATAGTTTTCGGATTCGGATACTCGCAATAACAAGGTGAAATCAGACTTATCTAAGAATAAATTAGGAAAAAATCAATAAAATGTTATCAAAATTATTAAATGGTACATAAAAAATCATAAATAACCTATGTCAATAACCTGGAGATAAAAGGTTAACACATTACAACAATAAATTTAAATTAACCTCCTCAGTGCAAGCTTTCCATTTTAACAGCTTAACATTTTAACATTAGTTTAACAGCTGTTAAACTAAATTGTACAGTTTGCTGTACATTATGTATCAACAATCCTATTTAGAAATAGTATATTCTGTATTAGTATTGACAGCTTTTGTACAGCCTAGTGCTCATTTGTTTTACAATGGGAGAGTGTTGGCCATCTTGTGGCATTTTTGTCAACTGCTTCAAATACTTATTTTCAGCATGTAGTTTGGAGGTCAGCTGTCATACAGATATTCACCGGTAGGCCTTGGAATCAATCGGGAGCATCATATATATCAGATCTAATTGAAATTGGAAATTTAGGCCCTACCTGTAAGGCCAGCCCACAGAGAATAACACATAATAATTCACATAAATGAATTTGGGAGATGATTTTGAAGATATTTTAGCTGATGGATTGGTGTTGACTCAGACCATGGAACAGAAGAAACAACAATTGGAATGGTTTACTCAACAATAACTACGAAGAACCCGGTGATGCAAATAATGAAACGCCAGAACTTTGACGAGTTTCATATAAAAAATGACTCTTTTGATAAAATATTACTAGGGTACTCTCACGTACTCATCCTACTCCCTGAGGAAGCAAGACGTTTCTTTGGGAGGAATGTAGGAGGATTTCTGGGGTGCTTTAAGTAGTTATATAGTGACAATCCCCTTTGGAAAACTATAAAAAAAGGTGAGAGTACCCTAAAGAGCAACATGTCTTTCAAAAGTAGAACAATAACTCTTCGCACCAAAAACTGACTTAACATCCAGAAATGACTCATATCTTGACTAATATAATAGCATCTATCTTTTTTTACTCTAATATAACATAAATACCCTTTTATGTTATATATTTATAGTATTTATTATCTCCAATAAAACCCATACTACAGATTAGGTAGAGTGAAATTGTACATTATAGTGTGCAATGAAATAAAACATTATCCATATATTTATTATTAAGAATGATTAAAATTTAAAAAAACAACAAGTTTTTTTACAATTAATTAAAAACAGCACTAAGATATTAAAATACAACTTGTACACTATACTGACCAAATCCCCACTGAGGAGGTTAAAAAATACCTACTATTATTACCTATGAATTTAAAAATAAAATTATTTTAAAAAGTACAATTTCAGTTATTTTGTTAATAGTTTAAAACATTTTTATGTTTATTATTTATTATTTTAAATATGTTCATAAAAATAGTTTATGAACATATTTAATTTTTAAAATTTTAAAAGGATATTTTTGAAAGATAATGTGTTGATACAGTTACAATGTACATAAATTCATTTCAGTGATAAAGTATATTCCTTTTCTGTATATTAGTGAGTTATAGTTGCTTGTCCTAAAATTCCTTTGTACAATATAATAAAAATATTTTATTCTATAAATGTAACTATAATGTCTATAAAATGTAAAAAATACTTATGCCTTAGAACTAAGGGTAGGCTAGTCTTCAAATGTCAGGGTGTTTACTACTCAAACCTGAGTCTATATTAGCTGTACTTACCTCCACCTTTCATAGGATTTTTATAGGATAAATTTGTTCTTCATTATCTTATATTAAATAATCAAGCAACCCTTGTTGGCTGTCGACATATGTTGACAGCTAAAGATATATCGTCATAATTCGTTCGTTCACCACTAGAATGAGTTAGAATTCACTTATAAACTGTATCCTTAACACGTTCGCTGCGCTATGTATCACATCACTGCTGCTGGGTGGGAAAGATAGTCCTTAAGTGATGTCAACAACCCGGCTTCAGTGTGAGCTCAGCCTCGTACTGAGAATGTTGATCTAATTGTCACATTTTATGTGTGTTCTGTCACCAGTTTTGGTGCGCTTTGTCACTGTGGTGGCCATTCTATATTTTTATGGCGCTTTCGTGTTTTTGCCTCATGCTCGATGTCACACTTTTTCAAATATATGCCAAACGAAATCCAGCACTGAACGTGTTAAGACTTTATTTTTGTGTGTGGCATTATAGACTCAAAACAGCTGTAAAGTTGTTTATTTAAACCTCGTGACTAGCAAGGCTGTCCTGGGTTAGGTTTTTATTAACTGACTATATTTTGTTTTATAAGTCCATTATAGTTCTTTTTTTTTTGTAAGATACACCCAAATCGAGCTATTATGGCTGTTAAGAAATGATGTTTGACTCAAAATTTGTCACTTAAAATGTGTTAATACATGTTTTTTACTCTTAAATAAATCCACTATTCTTAACACAAACAATAAAAATCTTGAAAAATAATAATGCATTTTTTTGGTGATTAAAGATAAAAAATCAAACCGTTCAGGGGTTAATATGGAAATATTTGATGTCTTGACTCTATACTTCCGTTACTCAAGTAGTGAAGTCTATTCTCAATTGGAAAAGAAAACACCTCTTCTTAGAGTGTGTCCACAAAGCAATAGAATTATGATCTGTAAAGCAGAGGTCTTTTATAAAATGTAATACAGTGGAACCTCCCTTATCTGACCAAGTGTCCGACTGTCTGTCTAGCATTTCCACACTCCCGTCATTACCGAGTCTATCGACATGTGAAAATATTATGTTTAAATGTTGTCATTTTTCAGCTACAATACATATCTTGATGTCTATTAATGTGTTATAGGTATAATTAAGTTTAAATAAAATATTGAATAGCTGTTATTCTATCTAAGTAATATGTTTTATTTCCTCCTCCCGCTATCTGACTTTTTGCTGTTCTGACCATGGCCCATGGTTAGACAAGGGAGGCTCTACTGTCTCAGCTACCTACCCTGTTTTATTATTTATTCTGCCAGATCAAACAATCTGTAGATGTTTATTTTGTGCATCTAATCATTGTAAGCCTTGATAACTATTCACTTTGAATGGGACAATGCTTACTGTCTGGTGCAATTTTTAAGCAATCAAATGTTACCAAATTTCCTGTAGTTGTGCCTTGCAATATGTTAGGCTCGTTTTAGGATGTATATTTTAATCCGGTTAATATACCAGTTTGCAAATAATTAAATCTTATTAACTTTATGATTGTACAAGACGTTTGCTTTGTCTTTATTTCAGTGCAATATTCTGTTTTTACACTGTAAGAAATCAGCACATTTAACTTTGTCTTAAACTAATTCGGTTATCAAACAAATCTAAAAATATCAACTTATTTCCATAAATGCATTTTCTGTTAATATAGCTTTGTGAAACCTATGGATATATAGTTTTTTTTATTGTTACTCTTGTTATTTCTTGTAAATAAACTTCATGTATATATTTTGACACAAGTTTAAGCTTTATAATTCCTTGGCAAACTGAAGTGAATTATTTAAACATTTAATTTTATCTACCGGTACTTATAAAAAAGAATATGTGATATACTAATATTTATCAACTGATTGACACATTTTAATGAGCTCAAGCTAAAAAAAAATAATAAGATCAAAAAAGAAACTTTTTACCATTTTGATGAAATATTATTTTTTTCATACTGCTGAATTAATTTAACTTCTGAAATGTCTTGACAAAACATATACTTTCCATCTATTTACTGATACAAATTAATCACACTGGGCTTTACTGTATTAAAAAGTTTGCTGATTGTCTGTGTTTGGTTAGGGTTAAAATTTAGCATTTGTGGTTTCAAAGGTTGATATATTAAATTCTGTGTAAGTCTACTGGTAAAAAATGTTTGTAAATACTTCCCTGTGGGAAATAGGTTAGATCTAAAGGAAATATTTTCAATTCATCTTAACAGCTGTTCTTATTTTTTTATATTAAAAATTCAATACAATAGCCCTGGTAGTTTCTATGGAAACCTGTTACATATTTTCCATCTTAAAAATCAGTAACCCCCCCCCCCAGAGCTACGACATATCCACGTCAAAATTTTTCATTTTACTTCAAGTGGAAAATAGGTAAGATCATGGATATGTCTAAATGGAATGTTTTCAGTTTATCTAAACTTTCTCAACAGCTGTTCTTATGTTTCAAATTGATATATATATATATATATATATACGTATATATATATATATATATATATATACGTATATATATATATATACGAATATTGGAAAAACAACCATCAATAATACACACGCTACAGAATTGCGCCGGCGCCGTTTAGTGACAGACTAGAAATGTCAATGTTGTGATTTATAAGCAGTAGAGGACTGGTGAGGGGGAGGGGTATCATGTGACCAGCAGGTGTAAGTGCTATGAGAAGGGTTGGCAGGGGATGGGTGCGTTGATCTAACTAAAAATAATATGCGGACAGGAGGTCCTACCGTCCATACTCCTACCTATATATATATATATATATATATATATATATATATATATACCGTCCTACCGTCCGTTCCACTGTATATATATATATATATATATATATACAGTGGAACGTGGATAATTCGAACTTCTGTAATTCGAAAACTTCTTTATTTCAAAATTTTGTCTTGGTCCCTAGAATTTTATATAAAAACAATGTTAAAATATCCTGGTTAATTCAAATAATTTCTTAGATAATTCGAAGTTTTTACAGCGTAAATCTATAAAGTGAACAAGTCATTGTGTGCAATTTTCCAGGAAACGACGGTAGGACCTCCTGTCCGCATATTATTTTTAGTTAGATCAACGCACCCATCCCCTGCCAACCCTTCTCATAGCACTTACACCTGCTGGTCACATGATACCCCTCCCCCTCACCAGTCCTCTACTGCTTATAAATCACAACATTGACATTTCTAGTCTGTCACTAAACGGCGCCGGCGCAATTCTGTAGCGTGTGTATTATTGATGGTTGTTTTTCCAATATTCGTCGTCTTTGTTTCGTGTTGGCATTTGTGACTTCGTGTGCGTTCATGTTAATACGTCATGTGTATGATGGCTTCGTTAAAGCGAACCTACAAATCTCTGATGTTGCAATAATAAATAGCGCGATCAAGGAGGTAGAGAAGGGAACACATTATCGACATTTAACAAAAATTAGGATTTTCAATCAATAATATCTTCATTAACCTAACTTTTAGCGAATTTCCCATAGGGAAGAAGCTATTACTGTAGGTCTCATGGTAAGACTTAAGCCCGGGACCATGTTATTTTTTCTTCTTTAGGTGCCTATAGACCAAAAACAATAGTCGTTAAAATTTTTTTATATATATGTGTCTGTGAACACGATAACTCTCGTAAAAATGGTCCGATCGAGACCAAATTTGGTAGAGACGTGTATTCCTACAAATGCTCGGACGAGTTCGTAAACCAGACATATCAGTCAATGGGAACGGGTAGTTTGGGGGGTTTTGTACCCCAAAATGGGGTTTTTTGTGTTTTTATATGTAATTAAAAAATTTTTTAGATTTAATCTTTCACCATTAAAATCAGCTTAAAAAACTACATAATTAAGTTTCTTAAAGTTTTTCTCTATCTCCAACGGTTACCGAGATGTAAAAAAATCTAAACACAGTACGTTGTATTTTTGAGGCTCCAATGTTAATCTTATGGAGGATAAGAAAAAATTAATATTTCACTTATTAACCAATATTTTTGGATAAAAATTTATATTTAGCTTTTATGTGGTTGAGGTTCATCCATTTATGCTTAAAAATCATAGATTATGTGTTTAACATGGCAGCAAACCTGCATACTCTTTTCCCTTGTTAATCATATGGAGAATAGGCAAACTCCTTTATTTATGGACAGATGTTGATGAAAGTTGGTATAAATGTTAAAAATAAATGTTTTTGAAGATATAAATGCCTACTCTCAGTGTTCCTCACAGCAGCAAACCTGCACACTCTTCCCATGTTAATCTTATGGAGAATAGGCAAATAATTCTCATGTTCATCGACAGACTTTGACCACTTGACTTGTCGTATATTATTATTATTATACTATTGATTTGGAAATTCGCTGAGTACGCAGGTCTGCTGCGACGGGGGTATTTAATATACAATGTTAAAACACGATATTTGATTTTTTATTTCAACCACTTTTCTAATTCAAATTTTTGGATAATTTGAATTTTTTTCTGGTCCCTTGAGGTTCGAATTATCCAAGTTCTACTGTATATAATTAATAATCAATAATCACTATCAATGCAGCTAGTAATTTACCAATGGTATATCAATAAACAGATGATGTTCTCAACAACTGATTGTACTTTAGCCTAATATTTGTTCTGTTCAGCTGCATATCAGTGGCACCGGTCAATAACAAAACAGTCAAATAAGGATAAATAAAGGAGAATTTAAAAAAATATTTTTAAAGTCAAATATTTAGAAGGATTATCCTGCTGGTGTAACAAAAATTAACAATCCTGCTCCCGGGTTAAACGGGAATTCACCTAATCTTCAACAATTAACTTCTGATTTGGGTGGTTACCATCCTATGGAGCCGTAAAATATTTTCGGTAAGTCCGGTAACTGTCCAAATGGATTTCCACTTAACCTTATGTTACTGGCCTGACCCAGCGAACAGTGTAGCTGAATAACACCATTGCATGTATGGAAAACAGCTGATAATTGAAGATTAGTTTTATATCATTAATTATAAACACAAATCAGTATTTTTGTTCCTACTATAACCATTCCTTTTTATATGAATGATTTTTAACATTTTTGATCAATTAATAATTTATAGATTATTCTATATATGATTTTATTTGTATGAAACACTACATATTGTTATTGTAAAAGTTACAGTTTTGCCTTTATAAGTTTGTGTTAAACTGAATGTTTTATAATGAATTGTATGTTATGAATAAACTATTTATTTCATTGTGTTTTCTTGTTTATTTGAAATATTGTATTTGCTTTTCCCCATTCACTTGTTTACTGTAATTGAAAAAAATGTATTTACATCCCTTTGTAAAATAGCTTAGATCATGGATATGTCTAAATGGATTGTCTTCAGTTCCTCTAAACAGCAGACCAAACCTAATAACCATACGACGTCACTTCAGTTTCAAGTTTTGGTGTGACAGATTGCTAATATCCCATACAGTACAGTCCCATTTTCTACTGCTATATTATTAATAAATTTAAATAAAAAAATCAATGGTGTCATTTTTATTAAGTATCATGCACATCAGAAAATTGTATTAGCAAAGGGAGTTTGTCAATTACGGAATAAAAAACACCTTAAAAATTGTATTTATTGAGAAAAC
This sequence comes from Nephotettix cincticeps, assembly GCA_023375725.1. Taxonomy (NCBI): domain Eukaryota; kingdom Metazoa; phylum Arthropoda; class Insecta; order Hemiptera; family Cicadellidae; genus Nephotettix; species Nephotettix cincticeps. The sequence goes on from CM041790.1 coordinate 75,648,264, forward strand.
TTGCTCATTATATACATTAACACCATTTCATGGTGTGATAATGTGTGAAAGTATTACAATTTTCACTTTAACATTATAGGTTTTGTTTACTTGCATTTGCATGGAATAATGAAACATTGCCTCTATTTTCTCTATTAATAAATAGCCTACTCAGGCAGTAAATTTAGGTTGAGGTCTCATTATAACTCTAAATAAATAAGGAAATTATAATAATACAGAAACATTTTTTCCTACCATTAAATAATAATAACCAGTTTTCATAAATTATTAACATTAATTAATGAGGTAATTTTGACATTAAACAACAATATTTACATACACTTAACGCCCACTGTTAACTTAATACATTTCCAAAATTTATAATATTATTTCATTTAAAATGTCATTTATATGCTTAATAAAATTTAACAAACACAAAATGCTATGGAAGTACATTTAATTTGATAACCCGAAATCTGTGATTACTGATAAGATTATTGGGATGGATCTTTGTTAGAGTATAGGATAATAATCACCGTCTAAATTAGTTAAAGAACCTAAATTTATTTTTAATCATCTGAGTTATCCTAATGTTACCAACACCATTAATATACTTTTAATACGACTGGAACAAAAGGTGTCCTGTAATCCAGCTACTTGGAGGTCACGAATTGTGGATAGTTATGGCCGGTAGAGGTGATATTCTCTGGTGTGGATTAATGTCCAAACTATTGAATGCTACATTAATCCATAACTAGACCTTTTTGTAACTAAAGATACAAAATTTTGGTTTGGATCCCACATTCAACTGTAGATGCCATTGGTGTACCAGGGCTACAAGATCGTGCCACAATCATCTTACATTCATTTCTCAATCACACTCTGCTGAAAATGCCTATCTTGGTAGGTTGTCATTTCAATTACAAGAATTAAAGAACCTTAGATCTGCAAGAAAATGACATAGTTATTTCCTTACTAATGTCTTTATAACAGCACTGTTAACATTATTAAAATACTTATTTGACGGACAAGTCATTTCCTTACTAATGTCGTTATAGCAGCACTGTTAACATTATTAAAACACTTATTTGATGGACATATTCTAATACAAGGTAACTTAGGTAAGGACATATTCCTGGCAGTAACTTCTTCATGCAAAGTGATTTGTTGCTGGCAAAGGTCTGCTAGCAAAGCAGTAATCCTAGGCCAACGACAAGGGAGTTCCATCATTTTGAGAATGATACAAGCTTATATGAGGGAATCCTACCTTCTGCTGTCATTTGTTAAAGAATAAAAATATAATTTAATCGATATGACAGTTTAAAGAAGAGCATGAACAACTAAGTAAATACACCACCAATTACGTTTTTTAAGTGTTGTTTTTAAATTAAGTGTTGGACAGTTTCATATGTTAAAATATACAATGATGAGTTTGATCAGTACCAGAATGGTTATCTGAATTTGACTTTATCTTTTTTTGTACAAACAATAGATTAAAAACGGGGGTTGTTCTTTGTTTTTTTATTTCTCTTATGCACTTCATGGATTTTAACGCCAATGGCATGTTATACTATTATGAACATTCATACTACTACTAGGGAACATTCAAAACCGTGGACTTGTGTGTTTATGAGATCAACTTTTTGTTAGGTAGGTAATAATTAATAGGCCAATTAAATTGTGGCTGGGACTGGATTTTAAGCAGTAAACTTTGGATTACAAAGTGAGCACTTTACAACTGAGCTTCCTATTCTAATCGACAATTTATTAATTTAAAACGTTATGAGACACGGTAATGAGAGGTATGGTAATAACAAAGAAACATGAAAATTTGTATGCACAGTGAAACCTGAAAACTCAGCATTCAATAAATTGGCAGTCTGAAAACTTGACAACTTTGATGAACAAAAGTTTCTTAAAAACAGAAAGAATATACCCTATTTTTTCTGTACTTCACATTTGAGACACCAGCACAACCAATTTCTAACAATCATTCATAATCATTAACTAAGGTACAGTTAAAATAAGAAATGATTTTATTCTTAATCCTTTATGGCCTATTTTTTGTAAACACTGCACCATTTCAGTCCACTTTTGAAATGTTTAAGGGACTATATTGAATAAGATGAGGATTTTATATATTATTATTGGCCAGATGATAAAAAAATAAGCTTTGAATGAAAAATGTTCTGGCAAGAATCTTTTGGGTCATATTACATGGGTAGGAATAACTATAACGATCATTTAAAAGCACAAGTCTAACTATTACAGTACTCCAACTAAGTTCAATAGGTAATTAATAGTTGATAGTTAAAAAATCAATAGAAGGCTTCATAATGTTGAAAACAAAGATGTTAAATAGCAAGAATTTATACTATACAATAAAAAAGTGACGAAAAAACCAACGATTGAATACTTTAAAACTATGGTCTTTACCTAAAAACCAAGTAAGATTGAATACTTCTCAAAACTGACAGTGTATTAAAATGTATGTTAACTAATTAACTGCAGTCTATACACCTATGGTCATTATAGTCTCTAGGGAAATGTATTAAATATATCAAATGCAAAAAATATTTAAGCCAGCACTTATATTAACAAACAATAACACCTTAATAAATTATAGATTTATTGTAAATAATCTAATACTTAATGTAAAGCCAATAAAAAATTATTAACCAATGATTTTTATTAAACAGGAGTATGCAGTTAATAACACTAAAAAGATCTTATAAAAATATGGTGATTATTATTTTCAAAACATTAAATAACATGGGATTACAAGTTAGCAAAAAAAGTTAATCGAAATAATACAATATTAATATAGTCACAATTGTAAACTGAGGCAACAAAGAAGAGATATAACAAACACAAGTAAAATGTGAAATTATAAAATAAATAATGCAGATTAAATAATTTTATCTTTGGTATACGTTAAATAATACAAAATTCTAAACAATCAATTTAAGATATTTTCAGCAATATTAAATTATACTTACAACGAAATTAAGAAACAAAAGGACTCGATGAATTTAACACAATTACCAATCACCCTTAATAATTTATTACACCGTACCATGCAACAACAAAATCACCTACAAATCTACAGCTACGTACTCGCCAAAATATTGACTTTCTTCACCAACCATTGGAGTGACTTATGAACAAACATAACCACGCATTTCGACTTATTATTTATCAAAATTACAGATGAATTAACACTTGTAAGTGAATAATGTTATAAACTGTCTCTGATCAAATAATATGTACAAGACGGTGAAATCCGGCTACATCTACAATCAATACATGTGTGGCAATACTAATTGAGGGATGGAGTGTGCCCCGAGAGCCACCTCACTTCGATACTGGGCCACTTGGTCTGCAGACAGGTGAGCATCGGGTTGCTGTCCAGCACACATTTCATGTTGCACTCGAGTAGAACCGCACTGCCTTCCTGGTACACCACCTGTAGGCACACACTAGTTAAAATGATTTATATACGCACACATAACCAGAATTGTGGCACACAAACAGGAGGACAATCTTAATTGGCTCTATGAGGTGTTGTACTGGCTGGCAACCAGACAACAGTTTTCCTGCATATTGTTGAAAGTGCGCTCCAATTCTGGTATCAGCTGAGCCTAGCGTACTATTGTCAGTATTTCCTGTTAAATTCACTGTTGTCAAATTTGTCAGTTTTTATTATTTAATAATAAAATTGGTATAATCTAATATTTATAATAATGTAAAAATAATTCTGTCAATTTGACAAAATAATTTTATGGAATCAGGATCATTTAACTTTGGATTATTTACTGACTAGCTGACCCAGCGAACTTCGTAACGCCTAACAGAAAATACATGTTAACTTTAAGATTGGCCATGTTCTGCAGTCAAATAGCATTGCGGCTTCGTTGTGAAAGCTTTAAATATTCAACAGCTGATTATTATAATAAACCTAATATGTATGACATTGTAATTATTTTATTTGGCTAACATATAAACATGTGACTTTTAATCATACAGAAGATAAAAAAATATAAATACAGTTCATAATTCCCAAAAACCGTAACCTAACCGTAACGTGGCGAATAATCCTGTTCATTTTGTACAGCACATATTTACTTCATAGTTTTACATTAATGAATGATTCATATGGCATTGGATGGTAAAGCATATTGATAACGGAGATTAAACCAACAACTGTTTTAAAAAATCAAATGTTTTGATTTTAGAAAATTTGTAAACGAACTTATTCCCCATAAGGTTAACATTAGAAATTTAAAACGCTATAAAATGGATACTAATTGAATTTATGGAAACTGAATATGCCTAAAGCATGACCAGAGCCAAGACGGATCCGAAAAATCAAAGATTATTAAAATCGGTCCAGCCATTCTCGAGTTATAATGCGAACACGACTTTGTTTTATATATTTAGATTGTTATGTTATGGTCAAAAATAGATTTGTAGCATTACGTTTTGTAGGATTATTACGTAGTCTATGAGTATTACTTCCTTCCTTTCCTGAGAAAGCTATTTGTTTAACCTTGATACAATAATTATGAGTGGAACTCAACTCAGAATCAATGATGATCTCAGGTTATGGGTAGATGTTTTCATTCATTAAACTAACTCAACATTATAATTTTGAGGAAGAATAATTGTGGAGGGAGAGAAGAAGATTGAAATCCTAGCAAACACATTACATATTATTACAGGTAAAAAAACAATAAAAACAGATGCCAATCGCTAAAATCATATATTATACTCTAAAGAGAACCGAACACCAAACATACAACAGAGAGATCAGAGAATTGGGAAAACAAAAAAAATTAAAAAAAAATTCAGATTGTTCTCGTCAAAGTCAGGACACACGGTTTCAGTTTTTGGTCATAACAGATCTTTTTAACAAAGATGGACTACATGCAACTTTGGACAACGGGTTAATGTTTTCAAACAGGACCTGTCTAATGAGCAGAAACATTTATTCAAATAAAGATTTGAAGTTTATAGAACTCTTTTGAATAATTATCTCAGTTGTGATCAAAATAAATTTGAAACAAGGAATTTTTAAAATAAGTGTTACTGTACCTTGTTGTTGACACAAGAGCGGGGTTGGCCGTTATAATGGTAGAGAGTGAACGTGTCAGGCACTGATATAGACTCTTCAGGGAAGAACTCATCCATGAAAGCGCTGAGGAGAATGATGCCGAGGTTGTCCGGATCCAACTTTTTCTTCATTATTTCTACACTATTAAACCGCATAGGTCAGACAACAGAAACATTCAACAGTACATGACTACGGTATGTAAAAATATAGTCCCCATTTGGTACTCTTTGAACAGATACTGGTGTTGGGTTGGATCTGTGCTTAAAAAAATAAAGACATTATTAGAGAGCAAAAACATTCTCATGTAGGCCCTAGTTATCTCTATTGTAACAGCAAAATATTCACAATTACCTGACACATATCAAATTAACATGGCGACAATCTAGTCAAAATTTGAACATTCATCCCTTTTTCAATAAATGATAAATTACATTTTCCATTTTTTTTGTTTGTTTGAATTGTTTGAAAAACAATTTTTGTACAGAAATTTTTAGGATTCATTTCCTTATATATGTTCATTAGTAGTAATTATTTTGAAGCAATAATCACATTGTTCGGTTTTCAAAATCTAACTGTATGGAATGATCTTCTTTCAATTTGCAAAATTACCAGATTTGTTAATTTTTTGTTAAATGTTTCAACAATTATCTCTACTTACTACTCCGGATCAGAGACGAGGCTCAACATGCTGAGCACGTCCTGCAGCAAGTCTGACGAGATAAAGTTGTTTCCCTCAGGATCAAAGCTCTTGAAAACTCGTCGTGCCACCTAAAATGATTAGATTATTGTAATATTCCTAATCCAAACCATAAAAATCAGCATTATTTCACTAGCAATTTTGATGGACCAGTTTGTACTCTATGATTGGGTATTTTTCAATTAAGTTCTGTTTTATTTTTTTTGTTTAATAGTAATTGTTTAATAGAATTTCCCACACATACTGCAATGTGCATGTGCATCTTGTACCGATCAGGAATAATTATCAGGGAATAACTGTGCTTGATTTAAACTCTGTGCTTTCAAAATGTTTTATGATTATCAACTAGCTCACCGCACACTCAATTCTTTAGTTTTTATGGGACTATGTTCTGTGGGATTTTTGAAATCCACAGTTTCCATAACTTGTTAAACACTGATCTCGACATATCAGTATATTTATTTGACAGACCTGTTCTTGTCCTCGCTTCAACCGTAACCACCAAATTGTCTGTAATTAAAGAAGGGCAACCAGCGTGATTGTTAAGATGGACATTGCTACGGCTACCTTAGAATTCCTTTACTTACACACTTTTCTGTCAATATTTACAGCTACACCATACAAAGCCCAAATCCGTTGTTAAATTCCTACAGCAGACAGGTCCTTGCTGATAATAAAACGGAACTTACTTAAAAACATCCCTTGTACACTAATCTTAGACAAAATAGTAATAGTCATGGATCATAGATACAGATAGCTTCATATTAGGCATTACTATTATTTATTACTAATGCTATTACCTTTTAAATCGTGACCTACCCAGGTCTGATCTTAGGCCAAGTATGAATGAGCTAAATAAGCATTCCTTGTAATTGGAAAAGATGGTTAAATGTGAAACAAATTTTTTTATTTAATTTCGAGAAGGTTTAAATAGAGATTTATAGGGGTTTTTATCTATGTTATACCTCGGTGGTCTAGGGTAGATTTTCAGATATACAGTAAACCCTCTCATAGCCAGACTAATATGGCGACGGCCGATCCGGATAGCAAAAAATCTGGATATGAGAGGGGAATAAAACATCCGGATATTAAATAAAAAAACGTAACTAATACAGTGGAACTTGGTTATAATGTCATTGAAGGGACCACACAATTAATGACGCTATATCAGAGTGACACTATAAAAGAAGTTACATAATTTTAATTTAAAACCGAGGAAAAATAGAAAAACACATTTTTACATGAAATTAAGACTTTTAATGAAGGTAATTTGAAATACACATAAAAGTTTATGTTTATGATTGACTGAACTACTCTATACTATATAACAAATCGAGTTTAAAAATATCGCAATGAAGTTCGGCATGGTGAATTCAACTGTTGGTTCGATTTTAAAAAACAAGCCCGAACACACTTTTGCTATCTTATATCCCTCCTCACACGTTCTTATAACTCACACTTTTTCTTTAATCGGCAAAACCTATCTCTTAACACTTGCCATTATTTTTCAACACTGTATTTGTAAATTAAAATAACGAAAAACAAACTGTTAAAGACGTACACTGAACTAACGATAGCTGCACGAACTGTAGGTACGTACGTACGGTACCATAGTGCTTTGACGCGACGTGAGTCACTGACACTGGTCTTGATGACGGTGACAGCGGATATAGGGTAGGGGATGGGGTTAGGGTGGATAGCAGTAAGACAACAATAGAATGCCGTTTCTAAAAATAGAACGTAGCTAAACAATAGCCGCGGCCCTCACGTTGCAACACCGACCGAACTATGTCTCTTTAGCTATATGTTGCCTTCATCTCGGCCCGATTTTCTTGACGTTAGATACGAGGTTTTAGAATTTACTGACGATATATTCAAGGTTTTACCTATGTAAATACCTATAGTTTGGCGCAACCTAAAAATAAATTACGTTATATCCGAGTTGACGTTACGGCCGAGGCCGCAATAACCAAGTTGCACTATACTAACACTTTAACAAAATCAAAACTCAAAAAATTACGTAATACTGTACACAGCGGTACAGTACTAGAGTAATAAAATTTTTTCTCCTATGACAACCTATTATTTTAACTTCTTTCCTTTTAGCGAATTTCCCATAGGGAAGAAACTATTACCGTAGGTCTCATGGCGAGACTTAAGCCCGGGACCATGTTATTTTTTCTTCTTTAGGTGCCCAGAGACCAAAAACAATAGTCGTTAAAATTTTTATTTATATATATATTCTTCATAAGTGCCAAATGACTTTTATAACTACTTTAAAAATTGTATAGTTGTGTACTGAATGAATGAGTGTTGGTTTTGCAAATTTTCGTTTTAATTATCAAAAACGTTTTCAAGCAAATAGTGTATAACATGAAAACACAATAAAACATAAATAAATTCAAGGAAAAGTTTACAATAAAAATTTTTAAAATCATATGGTTTTAGGCAGTTGAGTTGAATCTTTTTTTATATTTTTATATTAGTAATAACCTATCTGAGATTTAATCCTGTAGGAAATTTTGATTTTAAAACCAACTGGTGTGCCAATTCTGAATTTCTTAAAATAAGTTGGTTTCTTTTAAGGTTTTGATGTGGTGGAATTTTGTGGAGGGCTTTAAGTTCATAACAGCCCTCAAAATTTTGGTTGTGGTGAGCTGCATGATTGAAAATTGGCTTTCTTAAATCTTTATGAACCACATCAAAACGGTGGCCTGTCATTCTAACTCGTAAGGAGTTAGATGTTTGTCCTATATATTCTTTTTGACAATGTTTGCACGATTCTTTTTGGAAGATGTAAGAATCCCAAAGAGAATGAGCGAGCTGCAAATGAATGGAAGAAGACCTAGAGGAAGACCCAGAAGAAGGTGGATCGACGAGGTGAAACGGGATGTAGAAGCAAGAGGAGTACAATGGCAGTATGTGGAGGAAGAAGAATTGTGGAAGGACAGAAGAAGATGGAGAGGCCTAGTGAACACCCAGACCCGAAGATAATCGGAACGGGACAGGATATGTATGTATGTATTAGCTGCATGATTGAAAATTGGCTTTCTTAAATCTTTATGAACCACATCAAAACGGTGGCCTGTCATTCTAACTCGTAAGGAGTTAGATGTTTGTCCTATATATTCTTTTTGACAATGTTTGCACGATAGTTGGTAAACCACATTATGGGTTTCACAAGTTGATCCACCAACTATCGGGTAAACTTTATTTGTCACTCTACTTTTAAATTCAGTAGATTCACACATAATTTTGCAAATACCACATCAAGGTTTGTGGCATGGTTTACAACTATTCTTGACATTACAAAGTTCATTAGGCTTAGAATTTTGAATTTTGGGTCTCACCAACATATTTTTTAAATTTTGTGGCCTTTTAAAAAATAACACGAGGTGGTCTGGAAAATAAATTTTCTTTTGTGGGAGAGGATTTTAAAATATTGAATGCTACTTTCATGATGCTGTTAACTTTATGTAGTCCTGGATAGTAGTTTGTGATGAATAACTTTAACATTTTTTGTCTTGATTCACATTTTTTGGTTTCTTCAATTGGTTTGATAGTAACTTTTGTGGGTAGCCTCGTTCAATGAAAGCAGTATTCAACTTTGATATATATTTTTCAAAATCAGAGTTATCACTACAAAGGGATTTATCGCGTATCGATAAGCTTTTTGGGATTGATTTTTTCATGTACAAAGGATGACAACTCTGATAATGCAAATATTGCATTTTATTAGTGTTTTTAACGTGAATTTTACTTTTTAATTTACCATAATCAATGAATACATCAACATCTAAGAATGTGACAATTTTGTTGGAAAACTGCCAAGTAAACTTCAAACAACTAAATTGATTTAATTTTTGTAAAAAGTTTTGTAAAGAGCTAATACTGTGCTGCCAAACAATGAAAATATCGTCAATGAATCTTAACCAAATAAGAGGAGTTAAAGGATTTTGAGATAAGAAATTTTGCTCAACTAGACCCATGAATAAATTAGCATATGATGGAGCCATTCGAGTACCCATTGCTGTACCTCTGATTTGGAGGTAATTTTTGTCCATAAATTTAAAGTTATTCATTGTTAAAATCATTTGAATAAGAACGGCTAAAAAATTAGTAGAAGGTAAAGAATTTGTTGGTCTAGAATTAAGAAAGTGTTTAGCAGCCTTCAGACCATCTACGTGGGGAATATTTGTATATAATGATTCAACGTCAACTGTTACAAGCATTAATTCAGAATTTTGAGGTAAGTTGATACCAGAAATTTTAGCGAGGAAGTCACTTGTATCCTTGATGTAGGATGGCAGAGATTTAACCAAAGGTTGTAAATGTTCATCTACAAAAGCAGAAATTCGTTCTGTAGGTGACCCGATGCTTGATACAATTGGTCTTCCTGGAGGTGGTCTTGCAGACTTGTGAATTTTGGGAAGTGTGTAAAACACTGGAGTTTTAGGTACACTTGGAGTCAGCAGTTGGATTGTTTTTACTGAAAGATGTTCATTTGGACCACACTTTTCTAAAAACTCTTGAATTTCCTCATTGTACTTTATAGAACAATCTTCATGCATTTCCTTGTAGGTATTTGAGTCTTCTAGCTGCCGATTGCATTCATTTATATAATCACTTCTGTTGAGGATTACTACACTGTTACCTTTGTCTGCAGGAAGTATGACAATTTTTTTGTTACGCTGTAATGAATTTATTGCTTTATATTCTTCGTTAGTAAGGTTCTTAGATTTCGGTAAAGTATCCGGGAAGGAAGGATCCGATAAATTTGATGTTATGATGTTTATGAATTGTTCAATTGGATGGTCCGGTGGTAATGTATCTGGTTCCCATGTGCTTTCTTTGAATTTTACAAGTGAGGATGGTATTTTGTTTCCGGTATCAAATTGAGTTGAATTTTTTTCACAGTGATACTTTTTTCTTATGTGTTGAGCGAATTCCAGAGAGTCAGATACTAATTTTATATGATTAAATGAAGGAGTGGGCGAAAATGTTAGACCTTTTGATAATACCAAGTTTTCTTCTGTATTTTATAATTAAAACGAAAATTTGCAAAACCAACACTCATTCATTCAGTACACAACTATACAATTTTTAAAGTAGTTATATATATATGTGTGTGTGTCTTAGAACACGATAACTCTCGTAAAAGTGGTCCGATCGAGACCAAATTTGGTAGAAAAGTGTATTTCTGCAATAGCTCGGACGAGTTCGTAATCCAGACATATCGGTCAATGGGAACGGGTAGTTTGGGGGGTTTTGTACCCCAAAATTGGGTTTTTTGCGTTTTTCATATGTAATATAAAAAATTTTAGATTTTATCTTTCACCATTAGAATCAGCTTAAAAACTACACAATTTAGTTTCTTAAAATTTTTCTCTATCTCCAACGGTTACTGAGATATAAAAAATCTAAACACAGTACGTTGTATTTTGAGGCTCCAATGTTAATCTTATGGAGGTTAAGGAAAAATTAATTTTTTACTTATTAACCAATATTTTTGGATAAAACTTTATATTTAGCTTTATGTGGTTGGGACCCACATGGGAAAAGAGTATGCAGCAAACCTGCATACTCTTTTCCCATGTTAATCATATGGAGAATAGCCAAACTCCTTTATTTATGGACAGATGTTGATGAAAGTTGGTATAAATGTTAAAAATAAAATTTTTTGATGGTATAAATGCCTACTCTTAATGTTCCCCATAGCAGCAAACCTGCTCACTCTTTCCCATGTTAATCTTATGGAGAATAGGCAAATGATTCTCACGTTTATCGACAGATTTTGACCAAACTTGTCATATATTATTATTATTATATTATTGATTTTGAAATTCGCTGAGTACGCAGGTCTGCTGCGACGGGGGTATTTTCTTTTTCCGGGCATAATAGCTTATTCCTACCCGAAACTAAAACGAACCGTTACAAGAAAGACTAGGTCACTGAAACAAAACAAAGGCGACACTGACCACGGAGGCGTTGGTACTACAGTACACATGATGCGTTGGCTTGGCTATTGGGGTGGGTAGGAACAGGTGGGGTGGGGAGGTTAATTATTTCATAAGTCAGTGACCTTGCACTAGATAGCACAGAATACAGACAGTAGCGCTAGAGACTCAGGCACTCGAGACTAGGGTGACTCATTGTTTCCCCACTCCGCTTTTGATCATCCATCGCTTTTGCTCTCCACATGACTTCAACCCCGCGTTTGGCGACCGCTGCGCTGCTAACCGGCCTACAACCATCGTTCCCGACTACTGGTTTAACTAACCTTGACCTCCTAGAGTAATTTTAAAGTTTTGTATTCTTTCAAAATCACGTCCGGATATCGGAGGGTCCGGATATGAGAGGGTTTACTGTACATATAAATTGGGTAAATTTTGGTAAGTTTAAAGTTTGGTCAAAGCCTAGCTGATTCATTTTCCAGGCTCATTTGTTTGATGGTTACGAATGCGTTTGTTTGACGGTTACGAATGCGTTACGAATCGCCAAAGAAACGCCTCGGAACAGGATGGAATCACTGGAAAACGGACCCGGCTCAAGACAAAGGACTTACGATTTGGAACTTGGAATATAAGAACCCTGGCAGTGCCAGGAAAAATAGATATAGTATCTGAAGAACTTGAAAAGTATAAGATGGATGTAGTTGCTCTGCAAGAGACTAAATGGCCCTTTTGTGGCAAAATAAACACAAAAAGTTACCAAGTACTATACAGCGGCTGTGATGATGGTAGACACTATGCAGGCGTAGGGTTTGCCATCAAAAAAAGAATTTTGGAGTCTGTGATAAAGTTTGAACCAATTAGTGAGAGAATATGTACCATTAGGATTAAGTGTAAATTTAAGAATATCTCTTTGGTTAGCTTTTATGCACCAACTGAAGAAAGTGATGAAGATGATAAAGATGATTTCTATGCTCAATTAGAAGATGTAGTGTCAAACCTTCCTAGTTATGATATAAAGTTACTAATAGGAGATGCCAATGCAAAAATTGGCAAAGAGTCTATGTGGTCACTAGTAGCTGGAAAGCTCAGTTTACATGATGAATCAAATGAAAATGGGGTACGTCTATTGAGTTTTGCTAATGCTCTAAACCTTTTTGTTGTGAGTACAAAATATCCCCACAAAGACATTCACAAAGAAACATGGAATTCCCCAAATGGAATTACAAAAACCAAAGTTCATTATTAAATAATAAGAAATACAACAGACAGAGTCAAAACTTAGAAAGCTTAGTTAAATAGAGATTGCAGATGTAGAACAAAAGAAGACAAAAAAAAAAAAACAAAAAACCAAAATCAAATTTGATAAATAAAGACGAATACAAGAAAGAAAAGAGAAAACTGATGAAAACACATATAGTTTTTACATAGAAAGAGCCACAAAGAAAAAAAGACCAAAAATATTGAAGGAATAAAAAAATCAGAGAAAAAAATAAAAAGTAAGAAAGAGAAAACAAAGAAAAAGATAAAATGAGGAAATACTTAAAAGAAAAAGGAAATAAAAAAAGTGGACAAAAAAACTCCAAGATTCTATAAAGTGAAGGTTTTAGAAAAGGCTCTACTAAATTTGGGATCTAAGTTTCGGAGAAGCTGAAAGAAAATTTATTTAAAATATTTTATAACCTGGAATGGGACTTAATTTAAATCAATAATATAAAAAAAATTAAGTACCAGATTTTTTAAACCTTCCTAAATAGTAAATCATAGATTTAAAGGGAAAGAGTGATCAATGAAGAAAATGGTTAAAACATAGAATAACAATAAATTTACAAATTGCCAAAATAAGGAAATGAACATGGAAAAGTAAGATTGTGAGAAAAAATTATAGATTTTTATATGGAAGACAATAAGCTAAAATGTTTAAAAAAAGTTAATAGAAATATATTTTTTATAAAGAATAAAATCACAAAAATTTGAGAAATAGTATAGAAAGAAAAAAATTTAGAATATATTGTAGTTATTGCTGATTCAGTAAAATAAAATTAAAATATCAAGAACAAAAAAAATGATAAAAAAATATATATAATTTGGTAAATAGTGTGTAGGAAAAGACAAAGTTTAGAAAGCAGAGTGAAAGACAATTAAAATTCATAATTTTTTTAAAAAAAAATAGGTGATAAAAGAAGAAAAAAACATTTATTGAAGATGGAATTATAAATTCAAAACCAAATGACCATGTTATTATAGATAAAAGAAAAGAAGAGACAGATGTGGAGCCTTAAATGCTGCAGCACGGATCACAACCTATTAGTCAAATTGAGACAAAGATTGAAGATAGAAAAGAAAAAGCACAAAGAGGTTGAAACTCAGTTACTGTTCGAAGAAAAAAAGGCCAAAGAATTTAGGTTAGAACTGTCAAACAGATTTGCATTACTGGAAGAAGAGAATAATGATGATGAAGAAGAAGTAGAAAATATGTGGACAAATTTTAAAACTGCATTGAAGGAATCAGCCACTAAAGTCTTTAGTAAGAAAAGAAAACCAAAGAAACCATGGTTTAATGAAATGTAGAAACTCTTGAACAGAGAAGAGAAGCGAACAAAAATTATTGACACATGAAACGCAAGAAACAAGAGAAAAATATAATAGTCTAAATAGAGAAGTCACAAGATTTCTTAGATCAGAAAAGAGGAAATACATAAAAAATCTATTGCTAGTAGCAGAAGAAGACAGAACTAAAAACAACTCCAAAGATTTCTATAGGTCAGTAAGGTTTTTCAGAAAAGGCTACCAACCTAAATCTTTCGGGATCAAAGATGAATCAGGGTCGATGGTGGGGGAAAGAACGGCTGTTCTGAATGTTTGGAAAGACTATTTTTGTAACCTCTTGAATGGGGACTTAATTGGTGAGGATGAAGATAGTAGGATGGAAACAGTTGAAGTACCAGATGTGCTTGTGCCTGAACCAACCTTCGAGGAAGTTATAGTAGGTATTAAGTCATTTAAAAAGGGCAAAGCCCCCGGGGAGAGTTCAATCACAATGGACATGGTAAAACATGGAGGAGGAAGAATACAGCAATATTTGCACAAAATGTTAGTCAAAATTTGGAGGACAGAGAGGATGCCAGATGACTGGAAAGAAGCAGTGGTTATACCAGTTCATAAGAAAGGAGATAAATTAGATTGTAAGAATTATAGAGGAATATCTTTATTGGAAGCAGCGTACAAAATACTCTCTAAAATCCTGTTGAACAGATTGAAGAAGTATATTGAAGAAATAGTTGGAGACCACCAAGCAGGTTTCATGAAGGGAAAGTCAACCACAGACCAAATATTTGTTCTAAAAGATATTATAAGTAAATACTGGGAATTTAATAAGAATATTTATATATTATTTGTTGACTTCAGTAAAGCCTATGACAGTATTATAAGGCAAAAAATGTGGTCGCTCCTTAACAAATACAAAATACCACACAAGTTAATAAATTTGATTGAAATGTGTGTTGAGGGATCACGATGTAAAGTAAGGGTAGAACGAGAGTACACAGACAGTTTTGAAGTTAGCACAGGGGTTAGGCAGGGAGATGGCTTATCTCCCCTATTATTCAATTTAGTTTTAGAGGAAGCCCTAAGAAAAGTGAAAGAGACAGCATGTGCCTATATTGATGGAAAAATAAATGTATTAGCCTATGCAGATGATGTGGCAATTATTGCAGAGAATAGAGAAGACTTAAAACACTTAGCGGAAACTCTATTAATAGAAGCCAGGAAAGTTGGACCGGTAGTAAACGACTCAGTATATGAAGATAGGTAGGGAAGAGGTGAATGAAGCAACACCATTAAAAGTGCTGTACTATAGCTTTAATTTAACCAAAGAATTTAAATATTTAGGAGTAACAATAGTTAGTAGTAATAAGGAAGGAAATGAAATTCTTAATAAAAACAGCTGACAGGTGCTATTGGGGTTTGAACAAACTGCTGAGCAGCAAACTACTAAGTAAGACGACAAAAATCAGAATTTATAAGACCATATTACAACCAATAATTCTGTATGGCTGTGAAGTTTGGGCACTTACAAAATCTTCAGAAAAAAAGCTCATAACTTTTGAAAATAAAGTTCTAAGAAAAATATTTGGACCTATTTATGAAGCAGGAGTTTGGAGAATCAGGAAAAATAGAGAACTTAGAGAGAGCTATCATGAGCCGGACATAGTTGCGTTAATAAAAAGCAAGCGCCTAAGGTGGCTGGGCCACATATTGAGAAGAGACAACTCCAGCTTGATAAAACAGGTTTACAACGGCAGGCCCGATGGTAAAAGACCCCTTGGAAGACCGAGACTGCGGTGGAGAGATCAAGTGTTAAAGGACACAAGATTTTTGGGAGCAACATTGGAATTGGCAGAAGATAGAGAAGAATGGAGGCGAGTCGTTGGCGAGGCTAAAAACCATCTTGGGTTTACATGGCCACAGGAGTAAGAGTAAGTATTTGTTTGATGGCCCAATGACCAAAAACAGATGGTCCAGCACTGAGAGATTATCTGAAGATTTTTTTTTTGTGTGGCTTAATATATTGCATATTAACCTTCTGACTTTAGCAGACACTGAAATCACTCCCAGTTCAAAATCTGTTTTAATGAAAGACAGGACTAATTATCAATTTTCATAGTTAAATTTAAGTAGGTTCAATCAATTTTGAGAAAGTTATGAATATATTATCAATATTTAAAAGATAGTTAACAGAGTTAGTCAGTGGCTATGAAATTATTTTTACAATGATAATTCAATCTAAAATTAGGATAAAAGCCCTAAAAATACAGGTACTTCTAAAAATTTTATGAAATATTCTTCATCTGTACACTCGCATCAGTAAACTGAAAATAAGATGTCTGGACTCCTCACTGTTATCTCACCTCAGTAGGAGTTTCAGCACCGACTAGCTGCTGCTCAAAGGAAAATAACACAGTGAGATGAGTTTCGCTCCCCAGCACCCACACTGGGTTCATGGGGTTCTTCAGGAATGACCCGACCTCGCAGTACCTCAGGTGCTCCAGCAGGGCTAGGAATCCCACAGCACTTTGCTTGTCTATCCCTCGCAGCTCTGCAACAACACAATGAGATGAGTTTTGCTCCCCAGCACCCACACTGGGTTCATGGGGTTCTTCAGGAATGACCCGACCTCGCAGTACCTCAGGTGCTCCAGCAGGGCTAGGAATCCCACAGCACTTTGCTTGTCTATCCCTCGCAGCTCTGCAACAACACAGTGAGATGAGTTACGCTCTCCAGGACCCAGACTGGGTTCATGGGGTTCTTCGGGAATGACCCGACCTCACAGTACCTCAGGTGCTCCAGCAGGGCTAGGAATCCCACAGCACTTTGCTTTTCTATCCCTCGCAGCTCTGCAACAACACAATTAGATGAGTTTTGCTCCCAAGCACCCTCACTGGGTTCAAGGGGTTCTTCGGGAATGACCCAACCTCGCAGTACTTCAGGTGCTCCAGCAGGGCTAGGAATCCCACAGAACTTTGCTTGTCTATCCCTCGCAGCTCTGCAACAACACAGTGAGATGAGTTTCGCTCCCCAGCACCCACACCGAGTTCATGGGGTTCTTCGGGAATGACCCGACCTCACAGTACCTCAGGTGCTCCAGCAGGGCTAGGAATCCCACAGCACTTTGCTTGTCTATCCCTCGCAGCTCTGCAACAACACAGTGAGATGAGTTTCGCTCCCCAGCACCCACACCGAGTTCATGGGGTTCTTCGGGAATGACCCGACCTCACAGTACCTCAGGTGCTCCAGCAGGGCTAGGAATCCCACAGCACTTTGCTTGTCTATCCCTCGCAGCTCTGCAACAACACAGTGAGATGAGTTTCGCTCCCAAGCACCCTCACTGGGTTCAAGGGGTTCTTCGGGAATGACCCAACCTCGCAGTACTTCAGGTGCTCCAGCAGGGCTAGGAATCCCACAGAACTTTGCTTGTCTATCCCTCGCAGCTCTGCAACAACACAGTGAGATGAGTTTCGCTCCCCGGCACCCACACCGAGTTCATAGGGTTCTTCGGGAATGACCCGACCTCACAGTACCTCAGGTGCTCCAGCAGGGCTAGGAATCCCACAGCACTTTGCTTGTCTATCCCTCGCAGCTCTGCAACAACACAATTAGATGAGTTTTGCTCCCAAGCACCCTCACTGGGTTCAAGGGGTTCTTCGGGAATGACCCAACCTCGCAGTACTTCAGGTGCTCCAGCAGGGCTAGGAATCCCACAGAACTTTGCTTGTCTATCCCTCGCAGCTCTGCAACAACACAGTGAGATGAGTTTCGCTCCCCAGCACCCACACCGAGTTCATGGGGTTCTTCGGGAATGACCCGACCTCACAGTACCTCAGGTGCTCCAGCAGGGCTAGGAATCCCACAGCACTTTGCTTGTCTATCCCTCGCAGCTCTGCAACAACACAGTGAGATGAGTTTCGCTCCCCAGCACCCACACCGAGTTCATGGGGTTCTTCGGGAATGACCCGACCTCACAGTACCTCAGGTGCTCCAGCAGGGCTAGGAATCCCACAGCACTTTGCTTGTCTATCCCTCGCAGCTCTGCAACAACACAGTGAGATGAGTTTCGCTCCCAAGCACCCTCACTGGGTTCAAGGGGTTCTTCGGGAATGACCCAACCTCGCAGTACTTCAGGTGCTCCAGCAGGGCTAGGAATCCCACAGAACTTTGCTTGTCTATCCCTCGCAGCTCTGCAACAACACAGTGAGATGAGTTTCGCTCCCCGGCACCCACACCGAGTTCATAGGGTTCTTCGGGAATGACCCGACCTCACAGTACCTCAGGTGCTCCAGCAGGGCTAGGAATCCCACAGCACTTTGCTTGTCTATCCCTCGCAGCTCTGCAACAACACAGTGAGATGAGTTTCGCTCCCCAGCACCCACACCGAGTTCATGGGGTTCTTCGGGAATGACCCGACCTCACAGTACCTCAGGTGCTCCAGCAGGGCTAGGAATCCCACAGCACTTTGCTTGTCTATCCCTCGCAGCTCTGCAACAACACAGTGAGATGAGTTTCGCTCCCCAGCACCCACACCGAGTTCATGGGGTTCTTCGGGAATGACCCGACCTCACAGTACCTCAGGTGCTCCAGCAGGGCTAGGAATCCCATAGCACTTTGCTTGTCTATCCCTCGTCGCTCTGCAACAACACAGTGAGATGAGTTACGCTCTCCAGGACCCAGACTGGGTTCATGGGGTTCTTCGGGAATGACCCGACCTCACAGTACCTCAGGTGCTCCAGCAGGGCTACAAATCCCACAGCACTTTGCTTTTCTATCCCTCGCAGCTCTGCAACAACACAATTAGATGAGTTTTGCTCCCCAGCACCCTCACTGGGTTCAAGGGGTTCTTCAGGAATGACCCGACCTCACAGTACTTCAGGTGCTCCAGCAGGGCTAGGAATCCCACAGCACTTTGCTTGTCTATCCCTCGCAGCTCTGCAACAACACAGTGAGATGAGTTACGCTCTCCAGGACCCAGACTGGGTTCATGGGGTTCTTCGGGAATGACCCGACCTCACAGTACCTCAGGTGCTCCAGCAGGGCTAGGAATCCCACAGCACTTTGCTTGTCTATCCCTCGCAGCTCTGCAACAACACAGTGAGATGAGTTTCGCTCCCCAGCACCCACACCGAGTTCATGGGGTTTTTCAAGAATGACCCGACCTCACAGTACCTCAGGTGCTCCAGCAGGGCTACAAATCCCATAGCATTTTGCTTGTATATTCCTCGCAGCTCTTCATCAACACCACCGTTAGATTCTCCTGGCCGATCTCTTCACGTTACCAATAACACCTAAAATGTTCTAGGAGAACCAGGAACTCCATAGAAAATTAGCAATCAAAAACTTTGACCAGTTGTATTGGTTATTTATAGATTGTAGCTGGATAACTAAAATTGTTTAAACCCAAACACCTTAAATATAAATATATAATTTGAAGCTTATTAATCCGCCCAATGTGTCTGGCTTCCTTTCCTAGTCTTTCAAGATTCAGAGTGTTGTTATTGATTTGGGGGTTTGCTCTGGGCGAAACATCCAAAATATTTATAATGGTATTTGTGGTAAAAGCAACAAAACTCCAAAATAGTCCAACAGTAAAAGTGGTGCACATAGGTGAATCGGAATCACGTTACAAAGGGAAAGTTCCAGAGTGCTGTTGTTGATCTTGGCCTCCCTATCTCCCTATAAGGAGGCCAAGATCTTAGCCCAATCCACAAGAAAAAACCTATGGGTTGTGTATATCAACCGATGCTTTTTGTACTAGCCGCTGCAGGGAAAGTGAGCACAAAAATATCTTTCTTCCAGTGGGCCCACTTTAATAGAAGAGATATACGAAGAAAGGGACGATTTAGGTGAGTGAGTACAGGTTCGGTCAGTTGACTACACCAAGTCAAGAGGAGGCCGTTTGCCTTGCTGGGCCCTCGACTTCTAGTGAGTCTGAGGTCTCCAGCTAGTCCTGGACCGGACCCACGAACTTTACCCCTCAAACTTGGTACTCCTGCACTAACCTCTCCTGGGGAACAAGTGATGTTAGCTTGGGTTGAAGTTATATAACTGCCTCTGATTGTGACAACATTCTTAAATGTACTTAAATGTTTATAGTCAGACAAAGAGCTATAATCCCACTAAGGGTATCCAGAATGTTTGTTTATTAAGAGTAGATTTATCACTGTCTAGCTAAATCGAAAACATACAGTAAATACAAACTCTAAGAGATACATCACCATTTTTAAATAATAATAACTTTTGAAACTGAATGAAGCTCCTCTTCATTTTTTCCAGTTGTATACTGAAGAACTCCATCAAGCCAGATATAGACGTATGAAAAAATAACCCAGGTAAAAAATAATGTATTTACAAGGAATAGTCAAAAGATTTTTAGACTCCTGGTTTGATTTTCATATTATTACATCTATCATGGTGTCAACTGGTACTTACTGAGGCCTCCGACATCCTGGTCGTGGTTCCAAACATGGGCGACAGCGCGGCCGGTGATCATGAGGTTGATGAGGCACTGGCTGCCGTAACCATACTCACCATCTATCATCGGCTCTGTCACATCCGTCACCTCTGTGTGTAGTTGCTCCAAGCCCTATCATACACAGTAACTATTAGTGTTATGATTAACACTATATTTTGTGTTGGTTACTTAGGAATTAAAACGTTCAACGTGGATGATTTATATCCTGACTTTATCATGTGTAATACGTATAAGATTCTCCATGCCAATTTTTTTACATTTCAGATTAACCATGGTCTTAAGTAATCCTTGGCTCCCTCCTTATTCCAGGTATCCATGTTGTAACATATTGAACATCTCTATATATAAAATTGAATGTATGTCTGTATGTATGTCCTTTATGCGTTGCCAAACTACTCATCCGATCGCCATGAAATTTTAGGAAGTTGCTCTACATGTGTCCGGGAAGGTTTTTGAAAAAATATTTTTGAAAACCCCATAAGTTTCCATTTTATGACATTTTAAATTTCTAATGTTAACCTTATGGAGAGTAAGTTTGTTTACAAAATGTCTACAATGAAAACATTTGATTTCTTAGCTACAGCTGATTGGTTTACTTTCCATTAGCTTTACTATCCAATGCCATCTGAATCATTCATTAATGTTAAACTATGAAG
Organism: Nephotettix cincticeps; assembly: GCA_023375725.1. Lineage (NCBI taxonomy): Eukaryota > Metazoa > Arthropoda > Insecta > Hemiptera > Cicadellidae > Nephotettix > Nephotettix cincticeps. The sequence goes on from CM041790.1 coordinate 75,669,685, forward strand.
TAAATGTGTACTGTAAAAAATGAACAGCTTTATTCACCACGTTAATAGTTTACGGTTTTGGGGGATTATGTATTTATATTTTTATTTTCTGTCTGATTAAAGTCACGTGTTTATATGATTACAATATTTATAATATTACGTTTATTATAATAATCAGCTGTTGTATATCTTTCCTATAAAAGCCGTATTACAGTTAGGTTTCGTTTGGGTTTGGATTCGATATAATATTACGTTTATTATAATAATCAGCTGTTGTATATCTTTCCTATAAAAGCCGTATTACAGTTAGGTTTCGTTTGGGTTTGGATTCGATTTGAAAATTGTGAATTAATCCACTCAGATTTATTTGTTTTATGGGAATGTTATTAATATGTTTTATCATTTCAGTATTGTTATTCACTATGCAGGGACCCAGAATATATAACCTTTCACAATGAAGCCGTATTGCTATTCGACTTCAGAACATGGCCAATCTTAAAGTTAACATGTGTTTACTGTGAGGCGTTACGAAGTTCGCCGGGTCAGCTAGTTTGTTGTTATAATTATTAGTTATCACAGACATCTGGATTGACAATAAAAGAAAATAGGAAAAATGCTTAAGCATTCTCCTCTGTTATAAAAATCTGAATTATATAGTAGATCCTCCCATATCCGACCTGAGAGGACTAGGCCATGGTCATAACGGATATCAGGAGAAGAAAATCATACACCTCATACGTAGACAAACAACTACAGCTTACTGAAGTTTAATAAAACAGGACTGTACCTAAAACACATTAAAGGGAACATAATGAAATGTAACAACCAAAAAATTGCAATAATTATACATAAATGTTTCTACAAACACAATAAGTCATTCACAGGACCCCAACGAAGGGGGGGGGGAATCATAGAAGGATGGTTGGACACCACTTGATTAGATATCAGGAGAAGTCGGTCAGTTATTGGGAGATCAGATAAGGGAGGTGAAATAACTAGACAGATTCAGAATTACACCTATAAAAGGTTTTATTAAACATAAAACTACTGCATTCCTTAGATATTTACAGTTTGAATGTAAACAAAAACATAATGTAAATAAAATCATATGTTAACAAAAATATTAGATAAAGAATGAGAACTAATATGACATTCTTCCCCACTTCATTTTGAGGGAACATAGTCTTGAAAATGCCTGGGCGGATGACGTTCACGTTGTGAATGTTGTGACTGTTGTTTTGAATAATTCTGATTAGAATATCCAGAGTCAGTCGGATTGATAATGTCAACAATTTCCAGATTGTTTTCATTGTAGGCGTCATCTTGCCCAAAAGGAGCTAGGTGACGAAGGGATACAGTCTCTCATCTCTTCCGTCTCTCATCCGGATCCTTGCATATTGGGGACCGGCATCAATCAGATCCACAACCTCTACTGCAGGCGAATATTTATTTCCCAGATTGAATTTTTTTAGAAGAACAGGTCCGGGAGATGTAAGCCAAGTGGGAAGAGATTCTCCATAGAAAGACTTCCTCATGTAATAGAACATTCGATCATGTGGAGTCATGTTTGTAGCCGTACATAGTAAACTTTGAATAGCGTGTAGGGCCTCTTCTAACACTTCTTCCCATTTGCTTATGTGCATATCTCTAGTCTTTAGGGCTAAAGTTACCGTCTTCCATACTATTCCATTGTACCTCTCAGCCTGTCCATTTCCTCTTGGGTTGTAAGGGGTTGTACGGCTAGATGCAATACCACTGAAATTGAGAAATTCACTAACCTCTTGAGATAAAAATGATGTACCCCTGTCAGAATGAATATAAGAAGGCATGCCAAACAGATGGAAAAGATTCTGTAATTTTTCAATGACAGTGGCTGAAGTCATGTCAGTGCAAGGAAACGCAAATGGAAATCTTGAATATTCACCCACCACAGTCAAAATATACTTCTTCCTGAGGTTGGTAATGGACCCTTGAAATCAATATTTAATCTTTCAAACGGTTTTGTTGCCTTAATTAGTTCCCCTTGAAATTTGCAAAAGTTAGGTTTCAACTCGGCACAAATTCTACATGATGATGTCATTTTCTTGATTCCTTCAAGCGACAATGAAAGATTTTTTGTTTTGATCCAGTGATGAGATCGTGTTACTCCAGGATGACAGAGAGATTCGTGAATCTGTTTCAGACTAAGCTGGCCAGTGACAGAACATACACGAGAAAGAGTATCCGCTGCTGAATTTTCAGATCCTTTCCTGTAAACTATACTGTACTTGAAACAAGACAGTTCCATATGCCAGCAGTTATTAGTTTAAAGGGTCTTCCAACCAAATAATGTCTCCAGTGTTTCAGAGATTCTACGATGGCTTGAGCTTCTTTTTCTACAATAGAATGTTTACGTTCAGTTGGTGTCAAACTTTTAGAAAAAAAGGCAACAGGTCTTCCTCCTTCAGATAGTGTCGCGCTTAATGCATGATCAGAAGTATCAGTTTCCACAGTGAATTGTTCCACTCCCTCAATAGGCGATTTAACAGCTAGAGCAATGTCATTTTTCAATCTGTGGAAAGCTTTGACAGATTCGGATGAAAGAGGAAGTTTTCGGTTGTTACTGAATATCTGAATCTTTTCAGAAAATTTAGGAATGAGATTAGCGTAATAAGAAAACATTCCCATTGCTCTCCGAAGGGTCGAAGTGTCTTTTATAGGTGTAATTCTGAATCTGTCTAGTTATTTCAATTTATTAAACATAAAACTACTGCATTCCTTAGATATTTATAGTTTGAATGTAAACAAAAACATAATGTAAATAAAATCATATGTTAACAAAAATATTAGATAAAGAATGAGAATTAATATGACAGGAGGTTTTATTTTAGTTCCGATAGTTTGCTCATATAGGCCCTGACAGAGAAATTTAATGGCTAATTGTATGATGCAACAATTGAAAATTCATCGTGAGGAAGTGCTGCCATTAAATAAACATGTCTAATTCAGAGTTTTGCTGCCCAAATATTAACCCTCCAGCTGCCATTCGCCGGATTCCGGCGAATTTTTACACCCCCTAGACTGTCATTCGCCGGCGATAAAACCGGCGCGACTTAATCTTCTCGTAGCTGTTCACAATACATCACAAATGAACTTTTATGTATACCATTGTAAAGACGAAATCATAATCTACGTCCTTAGTACTATTTGTAATTTTTATACTCTATGCATTACATCGTATGATTACATTTATTTACGGGTGTTACGACATCGCGCCAACAGCTGTTGAAGCCGTATGCTTTGCATTGTGTTAGAGTCGTGCTATTGGGTTCAATTCAATTCAAAACATCTTTATTCTTCAGCATATACAATATACAGGAATGGTGTCAGTGTTAAAACTATTCTAATTGAATATTAATACAAAATTGTTTAAAACTAAATAACGTTGATAGCATTTGTATGTGTATGGAATAAAATATGGTATTTCTAATCATATTAGAGCTCATCAAAGGAATATAATGCTTTGTTGATGAGAAAGATCTTTAATTTAGGCCCTTTTTTTGTAAAAATACACGAAGGTTAGTGTTTTGTTGTGTATTTTGCGTGAATTTTCTATAATAACATATGAATTATTCATAACACCTTTCTCCTTGTACTTATTTTTATAAATATATATAGGCCTAATGTCATTCTTTACAATATTTTTATAATTTATTTGGCGATTATTCTCATAGGTCCCGGACTCAGCAGTAAGGGTTTTGTGTACATATAAAGGTTTTTGAACATGGGTAATTTTATTTCTTTTTATATAGCTATGTAAGTACAGTGGAACTTGGTTATAACGTCATTGAAGGGACCACACAATTAATGACGCTATATCCGAGTGACGCTATAAAAGAGGGTACATAATTTTAATTTAAAACCGAGGAAAAATAGGGAAACACATTTTTTACATGAAATTACGACATTTAATGAAGGTAATTTGAAATACACCGTAAGTTTATGTTTATGACTGACTGACTACTCTACTATATAAAAAATCGAATTTGAAAATATTGCAATGAAGTTCGGCTTGGTGAATTCGATTTTAAAAAACAAGCCCGAACACACGTCTGCTATCTTACGTCCCTCCTCACAAGCTCTTATAACTCACACCTTTTCTTCAGCAAAACCTTTCTCTTAACACTTGCCATTATTATTTTTTTTATTTCAATACTGTATTCACAAATTAAAATAACGAAAAAAAAACTGTAAAAGACATACACTGAACTAACGATATCTACACGACTCTATAGGTACGTACGAACGGCATCACAGTGCTTTGATGCGACGTGAGTCACTGACACTGACCTTGATGACTGGCGACAGCGGATATAGGGTAGGGGAGGGGGTTGGGGTGGTTAGCGGTAAGACAGCAATAAAATGCCGTTTCTAAAAATAGAATGTAGCTAAACAATAGCCGTAGCCCTCACGTTGCACCACCGACCAAAATTTCTCTATTTAGCTATATGTTGCCTTCATCTCGGCCCGATTTTCTTGACGTTATATACGAGGTTTGAGAATTTACTGACGATATATCCGGGGTTTTTTCCTATGTAAATACATATAGTTTGGCAGGACCTAAAAATAAATGACGTTATATCCGAGTTGACGTTATGGCCGAGCCCGCAATAACCGAGTTGCACTGTATATATATTCTCATTCGTTATGACATTTCAAACAAAATGGCTATTTCAGATTTTTTATTAAAAAATTATTTGAGCAATTTGAGAGAGCGCAAACATGATGAAAAAAAAATTTTTTCATAAAAACATTTTTTTTTACATAAATAATTTTTTTTCTTACATATAAGTTAGTATTTTTTATTTTTTCCTTGTAGCCTGTTTTATACTGAAAACGAAACTATATAATATGCTATACTTTGCATAGTATCTTAAATTGTTATGGTTTTTTAAACATAACCTGAAAAATGGCCAAAAATGAGGTGGCATTCCAGTGTGAAATGATGGGCAGCTGGAGGGTTAAAAAAAGGAAAATCTGACAAAAACAAGGGAGGGTAGGAAAGGAAGAGTTGCAGTGAAAGCCTTTAACCTAGGAGGTAACTGAATAAAAAGTAGCTGCTGGTGCTAAGCTTGGGGGTTAGGTGCTAGGCTTACAACCTGCCCTGTACAATAGATTTTTACCTATCACCAAAAAAAATGCCTCAGAACAGAGTTGGGACGTAAGAAATAAAGACTGGCTCAATACAAAGAAATTGAGATTTAGAACAAAGACAGAAAAAAATCAGCTTTAACTGGCGCAATATACCTGACGCCAGTTCTTGTGAAAGTATTTAAAAGAATAACGATAGGAGTAGCAGAAAAATTTTCATGGAAACTAAAAAATAGATGTAAAGTACCTGCTGAGCAAGTATAATGGGATAGCTATAAGAAACAAATAAACAATAAATGGGACGATTTGAAATGCATTGCCCATGAAATTAGAATGGAGCCGTGTGGTTTGGTAAAGATTTGGTTTAATCAAGAATATGAAGAAAAATTGAAGCAAAAAAACAAACCCAAGTAAAAACTTAAGACAGACTCGAAAAGAAGCAATCAAACTTTTAAGAAGAAAAGTAAAAAAAATATATATATATAACAAAAGTTAACCAAAATATTGATTATTTAACATTTTTACCTTAGTGTACATGACAGAATATAGAAACAACAGGACACCAAAAGTTTCTCTCAGCATCTGTATCCTCTCTAAGTAGAAAGCCTCCACTTCATCTGAACTGTCTACACTGTGTACTCTACAAACAAAAATAAAAATAACAATTATAACTTCTTGTTAAATTATAAACTCCATAGGATTAGGATGCAAAATTTATAATTATTTAAGCTAGACAGTAAAATGCATCCATAAGTGGCACAAACTGCATTGAAATTTTCAATCAGCATTTCAAAGAACCAAAATCTTGCAATGTAAAATTATGTTAAGTAATCTAAATTTGGTGTAACAAAATTCTTTGTATTTTGAGCAATTCACAATGATGAAAAGGTGTAAAATTAAATAAACAATTCTTAAATAATTAATAGTTTAGAACAGATACAAATAATTAATAGAAATCCAATAAAATGTTTGTGAATAAATAAGTTTTTAATTCAAAAATAACTAGTTTTATACTTAAAATCTATTCATCAAGTATTTAAAACATGGAAAGGCTGCTTAAGTCACAAAGTCCAACTAACCTCAGTTGTGAATGGAAATAAGTGTGGTCTAATTTAGGTTCATTGCCACTCAACTTGGAGTCGTCAGCACTCTGTTCGCTAGTCTCGCTGTTCGGAACATGCTCTTGATCATTCATGTGGACCAGGCGGTACTTCTGTCCTCCATACGCCTGGCAAAGGATCTCACACGCAGCACGAATCAACAGCCTATTCACTTTTTCTGCCTCTACCTGCAACAGACCATATTTTAACAGCTTTAGCATCCACAGTTGCAAAGATTAAAACTTTGTAATATCTATCAGTTCCTCGACTTGAAAATTTGGTTGCTAAAAGATACAAAAACCGGAGGCGTCTTATTGACTCTCTTCAATAAATTCAATGTTTACAATTAACTACCTACTCTATATATAAAAGTGAATGAATGTATGTATGTCCTTTATGCATTGCCAAACTACACATCCGATCACCATCAAATTTTAGGAAGTTACTCTACATGTGTCCGAGAAGGTTTTAGTAAAATTTTTTTTAAAACTTCATTAATTTCCTTTTATGGCGTTTTGAATTTCTAATGTTAACCTAATGGGGACTAAGTTTGTTTACAGATTTTAACAATAAACACATTTGATTTCTTAAGCTACACCTGTTTGGTTCACTTTTTTTTAGCAATATGCTTTACTGTCCAATGCCATCTGAATCATTCTTTAATGTAAAACTATAAAGTAAATGAAACAAAAATACACAGTAGTAGGACAAAGTAGTAAGTACAAAATGAACAGAGTTATTTGCCATATTAATAGTGGGACCGTACTGTGTTTAACCGCTGAACGCTTTGGAGACTGTTGGATGGATGTTCTCACTCGCGCCACATTCTCTGGTGTTATTGCAGTACGAGGTCGGCCAGTTGGTTTTCTTTTTAGTGCTGTCTTAAATTTGACATCCACATTCTAATCGTTTTCGCGTCAGGAACACTATCACGTCGGCCAAGTTCGAATTGAATCCGAAACGCTCGTTGAGTAGAAATCACAGAACCGCCATTTTTAATAAACTCCTCCACATCAAACGCCCGATACTCACCGAGCCAAGCCATGTCAAACACTGAAAATGGCACGTACGCCGCTACGGAACAATACCCCCTCCACATCTCTATCCCCACTACAACTCACGCGGTGGCTTGCTCAAACCGGGGAGGTTTTTTTGCCGGACCCGGTATTTTCTGTCCGATTAAAAGTCACATGTTTATTTGTTGGTAAAATAAAAAATAAGAACAATGTTTATACATAGGCCCTATTAAATTTATTATAATAATTAGCTGTTGTATATCTTTCCTATAAAAGCCGTATTACAGTTGTTTTGTTTGGGTTTAGGTTGGAGTAGGAAATTGTGAATCAATCCACTCAGATTTATTTGTTTTGTGGGAATGTTATTAATATGTCTTATCGTTTCAGTATTGTTATTCACTATGCCGCGACCCAAAATATCTAATCTTTCACAACGAAGCTGTATTGCTATTCGACGACAGAACATGGCCAATCATAAAGTTAACATTATTTACTGTTAGGCGTTACGAAGTTCGCTGGGTCAGCTAGGTTCATATGAAAAAATAAAATATTCAAAAGAAAGACAATACTTACCTCTCTCCAATTGCTTGTCCATGTTTCAGACACAAGTGACTTGATGATGAATGCTTGCATTGGGGCTAGCACGGCACAAGGCCCGCCCTCCCACTGAACAAGAGCTGTTGGTTCATCAGCACTGAAATGAAATCCTGTAAAAGACAAAATCATTATTGGAATAGTTCTAGTTATATGTACAAGGCTATATAAAAAAATTAAATTATAATACAAGGGCTATCCATAAAGTAGACTACGTTTTTGTCTGTTTGTATGGGGAAAACATTATAACCAAAGGTGGAGTTTTATATCAGTGGGTCCTAAAATTTCAAAACCGCCAAACTAACGTTCAGGGCGAAGATGAAGTGGAAAACCCAGAATATTCACTGCCGAACTCGTTCTTCCGCTTCGCAGTATGAACATAAGTTCATAACATAAGTATGCCTGAACATAAGTTCTGCCATTTTTAGTTTTAGGACCCAAAACGCATTCCATCTTCAGTGAAATTATGTCCCCATACCCTTCACAAAGCTCCCAATAAATCTGAATCGATTTAAAGTTTTTCATTCAGAAATCTTACTAATGCAGGCACCTCAAATTTTGCAGCATTATTAATTGACCCAGAAATTTTAAGCTCCCACAGTAACTCAACAGAGTACAATACAAACCTCTGACTGGCACGGTTAGATGTTCACTTTGCTGCATAACACCCCCCTGACACTAAAATGGCACTTGTCATATACAGTAGCTCACATGGACAAATACCCCCGTCGCAGCAGACCTGCATACTCAGCAAATTTCCAAATCAATAATATGACAATAAAAATGTGACAAGATTGATCAATCAATAGCTGTTGATAAATTATTTTTTTATTTGATTTTATTTTTTGTGTATTTCTACGCCAGTGGCATTTTTAACGTTTTGATGGGGAACGGTCCAAACCCCGGTCTTGTTACTACCTAACGTCGACCTGTTGTTAGGAAGCATCATTAATTAGTAGCCCAATGACAAATGGCGACTGGGTCCAGATTCGACCCTTGCTGGATTCGATCCGGCGACCTTCAGTTTTGAAGGCGGGTATTATAACCACTACACCACCCAGCCAGTTAGAGTATTATTAGAGTATTTGCCTATTCTCTGTAACATTAACATGGGAAAGAGTATGCAGGTTTGCTGCTTTGAGGAACCCTAAAAGTAGATATTTTTACCATAAAAACAATTTTTATTCTGAACATATACCAAGTTTTATCATTATCTGGACATAAATAAAGGAGTTTGCCTATTCTCCATAAGATTAACATGGGAAAGAGTAAGCAGGTTTGCTGCTATGAGGAACACATAAATTATAATTTTTTTAGCAAAAACGTATGAATCCCAACCACATGAAGCTAAATACAACGTTTCATCCAAAACTATCGGTTAATAAGGAAAATATTAGTTTTTCCTTATCCTCCGTAAGATTAGCATTGGAGCCCCTGAATATAATGTACTATGTTTAGATTTTTAATATCTCAGTAACCGTTGGAGATAAAGCAAAACTTTAAGGAACTAAACTGTGTAGGTTTTTAGGCTGAAAACGCAAAAAAACCCATTTTTGGGTTTCTTGCAAGGGTACAAACCCCCCCTCCCTTCGAGCTACCTGTTCCGATCAACTGATATGTCTGGATTACAAACTCATCTGGGGCAAATGAAGGAATACACGTTTCTACCAAATTTTGTCTCGAACGGACCATTTTTACGAGAGTTATCGTGTTAACAGACATACATATATACAATTACAATATATGTACGGTATCTATATAATTGTTATAAATCAATGCTGAGGTCATTGACTGATACTATTCTGTTGGTTACAGCCTTAGACCAATCCAATTCTGTTACTCGCAAGCCATCCTTATGTCCAGAATGACAGTACAGAAGGCAGGATTCAGTAAAATCCCACACCCGCACCAAACCATCATCTCCACAAGATGCAAGGCAATTTTTGAAATTACCCTTGCCAGGAGAGAAAACAACCACATTTATTTTTTTCTTTTTGGGCTACATTAACCCTAGAAGTGGCAAGCTTTTTACTCTTAACTGTAACATAAAAATAATTACTAATATCTTCTTGAAATATTTAAGTATAAACAAAACAAAACATAAAACATGCCCCCCCCTTATGACCACTAACCACAAAACAGGTGTCAATCCCAATTAAGTCTACAAATGCCGTCAACATTCACCCAAGCCGGCCACCATTTATTTAAGGTGGGACCCCCCACTCCCCTATACCACACATTTGTGGTAATAATTTGTGGTCAGTAATGTAGTTGTAGTAAATTGTAACCCATTGACTTAGCCTATTGTACGTTATTATTGTACTTAATGGCAATAAACTTCTTGATTCTTTGCAAGCCAAATTGGGATTGCTCATGGTCAGGATTCGAACCCTAGCACTTCCAAATGGCTAGAACGTTATGTTCATCAGCGCAGCGTGTTAGCTGGTTCAGCCACTCAGTGCATAGGAGTAGAAAGCGCTTACTTGGTTATAAGACATGCCCAGTGGCAGTCTAGTGCACTACAAGAGCAGATTCCGTGGCTTGCCCCTAGAGGGCAACATGGGCACGTAGGCGCTAGTGTCTAACAAGTTCACTAAACTGACAACAAATGCCTCCACCTGCCACTTCTTATTGAATTTGTAAATGTGTCGTAAATGCAGGTTAGCTGCCTTGATAAACATGTAAACTATGATTTTTAAGCATAAGATCTCAACCACATAAAGGTAAATACCAAGTTTAATTCAAAAATATTGATTGATAAGTGGCATATTGATTTTTCTTTATCATACATAAGATTACCATTGGAGCCCCAAAACACAACATAGGCGTTAAGTTTAGATTTTGTAATATCTTGGTAACCATTGGAGTTAGAGAAAACTTTAAGAAGCAAAATTGTGTAGTTTTTTTAGCTGATTCAAAAATGGTGAAAAATAAAATTTAAAAATCTTTTAAAATACATATGAAAAACAAAAAAAACCAATTTTTGAGTACAAATCCCCCAAACTACCCATTCTCACTGACCGATACGTATGGTTTACGAACTCATATGATTTAATGTACAAATACACGTCTACCGAATTTGGTTTTGATCAAACCATTTTTACAAGAGTTATCGTCTTTACAGACATATATATATTTATTTATTTATTTGTAAATTTTAACGACATTGTTCTTGGTCTCTGGGCACCTAAAGATGAATAAATAACATGGACCAGGGCTTACGCCTTGCTATGAAATCTATGGTAATAGCTTCTTCCCTATTCAAAATTTGCTAATAAACTCTTGTAAAATAATGAGAGCCCTAGTCTGTTTAACTAATAGGTTAGACAACCTTTGATAGATCTTAAATGTTATTTGATAATGAACAATTTCGCTTAAGGTATTAGAGCTTACATATCTTTGAAACAACAAAACAACAGTATGTTAAGTAAGTTGCTTAATTGTTTGCTCACCCTGGGTCCACCTTTGGAAAACATCTTCCTTCACATTAGTTCCCCACATAAGCTTGATAATTTCATTCAGTTCTTCATTAGTTTCATCTTCTGAAATGTTAGCAGCCATTTGTGTTACAATTGTACTTACATTATCGAACTAAGCACCGTTAAAAAATAGAATCCTAACTTCAAACATTCCAAGTACATAACCTAAGACAAAATTATTCTATTTTATACATTTTTGACTTGACGGATTCAGATTCGACGTTTTAGAAGAGAAATTGTGTTTCATGTTCTTGTTCTTATGACCGGCCGCATACAGACCACTAGGATCAAAGAAGACTATTATAATAGATGTTAGTCCACGGTAGAACAAATAAATTATTCACATATTTCAAATTATTATATATATATATATATATATATATATATATATAAAATAAGATTTTTATATGTACCCTAAAGCTCTCATGCACCTTTGCCCTATTTTATTCAATGACTTTGTGAATGACCTTACAAGTTTATTACACTGTACTGTGTTCTGGGATACTAAAGCTTTTCTATTGTCTAGAAACACAAAATGAGAACCCTAATAATTTTTGTAGCAACCACAAAATAGAGAACTGCGCAGCTGCATGGTCTTTTGATACCTTGAAGAAAGATAAAATCCCATCACTTTGCTGATGACGTCAAATTGTATTCTACCGTCTCATCTATAGAATACAGTGCTTATCCACCACAATATGATCAATTACTGGTGGAATCTTGTTGTGAGGCTAATGGTATGAAGCTGAACACGTATAAGTGCTTGACTATTACATTTCACAAAATTATGTCACTCGTAGTGTTTTCTTACCAGCTTAACCGGGCTGAAATTGTGAGAGTGAACGAAGTCCATGATTTAGGTTTAATTCTGTCATCTTCATTTAACCCTGCACCTCATATTGCACGGACTTGTGCTAAGGCCAACTGGAATCTTTGGCTTATATCCTCAGAGTATCACACTTCATTCGTCAGCCTGTTTTATTCTTTCTTCCCCATTTTGAGTATGTTCCATAATTTGGTGTTCTCATCAAAATACCTTGTGGAGATTATTAACAGGATCCAGACTAGATTTCTCCGAGTGATGGGCTACCGTGCGTCTTAATTTCCGCTTTCTTGAACTACTAGTTGACATGTTGGCCGCTCGACTTCGTCTCCCTTTCTTGATGGAGACCAGAAGAGACATACAAAGTAAACATACATACACATACATACATACATTCACATAAATTCATACATACACATACATACATTCATACAAACACATACATTCTTATAACACATACATACATTCAGACAAGACATACATTCTTATAAGATCGTCAACCAATTCATTGACTTCCTTGCAATTCTCAAACGTATTGACTTCGGCGTACCCTATGGTACCAGTTCTGTTGAACTGTTTGCTAGACACCATCTTGGAACTAGATATGAACAAAATGACCTAATATCTCGCATTCAGATGAAGGCTAATCTACTCCCCCCTGAAATCGACTCATCTACTGCTTAAAGTATCAGAAGAAGTCTCCTGACGGCTAACACTAATTATTAAGACTTGTTTTGCCTTATTTACCGGCATACCAGCACGTTTGTATATCTATATATTTACATAAATCTACACATTCTATTTATATATTACTCTACCTGCATATATATTTTCGTTTGTTAAAAACATGTTGAATAATTTTATTGTTGCTATTATTTCCATATATTTATTTATTGTTATTGATGTTCATCTTAGCATGGTGTTAATTAATTATTAAATCACAGCTTTGTACTTTACACTTACTTTTGTGTTTGTACTCACACACAAACACACGTATATATATCTTTCATTATTCATTGTAAAAAAGGTTTTCCGCCAAATAAATAAATTCTACAAAACAAAATTATGAAGCTATAACACTTGATCTTACGTATAGGAGTATAAATATATTACCATTTCTTTATTTTTTATTCGGACTATCCAAGTTTTACACTTGAAGAAAGTCTTGGCGGTTCACTAGAATATAAATCCAATGCTTTGGATTTTTTTTAGAAAAAAACATTTAATTTACATAATTAATAAATATAAAATTAAGAAAAGTTGCCATATTGAGGTCTTGGGGATGTTAATTAATAGGTTCAATTTTACTAGAGACACATCGTTTATAGTACTTTATACTGCGTTTTAGATTAAATTGTAATGAAAATTTTGGCCTGAGGTCAAGCAGGCGCAAACAACATGTGTGAAACTGCGCATAATCGAGATACTGAATAAAGGTCACGTGATCTTTTTTCGTCGTCTTCTTCGTTCTACTCTCTTCATCGTCATGTTCAACGCTGTTACAAGATCGGCTGCGGGGGTTCTAAAGGGCCTAAAACCCTTGAAAACCCCTCAACTACTTCAAAATGAGGCAACTACAATTCTTGGAGCCCTCAGTGGAACATGTGAGTACCATAAATTGCTGTTAATTATATTGCCTTTTCCTCTTTTCCGGTACAGAATGGTGGCGATCGCCATTTCGCTTCAAGGGTAAAAGGGTCGTCATGAAAATCACTTTAATGTTGAAAATATTACACAACTAAACATTTGTAGGGCCGGCTGTTCATTGTAGACTTGTGTCTTTTACATCTCTAAAATCATTTTATTTTTCTGTAGTTTATTTAGCTGATGTACAAGAATTGCATACTCAGTGTTTTCTCTGCTGCTAGTCGGCCTCCATTTTTCATAGGAAGAGTTGATATGAATATTACAGATATTTTTATGCCTTTCTGATTTAATTCGCTCTTTTACCTTATTCTGATCAAGGGCAAAGCCAAATCCAATAAGGATTATCTCAAGAATGATGATAGACAGGGAATTTGAGAAAACCCAAGATCTTCACTTTCTAAAACCATAGGAAATTAAGAGTTATCGTGTCTTTAATATCTAACAGCAATGATTTAAATTTGACAAAAAGTGTACTTTTTTGTACAAACATTTATTGTAGAGCCTAATAAATGAAAATCAGGGGTTTTTAGCTCTCAGTTGAAAATTTAAGCCCCCAGCTGCCATTCGCCGGATTCCGGCAATAAAACCAGCTTGACTTAATCTTCTCGTAACTGCTCAGGGTAACTTACATCAAAAATGTACTTTTAAATATACCATTGTAAAGAGGAGATTATAATCTATGTCTTTGTAGTATTTGCAATTTTTATACTCTATGCATTACATCGTATGATTACATTTAGTTACGGGTGTTACGATGTTGTGCCAACAGCTGTCTGAGCCATATGCTTCTGCGTTGTGTTAGAGTCGTGCTATTAGGTTAGTGTTTCGTTGTGTATTTTGTGTGAATTATTTATAATAATATATGAATTATTCATAACACCTTTCTCCTTGTACTTAGTGTTATAAATATATGTAGGCCTAATACCATTCTTTACAATGTTTTCATAATTTATTTGGCGATTACTCTCATAGACCACGGACAAGGTAGTAGGCCTATGGGTTTTTTGAACATGGGAATTTTTATTTTATATATATATATAATTATACAAGTATAGGCTATATATTTTTATTCGTTATGACATTTCCAACAAAATAGAATATTTCAGATTTTTTATAAAAAAAATGTTTTGAGCAATTTGATGGAGCGCATGCGCAAACATGATGAAACATTTTTTAACACATTCGCTGCTACCAAAAAATGATAATACACCTCCAAAAACTGAAAATATTTTTCACTTAAAATCTTACCTTTACTAGTAGAAACGACGTTATCTGGCACCAAAATGGAATTTCCAATGTCGCATCAATGTTCCTGGGCCCCTAAAATCCATGGTCCACCGGTGACGCAGTAGCACCGCGCGACGAAATGCCGCCGGTCCAACGGACCGCGGCTCGTTCCGAAGCCAGATTTTATTATATTATTGGCATATTTTTATATAATAACGATGGTATAAATGTATACAATGTTTATACTTATATAAATGAATTATTTACACTATTTACAGTCCTCCCACCCTCCCTTTTTATACTCTGTTTCTTATTCCAAATTATCATGATACTGCTGAAAGCACTGGCCTATACACAGTCTTGGTTTGTCAGCACATGTGTCACAGTAAAAGGCTGTTTTTACCCTTTTCCCAGTTTCCTTCCAGCATGTTCGACAGTTCTTCCTGAGTAACCGATTTTTGCCATCACGTTCGGTGCTTTTGACGCACTGATGTGCACTTTGGCGGGCGCGCTTCTGAGCCGGGGACTCCACTAACTCGGCACGAATCGGTGCGAGGGATTTGATAACTTTCAGTCTATAGTCGTACAGAGTTTTCTTGTCATTGTACATACTGTACAGAGCATGGGAATTCAGCAAAATCATCTGCACAATATGAAAAAATTTTTTTTAGCTCAGCATTTGATCAGCCCGGTCAACCCCACTCATAAAAGCGTTGTACTTCACGATTGGAAGTGGTTTCAATTTCTGCTGCTTTCGACTATTCGTAAATGTAATCATATCGTTTTCATGCTCCGTCGATATGTAAGTTACAACTCTTTTGTCCCGCCATTTCCCCACCATCACACCATTCCCGTATCTTGCAATTGTCTCTCCTTCCTTTAGCTTCGCTGATTTTACATCCTCCGGTATGTTTTTCCTATCTGGACGCAGAGTACCAGTAGAGTACGTTTTATTCGCTAAGAGCCGGGCTGACAAACTGACGCTATTATAAAAATTATCCATGTACACAGCATGTCCGTTTCCCAGTTTCTCCTTCAGCAAATGCATTACAACCTTCTCGGTGTGTCCCTTCCCTCCTACCTCTTTGTCAGCAGATCCAGCATATACATGGAATTTCAAAATCAGCCCCTGGTGCTCACATAAGGTATACAGTTTCACCCCGTACTTGTGTCGTTTCCCCTTGATATATTGTCGAAACGACAATCTCCCTCGCCAAAACACCATTGCCTCGTCAATAGAAAGTTCTTTTTGGGGATAATATACTTGGTCCATTTTATTATTGAAGTAGTCCACGATAGGTTTGATTTTTTTTATGGGCTCTTCACGCTCCATTTCATCAGTAGACTTCGTAAAATGTAGGCAACGGAGGATACTTAGAAACCTGTCGCGGGACATACATTTTCGGAACACTCTCAAATCGAAATACTCATCAGTTTTCCAGTAATCTTGAATTCGATTCAATCGAATTGTCCCCATATGTAAAATTACCCCAATGAATGTTCTTAGTTCCGGGACAGTTAGGCTTTTCCATTTGTTTATGCGTGATTTGGGGGTCAACGTGGGTTGGAAAAATACTTTGAGTGCGTACTCATTACTTCTCTTGCACACATCTTCGAGTCCGTTCAAGACCAAATTTGGTAGAGACGTGTATTCCTACAAATGCTCGGACGAGTTTGTAAACCAGAAAAATCGGTCGATGGGAACGGGTAGTTTTGGGGGGTTTTGTACCCCAAAATGGGGTTTTTGCGTTTTTCACATGTAATTTTTAAAAATTTCAAATTTTATATTTCACCATTGGAATCTGCTTAGAAAACTACACAATCAAGTTCCTTAAAGTTTTTCTCTATCTCCAACGGTTACCGAGATATTAAAAAACCTAAACACAGTACGTTGTATTTTGGGGCACCAATGTTAATCTTATGGAGGATAAGGAAAAATTAATATTTCACTTATTAACCAATACTTTTGGATAAAACTTTATATTTAGCTTCATGTGGTTGAGATCTATCCATTTATGCTTAAAAACCATAGTTTATGTGTTTATCATGGCAGCAAACCTGCATACTCTTCCCATATTAATCATATAGAGAATAAACAAACTCCTTTATTTATGGACAGATGTTGATGAAAGTTGGTATAAATGTTATGATAAAAATTATTTATGGTAGAAATGACTACTTTTAGTGTTCCTCACAGAAGCTAACCTGCACACTCTTTCCCATGTTAATCTTATGGAGAATAGGCAAATAATTCTCATGTTTATGGACAGATTTTTATAAAACTTATATTATTACAGTAGAGTCTTGCAAACTCGGCCTAATGTGGACCCAATGGCGGCCGAGTTAGCGAAATGCCGAGTTATCGGGAAAAGTAGGTTTAAATGAATAAAAGTCCTTTGATAGGTTATATGTACTGTATCATGTTATTATTCGTCAAGTACACCACAGAAGGCATTACATTTGAATTAAATCGATTTAAACACTACATAGGAACATTGCAAACATAATACGAAAAACAAATACAGTTCTGTACATTGTAAATTATTGTTTTGTAAAAAAGTTAGTTATTGTTTTTTGTTTTTCGCACCTGGCCCTCTTGCGAGCGGCATCGTCACGCAGACGATGGAGAAACAGGATGTCCATTGCCGAAGCACCTTGCTGCTCAAAATACGTCATCACACTTTCAACAGCTTTCAGTCCCTCGCTGTGACTTATTTTTCTTCAGTAGGCTTGCTTTTATCCTATAACTGTCCCGTTACAATTGACGCTCAAGGTCAATGCCCGCTCGCACGGAGAATACACTCGTAGATTCAATATTATCGCATTCGCGTAGTATTTTGGTTTTACAAGGTCAAAATAATTTAATTTTTTACATTTAAATTTTTTTTCCATTTTAATCTTCTGTGCGGCCGAGCGGGGCTTGAATGAGGTAAAGTGTGGATTAATAGTAGCGAAACTAGGAAATTAAGTAGGAAATGCAGGACACCAAATTGTTACACAGTAGCCATCTTTGAGAACAGGTATGGGATGCTGACTTCTCAGTTTTCAATTGAGTTTAGGTGGGGTGTGGCGGGAGATTTGAAATGAATACTAGATTAGGATTTGGATGGCTCGTATAGGGTACTTGAAATATGTAAAGTTGGATAGGAGGAAGAAAGAAATAAAATAGGAATGATAGGAATGGCTACTTGGAGGTCACAAATTGTGGATAGTTGTGAGGGATGGTCGGTGGATGTGGTGTTCTCTTGTGTGGATTAACGTCCGCACTACTGAATACCACGTTAATCCGCAAAAGATAATCCTCATAATTAGACCAATTCGTAATTCAGAGGCCATGGTTTGGATTCCTTGTTAAACTTTATGTCCATTAGTTGCCATCGGCTGTTGGGCTATTAACAGTCCTGTCTAATGAACATGTCAGCCTTAGTTAGTAACAAGACTACAAGATCGCGTCACAATCATCTTACATTCAATCCCCATTCATACTTGGCTTAAAATACCTACATTGTAGTATGGTTGCCATTTCAATGATCTAATCTAATCTAATAAATATGTATAAGATCAGATTTAAAAATAAATTAGATTATCTGGCCTTAACAAATCCTATACAATAAAAACATTCACACATTATACCTGATTTACTGCTAAAACACAATGAATAAAATAACTCCGACAAAATTGTCAACAAACAAGGTTAGCAAAAGGAAAACAGCTGGCCTTAGTGACTTGCGAGTTTTCCCATTAAAAACAGTATGGGAGCGCACAAATACTGGCTAATGTCATATAACAACTAATTTCAGTCACTAAACATTTCAACAAAGCCGCCATATTGGTTTTGTGAGTGCATAGTGGCTAAAACAACATCACCATGCACTCTATCGGTTGTTTCGCTAATAACAGCGCAGTAAATGTAGCAAAATGATTGATTGTGAGTAAACACGTTTACCGCGCCGTGCGACCCTATTGTGCTGCGAGAAAAGGTGTCAGCTACCCGGCTGATTAATGCACTGTTAAAGTTTTGGTGAGTCGTAGCTTATTGAAGCAGAAGTTAATCAAATACAATTCACGAGTTAAAAAGTTCAAAACCTGGTCCTGCAAAAAATTATTGGGTCTGGACCGCTTTCTCTTAACCCTCCCAGTGCCTAATACTTAATTCCTCAGTGCCGGCCCATTTTATGGAATTAAGCAGAATAACGTTAAAAAGTCCACAAAAAATACAGTCTGAAGGTTTTACATTATGTTTTATATATCAGTGTAAAGCTAAAATCATGCAGAATCAAAAAACATAAATAAAAGTTACTCACCATCAGAAGATAATAGTTTCTGGTTGTCAAAAGTCAAAAATTATTTTTTTGGAAAAATATTTTTCCACTGAGCAGTACTTTTACAATTATATTCACAAACACAATAACATTTCCAAAATAGCAGTTTTGTAGAGAAAATCATAAGCTTCAAAAAGGCATATTCATATTTGCAATTATTACACTATATATTTACATCACAGGTAAAACACTGAGTCCTTACACCACAATTATTCACTCCGAATCACTGCTAGAGGCCTGTCGTTTTCTCCCCTTCCGTAAGGGCCTCCAAAAATGTTCCAGAAGGTGAAAGCATTCCCTGTGCACTCCAGTATTACATCCAGGGCACCAGTACCTGCTCCTCTTTTTTAAATTTTTTGCTGAACACACTTCACAAAACCGTGAAAGCTGTCCCGGAAGATGCTCTATATGGTGATCCGATCCAGGGTCACGTCCAGGTCCAACAGCAGGTTGTTCTTGTGCAGAAGCCAGACTGTCTATTATTGAGACCAAAAAGTCTTTTCTTGAAATTGGAGTATCTGTATTGTTTTTGTATAAAATGTATGCATTAAAAAGGCTCATATCAATTAGGTTAAAAAAGATCTTCTTCCAGTATTTGGAAGTTTGCCGGCTACAGGAGGTGTGGTAGATGGATTTGTCTGACACATCAACTCCACCCATGGATTGATTGTATTTGTGTATTACCAGAGGTTTTACACCTTCTAATCCTTTTTTACTTCTAACTAGTTTGTCCTCTGCGTGGCATGCTGTTGTCAACAGGTATACCGGTTTCCTTGTCGCCTTTTGCCTAAACCCTACCAACAAAGCTTCCTCCCTCCTAAAATAAATACTCTCTCTGGCTCCAAGCTTCTGACCAGTACATATTTTACTGAGATGTTTTGAATTTTTATTTATAGTGCCAGTCATGTATGTTTTCCTGTCAAAGAGCCTTTTACCCAAGGGGAATTTTGTGTAAAATTGGTCCAGAAAAACATGATAGTTCTTATCGAGCAAATTAGATTCTTCCATTGTGGTTAGAATGACTTTTTCCGTAAATGGTCTTGGATCTTCTTTCAAGAAGTCACTTCCACTGTACAATTCCACATGCATGATGTAACTGGTCTTGCTATCACAAACTTCAAACTTTTTTATGCCGTAACGAGAATGCTTTTTGTTAGGTAGGTATTGTATAAAAGCACAACGATTCTTCATACCTACTAGGCTTTCATCGATGCAAACGTTTTGACTCGGTATAAAGTGGTGTTTGAAAGTTTTGTTCATGTGGTCAAGCATATGCCTTATCTTAGACCAAGGATCATAGCCTGGCTGCCCACGTCTAAGAGTTGGTGCCATTGTGAGATGCAGGTTACTATTGATTTTAAAAAACCGGTTACGGGACATAGTTTGGCTATAAAAAGGAATGATCTGAGAGGGTCTTGTGTCCCAGTATGCAGCCATCAAGTTCCTGACAGTTAGGCCCATATTTATGAGTATCGAAAAGTATTTTTTTAATTCTATTACAGTGACATCAGACCATTGCTGCAACCGAGAAAACCTTGTCATTTCATTTGAAGCCCTTTTGTTTTGAATTTTTGTGTTAGCGTAGTAGTTGGTATGCTTTACTATGTTAGTAAGTATATTGAGGGGAAAGAAAATTGAAAAATAATCAATTGGGTGTGAATTTCTGGGGGGCAAGTTCTTAGGCCCACAAGACCTTACTTGAAAATTCTCCTCAATATTATTTTCAGGCTCAGGAGGATAAACTCTTACCCATGTGGGCTGACTAGGAGCAGGTAAGGGAATGGCAGTTGATGTTGAAGTGTTTGACATTTGCAAATTGTCAGCAACTTGAATAGGCCTAGGCCTACCTGTATCTGGAGAAGATGCATCATCAGAGGACAAATCACCAAAGTCTGGGACGTAGTCATCCCCACTTCCACTTGAAAAATCTTGTAAGGAAATATTATCTGGTACTGCTTCAATATTTTCCCCAATATCACTATCACTGTCATATTCATTCAATATATCTCGGATATCGTCCGATCGTAGGTTATTTGAATCCATTTTAAACCTAAACAAACAACAACAAACCAATTGAGCGGCTGCTGTCGTCACTGTCCAGTGTCAGAAAAATAAGAACTTTAGACAGACCTCAGGAACACAGCTGACTAAATCAATATTTTTTTAATGGTGATATTACTATATAAGATGTTTTGCTGAATCCATTGATACCAAAAACGAGTAGTTTATGCGGTAAATATAAGATTTAGACGTGATTGAAAGCAGCGCTGCATAAATACGCACGATCGTGCGTTTGGCACTCATAATAAGCATTATAAGCGCACGATCGTGCGGCGCGGCACTTGGAGGGTTAAAAGCCCAGAAAAAACTATTTGTCGGATGAGCTAATTTCTACTAAGGTATTGGCCAACTTGTTCCTTTTTTTTCCTAAGGTAGGCCTAATCCAGATCACCTTAGTTACAACGACAACGCATCAGCTGTCAGCAGCCGACGACACAAGCGAAATACGAAAAACAAATCAATAGTACCTATTAAATTTATTTGAAACAAAAATCAAATGATAGAGTAAATGACTTTCTATCGATTGGTATGTAATCAAAGCATTTAAATAGAGGAGTCATTTAGAAATATCGTCTTTTTCAAATGCGCCGTTCATATGGCGTCGCCCTTTTAGAAGGTACCTATTTATGCCGTAATTACAGCAATAGCCAGTTGGAGGGTTAAATATAAAAAAAGGTTTATTTGTAAAACAATGATTTTAAAATGTTATGACTTATCGCCATCAAAACCAGGAGAAGTTTATGCCCCCAAAAATTCTAACAGCTATTTTAACTTATTTTCTGTTAGTCTGAGTGATATTTTAGAAATTTTTATGGTAGGCCCTATTTAAGTAAACTTTTGACGAATATTTAAACCTAAAGAGGATTAAATAAGTACACTAATTGCACTTCAAATGTTATGACAGAATGAGTTACTTACTTTCTGAATACCAAAAGCCATTTAAGATCAGCTACACAAATACAATATTATTTTCTGTGTTTTCAGATGTAGCTTAAACTCCCACTTATATATAATATATGATATTATGTTGCAGCCTACGCAACAGCGGCAGCCAAACCTGCAGCAGGTGCCGGATCCAAGGGTAGGATAGTGGCTGTCATTGGTGCCGTTGTGGATGTCCAATTTGACGACCAGCTCCCTCCCATCCTCAATGCCCTCGAGGTCAAGAACAGGAGCCCCCGACTGGTGCTTGAGGTTGCCCAGCACTTAGGTGCGTATTGAAATGTACCATGGTCTACTAGACTAACTGTGACCCACCAGTGTTAATTTTTTTTAGAAAACAATCACGCTCAAAATACTTTAATTTCTTTACATACTTTAAAATCATATCTGAAATTGTTGTTTAAACTGTTGTATAATGTTAATTTTTCTCTCCTTTCTCCATTTTATGTTGGATTGACTTTTTTTAAGATGAGCTTGTACTGTTGAAGATTCCTAAATACAATATTCTTTATTATATCAAACACAACCTGTGCTTTTTGGCTGTCAACTAACACTTTGTGAAGATATTAACTTATATGAAATATAAGATTGATTTCTTTCTTGATTTTCTATTACGTGAGTTGTTGAAAACAGCCCAGTAATATTGTTACGTCCATTTAGGAGAGAACACGGTGCGCACCATTGCTATGGACGGTACCGAGGGTTTGGTGCGCGGCCATGAGGTGTTGGACACTGGCTACCCCATCAGGATCCCAGTCGGCGCAGAGACCTTGGGCAGGATCATCAACGTCATTGGTAAGCTACCTAATAGTGTGGAATTATGAGTTTCATTCTCATATTGTAAACCTACCGTAACTTTATTACAATGGAACGTTTCGATAACAAACCTCAATGTACTCGGTATAACGTATTATTTTTCACTCCCCTAGAAAACACCATATAACTCAATATAAAATTTACCCCTATATGGTGAATAAAATACTTAGAAAGCCCTCTATATAACATATATTTTGTGTGGTTGTTAGTAATTTTCTTACCACTGTATAGCAAATATCTGTAAGAAACCCCTATATTACGAACATAACCTCTATATAACGTATTCCCACGGTCCAGACCCATGTATTATTTTTAATTTTTATCTAGGCCATAACTCGAGCGTAATTTCCCTTACTTCCGCCCGCCTCACATAATATTCATAGAAGGTGCACATCTATTACACCTATTGTTAAGACCTCATTGCATATCGTAGCAGTGGTTCGTGTGTGATTGTGATTAAAACATGGTGTGTTTTTTGAGTTGGTGCGAGAAAAATGGCAGGGAAAAATAGTAGAAAGGCTCTTAGTGTGTAATTCAAAGATGAAGTAATAAAAATCATAGAAGAAAACCTGCATATGGAGAAAGTGAACATTCCTAAGGAGTTAAAAATAACACCAACAACTCTTCAAATAATAGTAAAATATAAATAGAAATATGAAGACAAAGGTGGACTTTTTGGTCAGTGTTAAAAAGATTTTTATTCAGGCCATTGCCTGAATCACAGGATGTTGAATGTTATGGATGAAACAATGCTGTGACAAAAATATATCTGTTTCGGGATCCGTACTTCAGGGAAAAGCTCAACACTTGGCCAAGGAATTGGGCCATAATGGTTTTTGAGCAAGCAATGGCTGTTTAATGGCCTATCCGTAACAGTATAACACAGTATATTGTATACAGTATAACAAAAATAACATAATATGCCTAAAAATCTACTTTAACCCTCCGATGGTTCATTGACGACGCGTCGGCAGCAATAACGCATTTGCGGTGGTTCATTGCTGATCGTCAATTGCTTTCATTGATTTTTCAGGCTAAAATCTTTTGCTAAACCATAGCATATTAAATATACCCAATTTTGGTTTCATTAGAAACAGCAGATTTCACTCTTTCTTTTTGTGAACGTACTATACAGCTAGACTGTGACTGGACAGAAATATTACTTATAATAACGAATAGCTGATTTTGAGGCTTGTTTGTGTCTACAATTATTGATTTTTTTGCACTAAAATCTTTTGCATAGTATATTAATTTTGGAATTAAATGACTCACATTAGTGAATACTTTGTTAAAAAATAAATTTTTATAGATATTTTAAAATAAGCTTATGAATCCTGGGAAACAGCCTGAACTATGACGAGTAATATAGTGAACCTTTGGAGGGTTAAATAGAGGTTGGATACTTATCCTTTTTTTCAATATCCTTTTTTTGGAGGTTAGGACTACCTCCTATATTACAAACTTTGGCAAAATTCAACCTCGTTTACAAGAATACCCCTATATAAAGTATATCTTTCCTAGTCGCTTAAAACTTGTTTAATTGAGGTTCCACTGTAATTAGATTTGTGTAAAAATATAATTTGAAATGTACTTTCTTAAACTACGTACAGTCGATACATTTGTAAGATCCTGTGAGTGATGCATTATTTCATCACTGTTTACTTTGCTGCAGGTGAGCCTATCGATGAGAGGGGCCCCATCAACACCGACAAGTATGCTGCCATCCATGCCGATGCCCCCGAATTTGTGGACATGAGTGTCGAGCAGGAGATCCTGGTCACTGGTATCAAGGTGGTCGACCTTCTTGCCCCTTACGCCAAGGGAGGAAAAATTGGTTAGTTGGCCTACTGAAATAATTAAGACTTTAATTTTTATAGATTTATTTATCAATGATTCAACAAAATAATTGCTTAATAATATTCAATAATTGTTTAAATAAATATTCAAACTAATATATTTAATATTGTGTGGTAATTAACTCGATACAATCTTTCTCGTACGCAAAGTCAAAAATTCAACATAACAGAGATACATTAGCTACTACAAACCTCTCCACCCTGCAGGGTTGAAACTGTTTCTTGAGTTCCTTAATACTATTTTATGTTTTGTAATTTTTCCCACTATACTATAGGTTAAGACAGACTGATCACAATTTGTATCGTATGGCCAGGTCTTTTTGGAGGAGCTGGTGTTGGTAAGACTGTATTGATCATGGAGCTGATCAACAATGTCGCCAAGGCTCATGGTGGTTATTCAGTGTTTGCCGGAGTCGGAGAGAGGACCCGAGAGGGTAACGACTTGTACCATGAAATGATTGAGTCTGGTGTCATTTCCCTCAAGGACAAGACATCCAAGGTAGGCCTAGACTAGTCATTATTTGTGAAAATTATTATATTGGTAATTTGATGAGTTTGGGAGCATAAAAATGGTAGTAACATTTGTTTTAAGTCAAAATATAATTTATTTGATTAAGAATTTAGTTAATTGTCCTTACATGACAAGTACAGTAGAACCTCGATTATCCGGGGTAATCAGCGGGAGAGGAGGCACGGATAACTGAAAATACGGTTAATCCGAACAAAGAAAATAATTCAAAGTATTCACGTAAAAACCGCCCTAGTTTCTTATTAATACATCATTAGTTGTCAGCATGCTTTAAACAGATCTTCGTCACTGATAACTTCAAATGCGGGCATTTTGTTATCGCATACAAACCATTATCTTATTTACAAAGATTATAAACAACTTAATTTAATTAAAAATATTGCAATATACAGACAAACTAACAGTTAAATTGAAACAATAGATTTAATGAAATGAATTGAAAAACTAGTTCAAAACAGTAACTCATAGACAGAATAATCAAAACTGGCAACTAAAAAATCAAGTCAGCTGAGCTGTTGTTCAAACAAAACACGGCTGAGAGGAGGGGTGATGACTCATCGTTTTCTGGCAGTCTCCTTCCTTATCTCTCTTCCTTTGTCCGTCTTCTCTCTCCCCGCTCACACACATGCGCAGTATCTATTGCGCAATCTAGTGCATGTGTCGTCATGGCCACGCGCCAATCAGATACTGAGTTGTGTTGTGAACAGCTGTGTAATGAAGGAATATTGATAGTCTGGCGCTTGCTTATTTCGTCAGAATGTTGATCGATATTTTATTTTTCATTCAAGTTCGTGTTTATCTACTCTTTAGTTAATACCCAGAATATTTTCAGTAAAATTATTATAATAATGTTCAGTTTGTTACAAAACTAATTTTACGTTAGTATAGAGTATTATTATCACGTATTTGAGATGTAAAAAGATTTCATGAGAAAATTGTTAATGAAAAACTTCTTTTAAAATAATAATAATTTTTTGCCAGTTTTGGACCCCGGTTAACCCGCCGCCCGGTTGATCCACCCCCGGATAATCGAGGTTCTACTGTAGTTGAATATATTGTTCTAGTCAGGATATATATTTTTTTGATTTTATGCCCTTACAATATATAAAGGCACTGGGTACAAGTTCACCATTATGTTGTTATATTATTAACTAGCGTTGCACTTTGCTGCGATGTACGAAACAGATTAATTTTTATTTTTTTTATTTTGTGTATTTCTACGCCAGTGGCATTTTTAACGTTTTGAAGGGGAACGGTCCAAACCCCGGTCTTGTTACTACCTAACGTCGACCTGTTGTTAGGAAGCATCATTAATTAGTAGCCCAATGACAAATGGCAACTGGGTCCAGATTCGACCCTTGCGGGATTCGATCCGGCGACCTTCAGTTTTGAAGGCGGGTATTATAACCACTACACCACCCAGCCGGTTAACTAATTATACCAGCCGCCAGGAGAGAAGTCCGTTGAAGGCGGGGCCAAGACAGCTGGTGATTTTGAGTTGCCGAACTCATTTCTAGCTTTTTTAACTTCAATTATATATATATATATTATTTAACAATTCACAATGTAGGGCTACTTTTGATAATATGATAAATAATAAAACAATTAGTACCCTGTTTTTAAACTTTAATGGCAACATGTTTCGGTATTTATGCCATTTTTACTTTCTCCCCTTATACGTAGTATATGGAGAAAGTATTGTTTTCGTCAAAATTTTCGAATTTGAGTTGAGGGTGGATATATCCGTTTTGGGGTCCCCTGAATCCAAAAAAGTGGGTTTTGACGTGATGTCTGTCCGTCCGTGTGTGTGTGTGTCTGGATGTGTACAGTGCCACAGCCTACCCCGTTGGTCCGATTTAGATGAAATTTGGCATGTATGTATATATTCACGGTATCTCCAGGTGTTTTTTTCATTTTTTTGAATTTTTGATTTTTAAGGGTAGTTCACCCCTAAAAACCCTTAAAAAACGTGAAAAATCCAAATTTCTCAAAAACGGCTCTAACGATTTTTATTAAAATTTGACAGTTTATAGTGTACAGAGTACTAAATAATTTGACACCACCCGCATATCTGTAAAAATGACGGTTCAAAAGTTATGGGCTTTTAAATGTCTAAAAAATTAAATTTTTTAATTTTCAGCGAAAACAATAAAAGTAAAGTATAACTTGACTGGCACCATTAAAACCAGCTTAAAAAACTAAACAAATTAGTAATTTGAATTATTTGTCTACGACTAACGGTTCCAGAGAAAAGTTAAATTTACTGTCCACGATAAACGCAGTACGTTGTCTGAAAGCGCCCAATGTTATTCTTATGGAGAATATAAAAAAATCAATTTCTTTCTTACTTTCCAACCGTTTTCCATGAAACTTGGTATGAAGCGTAAGGTCAAATCACCGAACAAAACCAGCTCAAAAAAGCTTGGTGTTACGGGGGGGGGGGGGTTGTACCCCCCATACAATTTGAACAATTAATTTAACTTTGTCTCTCGTGTTTTTATTTTTAGAAATTGGATGATTATTTTTGAAACAATAAATTATTAAATGATATTTAGATTAACTTTGTAGAACATGATAGTTTTATTACAGATTGTCTTTTTTTAATTTACTTAAGGGAGAAAGTATGTGTCAGTTCACTGGTACCGTTTATTAAAAATGGCTTGAAAATGGCATAAATGCCGAAACATGTTGCCATTAAAGTTAAAAACAGGGTACTAATTGTTTTATTATTTATCATATATATATATATATATATATATATATACACTTTATACTTTATACTTTTATACATACATACATATCCTGTCCCGTTCCGATTATCTTCGGGTCTGGGTGTTTACTAGGCCTCTCCATCTTCTTCTGTCCTTCCACAATTCTTCTTCCTCCACATACTGCCATTGTACTCCTCTTGCTTCTACATCCCGTTTCACCTCGTCGATCCACCTTCTTCTGGGTCTTCCTCTAGGTCTTCTTCCATTCATTTGCAGCTCGCTCATTCTCTTTGGGATTCTTACATCTTCCATTCTCTTTACGTGACCGAACCATCTCAATCTCGACTTCTCTACTCGTTCTCTCAAACTTTCTTTGACTATTCCTCCTCTCAGCTCTTCATTTCTCATTCTATCTAATCTTGTTTTACCTTTAATCCCTCTTATAAACTTCATTTCCCCTGCCTGAACCCTACTCCATTCCCTTTCTGTTATGTTCCAAACTTCTGCACCATAGGTAACTATCGGTATATAGTACGTTTTGTACATGGTAACTTTAGCTTTCTTTGGTATATCCTTATCCCATACTAGATGTCTAACACTTTGGTAAAATCCTGCGCCTTTCCCTAGTCTCGTTGTTACCTCTTGCGCCATCCTTCCATCGTTCGAAATCACCGTGCCTAAATATGTAAATTTCTCTACCAACTTAAGCGGTTTCCCTTCTACTTTTAAAGGTTGTTCCAATTCCCCATCTCTTCCAATCACCATCACTTCACTCTTTTCCTTACTTATTCGTAGTCCTCTCTCTCTCATAACCTCTGTCCATTTATCCAGTTGTCTTTGTAACTCTCCTTCATTTCTACCCCACAACATTATGTCGTCTGCAAACATTATAGTTCCCACATTTCCTCCAGCACTTTTTATTTCTCTCCACATTTTTTCCATTACCACATGAAACAGTATCGGTGACAAAATGCTTCCCTGTTTCAGTCCTTTCCTTATATCAAACCAACTGGTATACCCTTCAACTGTCCTGACTCGACACTTGTGATATACTTTTATATATATATAAACCTAATCTACACTACGTGGATAATTATATTACAGTTATAGATTATTATTTATTATTAGTGATACTATTTTATTCGTAACCCTATAATTACCGCTACGCTATTTCTAACACTTGGCGCAGACATTTACGTAAATAGTTATAAAAATCTCACTTTATAACTTACGGCTATAAAACCATGCATTTTTTTTAAAGTAGATAAAATGGGCTATCAATCAATATGAAAATTATATTGTTTTATTTATGTTTAGCAGGAGTAGGCTATAGGTTGAAATCCAGACTACCAAAAACAATACTTAGTCTTTCATGTTATGAGGCCTATAAAATTATTTAGATACAAGTAGTAGAAATCAAAGACTTACATTTGGTTTAGAAATTTAATAAGAAATAAGAAAATACATATTTATCATGGGTAATATACATAATGACCAAATTTAACAATAAAAACCCAAACATATCGATGTAACTGTGCCAGTACTGATACTTGGCGCAGACGTTTACATAAATAGGTATAAAAATCTCACTTTATTAATTAAAGGTATAAAACTATATAGTTTTTAAAACTAGATCAAATGGGCTATCAAGCAATATGAAAATTATATTGTTTTATTTATGTTAAATAGGAGTAGGCTATAGGTTGAAATCCAGGCTACCACAAAAAATACTTATTCTTTCATGTTATGAGGTCTGAACTTATAAATGTAAGTAATTAATAATTTGATTACTTGTTGGATATTACCGTATAATTAAAAAAAACATTTTACTAACCTTATTTTTTATAGGTCTGTATAGGTAAATAACCTTAAAAATTATATATTTATATTTTCAATCTTCGGTTTATTAGAACAAAATACAGGTTATTACATATTTATTTATTTACATTGACATAAACTAATTAAAAATGTAATAACCTTAATCACAAACTCAAATAAATAATAAATAATAAAAAATGTTAGTTAATATAGTATTTAATGACATTATTGACACGTTTTGCTTGAAAACAAGAGGCAGCGTACAACATGGCAACAGCGCGGTCGCGTCCGTGTCCTATTGGCTAGAGCTCAACGGACTTCTCTCCTGGCGCTTACTGTAGGTTTAGATTCGCTAGGAAATTTGAAACAATATAATTATTATTATAACCTTTCTCAAATTGTGGCCTATCCAATATTTTAAGTGAAATTATGTATTAGAAAAAGTGTGTGGTGTGTGGCAGGTCGCCCTGGTGTATGGGCAGATGAATGAGCCCCCAGGCGCTCGTGCTCGAGTGGCCCTGACTGGACTGACTGTGGCTGAGTACTTCCGTGACCAGGAGGGACAGGATGTGCTGCTGTTCATCGACAACATCTTCCGCTTCACCCAGGCTGGGTCAGAAGTGTCTGCCCTGCTAGGTCGTATCCCCTCGGCTGTGGGTTACCAGCCCACCCTGGCCACTGACATGGGTACCATGCAGGAGCGCATCACCACCACCAAAAAGGGCTCCATCACTTCAGTACAGGTACTCTATAAATTGGTAATCTTATTTATGTGAATTGTAAAAAAATGTGTTCAAGGGAAATCTGTCCAATCCATAAAATGTTAACACCTAATTTAATTTCTTAATTATGTCATCTCTACATTATGTCATAGTCTATCGTCATTTAATCCATCATCTTGTCAACTGAGAAAGGCCAATTACGTGAAACTGATAGAAATTAGTTGGCCAGATATAAACTATGTTTGGTTGTTGGGCTCTCAATTTTTAATTCTGATATGATTTGACTGAATAATTTGGCCTGAAACACATGAAAAGATAAACTCGAAAATTCGTATAGATTTCACTCAACTATATATTATGATGATCTCAGAAAATTACACAGTAGATAATTGTAGAATAGCTTACATGTCTCGGACAATTGATTCTTTAATCTATACAAAAAGACAATTGGTATTTCTTAATAAGGTTATTAAGTGTTTCCGATGATGTTTGTGAATGGACAAATATTAACATTAAAGGAGCTAAAATTAGCTTTACCAAGCATGCTCCTCAATCACAATCTCTCAGTTGTTCTGTCCGCACCACAGGCCATCTATGTGCCAGCTGATGACTTGACAGATCCCGCCCCTGCCACCACCTTCGCTCACTTGGACGCCACAACTGTGTTGTCACGTGCCATCGCTGAGCTGGGTATTTACCCCGCTGTGGACCCCCTTGACTCCACCTCCCGTATCATGGACCCCAACATCATTGGCGCTGAGCACTATAACATTGCTCGAGGTGTCCAGAAAATCTTGCAGGTCTGTACATCATGTAATGTTGAGAATATTTGTATCAGTACCATTAACAGTGATAGTTCAGTATAATTTAAAAGATTTTTACAATTTAAAACTTTGTTGCAATAAGCATTTTATTAAGTGATGTCAAATCTTTTAAAAAGAAGTATACAACATAAAAGAGAGTAGATAGGAGGGTAAGAAAATCAATCATATGATTGCAAATGAAATCTATGAATATATTATCATGGTTGTCCATTGTAAGTGAAATCACTTTGATTGCTTAAGTAAAACTGGCTCATACTACTCTTAGGGCCG
This sequence comes from Nephotettix cincticeps, assembly GCA_023375725.1. Lineage (NCBI taxonomy): Eukaryota > Metazoa > Arthropoda > Insecta > Hemiptera > Cicadellidae > Nephotettix > Nephotettix cincticeps. The sequence goes on from CM041790.1 coordinate 75,701,551, forward strand.
GTTGACGAGATCGGGGTTTCGTAGTCCGGGGTTATCGTTGGTCTTGGCCAAATTTAACCCCGGACTAAAAATCGGCTTGACGAGACAGAGATTAAAATGCATTTGGTCGAGAGCAAGCTTAGCCGAGACCAACGCTAGTCCTGGGTTAACAGCGGGGAATGGCAGGGAATTTTCGCTGGGAAGGTTGGCAAGGGCCACATCCGCTATATCTTCCTGGCTACTCTTTTCTTTCGCGAAATGTCCCAAAACCAAAACAATGGGATGGCATTGCAGGGTGGGGTTTTTAATAAATAAAAGCGTAAACCCACACACATGTGTAATATAATATTAATGTAATTTATTTATAGACAAACAAAAATTATATTATAAAATAAGTAATCATATATGTATGCTTTTTCTTTGACTAAATTTTTGACATGGATATGTCTTAGCTCTGTGGGGGGGGCGTTAGTGATTTTACTTTCTCCCCTTATACGTAGTATATGGAGAAAGTATTGTTTTCGTCAAAATTTTCGAATTTGAGTTGAGGGTGGATATATCCGTTTTGGGGTTCCCTGAATCCAAAAAAGTGGGTTTTGACGTGATGTCTGTCCGTCCGTGTGTGTGTCTGGATGTGTACAGTGCCACAGCCTACCCCGTTAGTCCGATTTAGATGAAATTTGGCATGTATGTATATATTCACGGTATCTCCAGGCGTTTTTTTCATTTTTTTGATTTTTAAGGGTAGTTCACCCCTAAAAACCCTTAAAAAACGTGAAAAATCCAAATTTCTCAAAAACGGCTCTAACGATTTTGATTAAAATTTTATAGTTTATAGTGCAGAGAGTACTAAAAAATCTGATACCACCCGCATGTCTGTAAAAATGACGGTTCAAAAGTTATGGGCTTTTAAATGTCAAAAAAATCAAATTTTTATATTTCAGCGAAAACAATAAAAGTAAAGTATAACTTGGCTGGTACCATTGAAACCAGCTTAAAAAACTAAACAAATTAGTATTTTGAATTATTTGTCTACGACTAACGGTTCCAGAGAAAAGTTAAATTTACTGTCCATGATAAACGCAGTACGTTGTCTGAAAGCGCCAATGTTATTCTTACGGAGAATATTAAAAAAATCAATTTCTTTCTTATTTTCCAACCGTTTTCCATGAAACTTGGTATAAAGCGTAAGGTCAAATCTCCTAACAGAACCAACTCAAAAAAGCTTGGTATTACCGAGGGGGGGGTTCCCCCATACCATTTGAACAATAAATTATTAAATGATATTTAGAATTACTTTGTAGAACATGATAGTTTTATTACAGATTGTCTTTTTTAAATTTACTTAAGGGAGAAAGTATGTGTCAGTCCACTGGTACCGTTTATTTAAGATGAAAAATATGTAACATGTTTCCATAGAAACTACCAGGGCAGTTATTGAATTCATTGGATGTTTAGTATAAAATAAACGGTATCAGTGGACTGACACACACTTTCTCCCTTAAGTAAATTTAAAAAAGAAAACCTGTAATAAAACTATCATGTTCTTCAAAGTTTATCTAAATATCATTTAATAATTTATTGTTTCAAAAATAATCATCCCATTTCTGAAAATAAAACAAGAGAGACAAAGTGATATATTATTTAAGTGATATATATAAGTGATATTTATAAGTGATATTTATAAGTGATATATTATTATTGATATATTATTAATTGATTGAATTGTATGGGGGAACCCCCCCCCCACAGGTCATACCAAGCTTTTTTGAGTTGATTTTGTTGGGTAATTTGACCTAACGCTTCATACCAAGTTTTATGGAAAACGGTTTGAAAATAAAGAAGATATTGATTTTCTTAATATCCTTCATAAGAATAACATTAGGACAACGTACGTCAGACAACGTAAAGCGTTTATCATGGACAGTAAATTTAACTTTTCTCTGGAACCGTTAGTCGTAGACAAATAATTCAAAATACTAATTAGTTGAGTTTTTCAAGCTGGTTTCAATGGTGCCAGTCAAGTTATACTTTACTTTTATTTTTTTTTTCTGAAAATTTAAAAATTTGATTTTTTACATTTAACAGCCAATAACTTTTAAAACATTCCCTTGAGACATATCCATGATCTAACCTATTTCCCTCAGGGAAGTAAATAGAAATATTTAACAGCAGATAGCCTGCCCTTATTGCCATCGTACCATTTCAGATTTAATATTTGTCGTTTTTCTCCCATTCTTTTCTGCACAAACTTACGATGCTTTGGATTCCTGGTTGAGTTTTTCTTAGGTATCTGTTTAAACTATGAGTAAAAGTATTAATTTACCTTGTTATTTAAAAGTATACTGTACTAGGTAATTATTATTTAAATTTACCTATGTTTAGCAATTTTTTAACAATCGGTAATGAAAAAATAAAAAAATAAAATAAAAAATTTATAGGTAGTACAATTGTTCAAAATTTAATGAGGATTTCGAATTTAACATTATTTTTAATTTAAAAAAAACGATAAGCGAGCAAATGAGATAATCCCGACATGATGTCCCGTTAACCCTGGCCCCCCCTGGGGTTAAGTCCGAGTCTAAGACCATTGTTCTTTTTAGCCGAGACCAAGCTCTTTGCGCTAGAACTTGACTCGTCAAGCCGACAGTTTATCTTTTTTAGTCCGGGGTTATCTATGATTGGACCGTCAAGCGAACATTTTAAGCCCGGGTTTATCCCTGCCATAATTGCCTCGAGTCTAACATTTTGCGCTCGGGCGTAGCTAACCCCGAGCTCGTCAAGTCAATTTTTTAGCCGGGGCTAAAAAACCAGTTATAACTGGATTTTGCGCTCGGACTTAAGATAACCCTGATCTCGTCAACCGGCCCTTAGAACTTGAAAAAATTATTCTCATAATCCTTCCCATTATCCTTTATTCCCATAAAATAAGGAAACACTAGAATTAAATTTGACATCTCATCTTAAGATAACAGAATTGGTATTAGTTAACAAGATGAATGTTAATGTTAGCAAAACTAAATTTATTAATTTAGATTTTGACTTTTCAACTCCTATTGTTTACCAAGGACTTGACTGTCTGAATTAAAATTGCCATTGTAAGAAAGTAGAAAAAGTAACTACAGTTAAATATCTGGGGATCACTTTTGACAGTAAAATGACATGGGAAGGGCATGTTGTAATTGGCCATGCTAAGATATAGCAGGCTATTAGAAAATTTTACTTTTTAAGAAATCTTTGTGAAGGACCTTTGTTAAAGTCGCTTTATTACGCCTTAGTAAATTCACGTTTACAATACGGATTAGCATGCTGGGATGGCACCTTTAAATCATTAATTAATAGATTAAGAACAACTCAAAAAAATATTGTGCATATTAACTCGAAATAGGAAAATTACAGATAGCTCATTTCCATTATACAATCACTTAAAAATATTGCCCATTTAAAAACTTTTCCTATTCAAAGTTTTAAAATTATTTTTTTAATATGTGGGAATAATGGAAATAAAAAACTTTATTATAACACTACAAGAGTGGACAATTTGTTAGTTAGGACTCCAAAGGTCAACAAAGAGCTTTTCAAACACTTTCCTATTTTTGGGCCTTTATATTTATAATAAACTGCCAATCGATATTTAAAAAAAATCACATAAAATGTTTTCTAAAGGTATTAAAATTACTTAGCGCAGATAAGTAATACTTTGTTACTGAGGAACGTTCTTTTTTGGCTTATTTATGTTAAAATAAAGATATGTTTAAGTAGATTTATGTTAAATTTGGGTTTTTTATTGAAGTTTAAATTAATTTAGTTTTACAATATTTAATTAAAAAGCTAGAATCTTTTTTAAATGGTGTATCGCTACAGGTGGTGGCTAAAGTGTTATTTAAAGTGATTGGCTGATAAGACTGGACTCAAATGATAAGTTATATGTTAAACATTATGTAAAATGGCTACATTTTACTGGGTAAAGTGGCCACTTAATTTCCAAACAATTATTTTTGTGCTCACTGATATATTTTTCATAGGAATAAATTCATTATTTCAAATTTACTTGTAAGGTTTTTTATCTTAATTTTTGACATGGGATATTTCTAAGCTCTGAGGGGATGGGATATTTCTTAACAGATTTGTATAACGCAAAAAGTGCAGCAAAAGTGTTCAACAGACACGCTGTCATATGATTGTAAGAACAGCTATTTAGATAACCTGAAAATATTCCCTTTAGAAAAACTCATGATCTATCATATTTTCTACAGGGAATTAAATACAATTGTATTTATTTACCAGTGGCAATACCTGATTTGAGCTTAAACTTTTGTGAGTGCTACCACCTTCTAATTTTATAAAATTCCAAGAGAACATAAAGCCATGTGTTTCTTAATCAAAGCTGTTTTTTTTTTGTCTTTGGTAGGACTACAAGTCACTGCAGGACATCATCGCTATCCTGGGTATGGACGAGTTGTCTGAGGAGGACAAGCTGACTGTTGCTCGGGCCCGTAAGATCCAGAGGTTCCTGTCACAGCCCTTCCAGGTAGCTGAGGTCTTCACCGGCCACGCTGGCAAGCTGGTGCCCCTCGAGGAGACCATCAAGGTAATCTTGTCTGTCAAGTACACATGAGGGAATAGTCAATAAAATAGTTGTAAAACCAATTAGAAACTATGTTAAAATTCCTTATTCACAATTGTTTACAGGGATTCTCCAAGATCTTGGCTGGAGAGTACGACCATCTGCCCGAGGTGGCCTTCTACATGGTTGGGCCCATCGAGGAGGTTGTCGCCAAGGCTGAGACCCTTGCCAAGTCCACCTAAGGCATAACTTAGTCCGCATTTTGCTTACTGAAGACTCTTCAGATACTGTTATTTTCACCATGTGAATGTTATGCAGGAAGAGAGTAGAACAGAAGAAACTTAACTGCTGTTGTCTGTAATTCCATTTAAATAAACTGAAATCTGATTTGTAAACTTTACTTTTAAGACACCTTGATTCTGTTGTTGTATATTTCATAAGCAATTATTGATGAAATGTATTACTGTATTTGTTACTTTATATGTTATTAAACCTGAAAACAAACCTTTAATCAAGTTTTTTACTTACCTACATTTATGCTTATGACAGATGTAATACAATAGAACCCTGATGATCTGCGGTAAAGGGTGGCTGAGCGATCACGTATAATCGGAATCGCGGATAAAGCAAACCTAAGATAAAATACACTGGAAATAGTTAAAAATGACTGTGAAAGCAAAATAAGTCTTAACCTTTCTTTTAAATAAGAAAAAAAATTCAGAGCTGTGCGCTGTTACGTCTGCCAAAACAAAAAAAAGATGAAATGCTGAAACAGTGTTCACTAAAAAACTCATGCAGACGAACACGTCCACCCACGGTGACGGCACTGAACTCCGGATGAGCTGCCCTACACACACGTAGTGGCAGATATACATACTACACAGGCCACGCCTTCGGCAGTGTAATTCCGGATAGATCCTTGGATCTACAAAACATTTTCAGCTCGAGGTGCGAATGATAATTTTCACCATACTACTCTAGCTTAAAATTATTACATTTTAAAAATGTATTCGAAAAATAAGAAACATCAGGCTTATAAATTGAATGACCCATCAGTTGTCATTCTTTTTATTAATGTAAATGTTGAATGTACAGATGATGTTTTTAGAAAAAACAAATCCTGCATTTTCTTGAGTTCAGTTAGTTTTAGAGGTTATGTTTTGAGTCTGGGCAATATTATTATGTGTAGGGTGCTCAAAAATCTACAGTGAAGAATTTGTCTACTATGTTTTCTACTAGAATGTTGTCTACTAGAATTTGTCTGTGTACTATGTTCTTGTTTTAGTCCTTGTGTTATGGTGTATGTTTGAAGAGTTTAAGATTTTCGGCTCAGGTCAGCAAATCACTACTTTCAACATTGAGTATAATTAAGGAAGTTATGATTTTTTTTTTATAAACCTCTTAAGTAGAAAAGTGTGTGTATTTGCCGAGTGTGGGGATTTGTGCTTACTCTTAGCAACTCTGTATGGGGATTTACGACAAACACACTATTTTATAGATATTATTTTTATATCGATAAAAAAACTTTCCAGTATGTGAGACAAGTGGACTGGATTACAGGCCTCCTGTTGAAGTCGCCATTTTCATTGGCTTTTAGGAAAAGGTACATCATTAATTTTTGTTTCTAGGCACTTCCATTTTAATAATGGTTGACCAAAATTTTTTCAGTACCGTGAGATTCTTAGTTGTTTAGATGGTTTTCTAGAAATGTTAACAAAGAAATTTATTAAGAAAACTGACATCATTATTGCTGGAGATTTTAATATAAATATTTTAGAAAATAGTTATAAGTCCCAACATTTCTTAAATAAATTACGTTCTTACAATTTTTATTGCTTAAATGACAAACCAACTCAAGGGCTTGCTTGTTTGGACAAATACAATAAATTACAGAACTCAATGTAAGTTGATAAAAACCAACCTTTCTGATCATCATAGTTTGATGGGTTCTATTAGTGGTGAAACAATAAATAATGAGATAGATTCAGAAACATATTTTGAAGGTAGAAGCTTAGGCCCAGGCGCGATAAGTAAATTAAGGTATAATTTAAAAAAAGTAAATTGGGAAGATATCCTTAAACCGGTATCAGTTGATTTGTCTTTCAGTATTTTTTTAAATAAACTTGTAAGTATTTATGATAATAGCTGTCCAGTGAAAAAAAGGAAGCCTAGCAGATCTAAACTGAAACTTAACTGGTACAGTGAAGAACTAAGAGCAATTAAACAGAGAGTTATGTTCATTTATGACATATATACAAAATGTAATAAAAGTGAGAATAAGGAAAAACTTCAACTTCTGTATAAAAGAGAAAATAATTACTATAGATTTAAAATAAATGAAGCCAAAAAATCATCCAATGATAATTATATAAAATCAGCCTCAAATCCATGTAAAGCTGCATGGAAAATAATTAACAGAGAATGTGGAAAGCAAGTTACAATAATTAGTTCTGAAGTAAGCTCCACTGAATTTAATGATTACTTTATAGATGCCCCTGACAAAATACATGGCAATACTAAAGTAGATAATTCAAATGCAGTAAGGTGTGTTGAAAACTTCTTGAGAGGGATAGATCAAAATGAACAAAAGGTACAGATGTTTTGGACTGAAATTACAAAAGAGGAAATAGTTATGATTGTTAAAAATTTGAAAAATTCACATAGTAAGGATGTTTATGGATTTTCCAATAAGGTAATTAAGGACATAATAGATGTGATTCTTGATCCTCTCCATGTGCTTTTCAACCGAATGCTGAAGGAAGGTATATATCCTAGTGCACTAAAAACAACTAAAGTCATACCAATCTATAAAAAAGGCTCCAGAAAGGACCCATCAAGCTACCGACCAATCTCTCTCGTGCCAATTTTTAGTAAAATTGTAGAAAAATGTATTCAGAAACAACTGCTGAGTTATTTTAAATTATATAACCTATTATGTGAAGAGCAGTTTGAATTTTTACCAGGTCTAAACACTGCCAGAGCAGTAGAATGTCTGGTGAGTGAAGTGTTAGAAAATTTTGAGGATAAACTTACAACTAATGCTATGCTAATTGATCTCACCAAGGCTTTCGATTGCATTCCCCATTAAATATTGCTGTCAAAGTTAGAACAATATGGTGTGCAAGATAATGAATTAAAGCTGATAAAATCATACTTTACAGACAGAAAGCAATTTGTCGCACAAAATAGTGATTATCTGATACGAAAATAATTAAATATGGTGTGCCCCAGGGATTGGTGTTAGGACCCTTTTTATTTATTATTGTAGTCAATGACTTCTCAAAAAATATGCCTTGTAAGTCAATATTATATGCTGATGGTACGACGACGCTGATGCAATCAGGGAAGAATTTGGGAAGTGTTTTACTTATGAATCATCATGCTATGGACAAAGCTAGTGAATGGTTTAGAGCTAATTATCTGGAAATTAATGAAAGGAAAACAGACAATATAATATTTACATTACAAAAATCTTACAAAGTTGAAAAAAGTGTAAAGTTACTTGGAATTTATGTTGATAATAGTTTGAGCTGGGAGGATCATGTGCAAAACCTATGTAAAAAGCTAGCAAGGACAAATTACCTTTTTAGAAAACTAAAAGAGAATGTTAGTCAAAATATGTTGATTAGTGCTTACTATGCTTTTTTTCAATCACATATAACATATGGAATCGCATTGTGGGGAAATAGTCCACATGCAGAACAGATATTTCGATGGCAAAAGAAAGCGTTAAGAACAATTAAGGGCCTTAGAAAACATGATTCATGCAAAGATATATTTAAAGAGTTAGGTATAATGACTTTTCCCTCCCTCTATATTATTAGATGTTTAATGAAGGTAAAAGAAAACCTCCATCTGTTTAATATAAGATCGAATGTGCATAGTAACAAAACAAGGCAAAATCACCAACTGGAGATGAAACAAGTCCGGTTAACCAAAACTTTAAAGAATATAGTCTGTATGGAAAGAAAACTATTTAATAAGCTGCCTTCAAGTGTATTAGAAATAGAGAACCGAAAGTTTAAGGTTATTTTAGAAAAATTTCTTAAGGAAAAAGCATTTTATTCAGTAAGGGAATTTCTTGAAACTGAAAATAAGGAACTTGAAATATTGTTCAAATAGGTGCAGTTCAGGTTGGTTTTCTTTTTTAGTTTACTAAATTCTTGACATGCTTGTTGTAAGCAGAAAAATGTAGATTAACCTAGAGAATTTGTAGTGTTCTGTCTCAATGTAGTTACTGTTAGGTTTGCATTTGCTTGTTTTGATTTATTGCATAAATTTAACTCTTCGTTCCTGATTGACACTCTTTTTGTCATTGTTAACAATTTTTTAACCGTCTTATTTATTTATTTATTTATTAGATTACCAATATGTTTATAGGTTTTTATTTATTAAGTACCTAATCTACTTGATAAACAATGTTTTATATTGGAGTGAATTTTATCCAATGTTTTTATGTTAAACTTTAACTTTGACAATGTCTAATATGCATCCAATTGTATGCCTTAACAGACAATAAAATCTTGAATCTTGAATTTTGAATCACTGAGCGAAGTTTCATGTTCTCATTCTAAGTCACCCTGTACTTAATGCCAGTCAGTTGTATAAGATCAGCTGTCACAGGCGGTTGCTATAATTTGCAGGTATGGGGAAAAACGTTTATGTGTTAAACTAACTTGTTGCAGGTGCTAAATTTTTACTCTCCCTTCATACATAGTATACGGAGAAAGTACTGTTTTTGTCAAAATTTGAGTTGAGAGTGGATATATCCGTTTTGGAGTTCCCTTTATCCAAAAAAGTGGGTTTCAACATGATGTCTGTCCGTGTGTCTGGATGTGTACAGAGCCATAGCCTAACCCATTTGTCTAATTTAGATGAAATTTGGCATGTACATATATACTCACAGTATCTCCAGGTGTTTTTTTTAATCTTTGATTTAAAGGGTAGTTCACCCCTAAAAACCTTATATGTTTAAAAATTCAAATTTCTCAAAAATGGCTCTTAAGTTTATAGTGAACAGAGTACTAAACTATATGACACTACCCGGATGTCTGTAAAAATTGTTTTAAAAGTTATAGGCTTCTGAATGTAAAAAAATTTTTTTTTTAATTTTCAGCGAAAACAAAAGTAAAGTATAATTTAACTAAGACCATTGAAACCAGCTTAAAAAACATAAGAAAAGTTAAATTTACCGTCCAATGATAAACACAGTACGTTGTCTGAGAGCACTCAATATAAATAATTTTAAAATGAATAATGAAACAATAAATAATTTTTAAATGATATGTAGATCAACATTAAAAAATATGATAGTTTTATTGCTGTTCTTAAATTTACTTAAGGAAGAAAGTATGTGTCAGTCCACTGATACCGTTTATTTATTGATACATTTAATTAGTTTTTTAGCCATATGTCGGATACTAGAAAGTAATGAAATTGATGGATGTTAGATCTCGTGGATGTTAGATGGATTGTCTAGGAAAACAATAATTATTTTAAACTCTTACATAGTGAAGACCAACAGGTCCTTAAAAGTCTAGAAACTGTTGATGCAGAAGTTTTTTTTTGCTATTGGTACACAAAAAGTGTCAACAAAATATTTTGTCTGAAAATTTTTTCTCTATTTTACAGTTTGTCATTTACTTAATCCACCAAAAGCTGCCTTTTCTTACAACATCAGCAAATGATTTTCATTTGAATTTGAGAGTATTAAATAAAACAAATGGAACATTTTTTTTACTATTTTTCCAAAACATTCTCATTTGAGAGCCTTTATTAGGGACCAGATGGAAGGGGTGGTTTAAAGTCGGGGTCTTCACTGAGACATTCATTGGTGAGGTCATCGGGTAAGACACTTTTGGAGAGTTCAGTGAGTTTATCAAGAGGACAAAAGTCACCACATCCAGGCACCCTCAGGTGGAAGGGCTCATGACTGGTCGTGTTTCTTAAAAATACCTGAAACATGAGTAAAATTTTCACTATGACAATTTCTGATGAACAAAGTAACCTACTTCAGACTGATACTGGTAATACCTGGGGGAAAGGTTGCACTGCGACCTATGAGATCTATTGTGCCCCCCAAACTAGTATCTAGTTCTTGCCTAGAGAACTTCCTCTAGTCCTAACACCTTAATGAAGTTTATAAACTGCAAAACAATATTTTTAATATATTTTCAAAATGTTTTCAAAATATGTATAAAATATTTCTACAAGATTTTTAAAATGTTACCTAAAATATTTTTAAAAATTTTTAATATTTAAATAATTAAAATATTAAAAATATTTATATAATATAATATAATAGTTATATAATAACGTTTTAACAATATTTTGAAAAATATTATGAAAATATTTTGACAATGTTGTGAAAATATTGTTGGAAAAATGAAAAATGGTGCAAAAAAAATTTTTAAAATATCGTCAAAATGTTTTCAAAATATTTAAAAATATTTCCATAACATTTTCAAAATGTTTCCTACAATATTTTCAAAATATTTTTGTACTACTAGGGTAGTATCATGTGGGGTTCTAACTTTGGGAAGTCTCCAACTGTCTTCGGTTGGAGATTCCCAAGCTTCTGGCTCTTTTCTAACCTACTGCCTCACACTCAGCCAGTAGGTGTCAAGGTGTTTCCTACCCAGATTGACAGAAGCAGCAGTCACCCTCTTGAGCAATGTTCATCTTTCTCAGATGACCCCTGAGCATACAGTGTACGGTTAGAAAACCCGTAAGTATCCTTGAATTGTTTTTGTAAGCAAATCATGGTCTCAGACCTTACATGCCCTCCAAACATTTCCTTGGCTTGCTGGCATCCCGGAAGATCAGTCCAGACTTTTTCTCTGGTTGCATTTTCTTCCTCCTTGAGCCTCTTTTTAAAGAAGGAGTCCTCCAGTGCTAGTATGCAACCTGGCTCCGGCCCTACAAAAGGGGTGGCTGCTCCTCCCCTCACCAGCTTGTATGCTACTTCGTTTCCCTGAACACCTTAGTGTCCAGGTACCCAAAATAGTGACAACTTATTGTTCCTCCCCAACTGGTCCAGACTTTGCTGACAGTTCTAAACCATCTTAGCTCTGAAGGCTGCTGAGCTCAAGGCTCCAATGGCAGCCTGACTGACAGGATAGCAATCTTCCTTTTCCTGTACCTTCTACTTAGGTTGAAGTGTACACACCTTTCTATGGCCTCGACCTGGGAGAATGCCCCAGCGGCTCATGGTAATTGATCCTTGGCTTAAATACCCCCACACCGGTCCCCTACTCAGTCTTAGAGCCATCAGTGTACCACCTAATGACCTGATTCCCGAGGGAATTTAGGGTTTTCCCTCCCCAGCCATGTTTATTCTTTGTTATTTCTTTTCAAAACTGTGCTTTCTTACCGTGAAATCCCTTGGAAGATTCATCAGATCCCTTAGACGTGGTGGAAATAACTCACCGCAGATTGTGGAGGAAATGTTAAAGCCAGTATCAAAAAAACCATAAACCATAAAAAGTTTAAGTGGAAAAAAACGTTACTTCCAGTTACATGTTAGATATGAGTTTACTTCCAATGAATGCTAAACTGAAACCTTTGGGTGTTCAGATATGCAATGTTTCTCTTGTATTCCTCTAGGTCTCTGAAAAGATATTGTTATGATAAACATACCTTGACTCCATGCACTCCATCTATCAAATGAAGCTCAACGATCGCCATGATGTTGTACACCGGGATTTGCTCATCCCAAACCCTCATGGCCATCAAAAGATTGGCAACAGTAGAGTCGTGGCCTGCATACAGGAACATTTTATGCCCATCAGTGCTTTTTTTGTTTTGTTCCATATCATGCAGGATCTTCTTCAGCAAAGGACCTGAAAAGAAAAAAATATTCACACTGGTTTACACATTTTTCCTAGACATATCGCGATGGTAAGATTCATGGTCATTAGAGACGAAGGTGCAAGCTTGAAGTTACATGGAGTACCATAACTTCCTCAGGTACGGTTGGAGCTTAACATGTTTTGATTACTTTGCTCCATGTTCTTAGCCAGAGGTGATAGACCAGTCAAAGGGAGAAATGATATTAGTTAAGTAGTTTTTATATAATTTTTGTTTTTAATGTGTTTTAGTATTATTTATCCTGTTAACCTGGGTTTTTTTTTAAACAACTGCTATGTTATGAAAACACTCACGAATAAAGAAATTTTTCATACATGGCATAGTTAACCATGAATACCGAATTAAAAGTGTATTTATAAAAAGAGGAATTGATCGTAAATGAATATACTTACTATCCTTAGAATAACATGGAACAACAACAAGGAAATAACAAGGAATGAGTAAAAAGTTGTCTGTTCTTTGTATACTGAAGACATAGAATATCTCATTGTATTGTTTGCTAAATTTTACGTGTCTTTCTTCGTAAAAATTTTCATTTTGATAGGGAACCGTCCAACCGCAGTCTTGTTACTACCTAACATTTACCTGATGTTAGGAAGCATCGATATTAAGCCCAATGACGAAATGGCAACTGGATCCATATTCAACCCTTTCTGGATATTAAAAAATCTTATGTCTTACATCTTATCCGGATGTATTACAAATAGATAAATTGATTACCTCCCTTAAGTTTCTTCAGTTCATCATTGTAGGCATTGAGAGTGAAACTGAAAGCTGTTACATTAGCCATCTTGCTAGGAAAATAATCCTTTGTCCATTGTGGAAGTGTCAAGTTGAACTGGGCCTTTAGACAACAAAATTAGTCACCAGAAAAATTATTATTTATATTATTTATCACTGGGAATGTAATTTATTAGGAGTCAAAACTAAAAAAATTTAATCAAAGATTACTCCAGAAAACTATCTTATATTTTAGTCATGTTTACTCCATAACCCAATGATATTCATATTACATTATTCATAGACACCAATCCTCTCTTGTAGGCATTTTATGTTAAAGGGTGATTATCAATGGACTTTATGACATTGAAACCTTTTTAGTAACATGTCCACTCTCACTTAAAATATTTTCAACTGAATGAACAGTGTTTTTGGCATTTGGGGACCTCAAAACAAAAAATGGTTTAGGTCTAGGTCTTATCATGGGGACTACAATAATAGTTTTATTTTCTACTGTAAATTAGTTAAAGAAACATAATTTATACAAGGAACTGACCTCGGCCAGCATGGTGCTGTAGAGGGACTGAACATCATCAGGGTCAGTGATGGACATTCCAGAGTGGAGTGAGAGAGCTTGGTAGAGATCGGACAGAGAGTCCAGGTAACTCTTTACCTCCCCCTCACTCTTCACTCTTTCTCGTTCCTCATGATACCTTGGACAAGGTATACGGACCAGCAGCAACTAAACAGATTCAGATTTATTCATTACAACTACAAATACACTAGTTTTTGTTTTGAAATATAAAATAATGCTTATATGACTAACATAGAATATAAGTACATATCGTTTACAGTTGTACATAATGTTTCTTAGTGTCCAAAGAAAATCACGGTAATTGATTATTAAATATTTTATTCTGGTGAAAATGTCTGTACTATGCATAATATTTATGTACTGTATAATTTTATAGAGCAACCAATTACAACATCAAGTATTTAAGGAGTAAGAGCCATAACAAAGAAGGACATGGGTGCTCACTTATTAATTATTTTACATCACATAATTAGTTTACAACAGTATTTTGTACTAAATCATTGAACTGACTAATTTTAGGGTTTCCTTTATAGGCTATAGAACATTAGGATAATAAAAAAATAAAGTTTCTCATCATATTCTATTTTTAATTAAATATCACACACACAGTTTTAAACAATATTAGTTAGTACCTATAATTTTATTCAGACGTCTTCGTTGGTTATTGTTATTTATTTATTTACAATTTAATTGTTTACAACAGAGAAATAAAATCTCCAATAACAGTAATCAATATTATAACAAAATAATAACTCGTAAAATTATACAAGTATCTTAAAACGATGCAAATTTTGTTTTAACGTGGAGCGGAACGCCTACATATGCAAAATATACGGCAAATGTGTAGGTGCAATAATCGCTTAGAAATTGCAGGCGCTAAAATGTACGTTACATTTACCGATTTTTACTCAAACAAAATGTTATTACTGACTTTTAACCAGGGTCTTTGTCAACCCTTGAATATTTTAAAATAGTTTTAGTATGCAATAATATTACTGTTCATCAATGGAGACTTTGCAATTTTAGTTCATATTGAGGTAAAATTGCTAAGAAATGTTTGCTAAAATGATATAGCATTAAAATAGCAACACACATTTGGAAGGTATAGGTAGTAGCTTTGTGTTACAATCCGCGGGGTATTTGACTGCTAAACAGGAGTAGTAGCCAGCCATCCAACAATCAGCATTTCTAATAAGGTTTCCTGAAGAGGACTTAGAATTGAGAACCGTTGCATTATGAATTAATTCATAACGATACAGGTTCTAGACTAATCGGAGCTCAGCATTTGACGAAAGTAATACCATTATAGATATAATGAAATGCAAAATCAGCTGATTTATAGTGACTAACCTCAAACGTGAGTTTTGGACCATCACAGAATAAGAACAACGTAATTCGCACTTCAGCTGATTATTCCAAGAATGAAATACTCTACACACCAATTAATTTTTTTTTGATTCCATGACTACTGCAATGTTCGTATGAAAATAAATAAAATATACAACTCTTGTTTTTGAAAGTCGGAATATTGTTGGTCGTAGATAAAATAGTGTATGCAACGAGCGAAGCGAGTGTTCTAAATATCGCACGAGTGGCTTCATAATTCAATCGTTGCATAAACTACTATTTACAAATCGAAACGTTTCTTATTATAATGTATAACTACAACACTATGACACATATCCAACCGAGTCTTGGTCGAGGGGCTGGGCACGCACGGCCACGGGTTGCCAGTCCAGCTGTGGACGCCACAGCTGTGCGGGGTGTCGGGAGGGGGGGAACAGCCCGGCGGCGACCAGCTGGCCGCTCATCATCGTCCGCTCCACGGCCGTGCTCTGGAGGCGAGCCACTGCCGTTGGGAACCCGTCGCCCAGGAAGCTGTCGTAGCGACCGCGCAGGAACTCGCCTAGTTCGAACTGCTGACTCTTTCCTACCTAGGACAATAGTGTTAAGATTCTTTGTATTAGGAATGCCAGCATACAGTAAACAAGTTTTCCTGAGAAATATTTCATAGTCACCGTAAATAAGGATTCATAAGTGGTAATGGTAGAACATGGACAGTCGTCTACCTAATTCTTAAATAAGTAAAAAGAGCCTCAAAACTATTACTATTACCTTTCGACTGTTAATTAATATCCCAACGGCCAATGACATTTAAGGGAACCAAGGTGGTATCCGAACTACTGACTATTACCTCTAAATTACGAACTGGTCTCATTATGTTATGAGTGTGGTGTTTGAGGGTGAACGTAGTACCTATTCAATAGTGGGGACATTAATACACAAGTGGATGTCACATTCACCGACCACCGTTCAGATCCGGACTTAGGCCAAGCAATGCTCAAAGAGAATTCATGCTGCAAATCAACAACTCGCGATTCTCCCAGACAAGAAGTCTACCCCATTCGGAGCCCTCAACTTTTGATTTTAGGGTATAATACGCCCTAGGGCAGAACATCCCCCCGGCAAACCCCTAGAGCACGTCTATCACACCCAAAATAGGTTATAGATATCCAAAAGATTGACTCGTTATATCGGACAACTTATTTTCAATGTACGCAATTTCAAATTCTGAACTATTAAAACCCAGTCAGAGAGACGACTGGTTCAATAACCTATCTATGGTCAAAGCAGGATATCTTTAACAATAGAAATGCATAGTGACTGAAAGTTATAAAGAACAAACCCCTCTCGAATTCAATATATTTGAGTACCCTCCAACTTATCTGCCCTTTTTGAGATTTGTCACAATTGTCAAAGAATTTGTCAAGAACTGTCAAAGTTGCACCAGCTATTCCTTACTGGAGCGCATCAGGATAATTTTGGAACACATATGTTGTTTGTGATGTCTTAAACCCCCTTAACGGTTCTTTTTTACCTTAGTCGTCCGAAAAGTGCAGTTTTTATTCAAAATATTTATTGTATATGTTTAGAGGAGTAGATTAAAAAAACTCCATTTATTAAATCCAGTTTTAGAGGTAAAATTTGAGTTAAACTTACATTTTATAAACCAAGAAATATATATCACGCCAATGGCTCTTTTTAGCACTTTTTTGGCTGGCGACATGTCGTATGTATGTCGGCCAAAAACGTTTAGAGGTTAAATCATTCACGAGTTTGGAAGAGAATAATAATTTTATTTAAACTCCAGTGAGTTTTGCAGTTTCGGCTTTACCAAACTCATGGCTTATTTATGTCTCCATATTATGATGGTGTAACTGTTACTCACATTGGTCAGCTGTCCCCAGCCGTAGGGGTGGAAGTCGTGGTGCAGGTGGGGGTCGTTGGGATACGTGTCCGCTGGTGTCCTTTCGCCATGCCGAAAAACCTTCAAAATCATAAACATTGAGGTTGTATTAATACATGAACAAATATTTTACGTTTATTTTAGGTTTTAAACCTGCTGATGCACTTCCGATTCCTTCTTCATTGTTGTTATGAATTGTTTTTATTAGAGTACGTTTCTCACTCTACCTCAATGTCAAAAGCGAAGGACGAAAAACTAAAAAAAGCCTGTTAAGAGCTCTGTGTTGTGTTGGGAATTTATTAAGGGATGTAACATTACTACTAACCTGAATTAATAGATTTATTGTGAAATTTATAGGTCTACGTTACATCTACCGGTATTGTTTTGTTTGAAAAAGGTTTGTGAAAAACAAAACTAACTAAAGCATGAGGCATGGAATAATTATACGGATAGGTTATCTTGCAATGTTGCCACTTATAGCCTTAGAGTCGTTAAGGGAATTATAAATCTCACGTCAGCTTATTGCACAACCTGACAACATTGAGCGTATATTCATTCAAACGTGACCAATACCTTTGGTTAATAAAAACACAAATCTACTGTTATTTTACTTGTTATTTTACATTCTTCTATAAATTGTGTTACTTTTTGAACATTAATTTATATTCCATTACATTTATTAGTATATTTAAAACTAAAATTACAATGTGAAGTAAAACTGAGTTTTTATTTTATAATATGGAATCCCCGGGGGTTAAACCCTCTCCCCAATTGAGAATTAGTGTAAAAAATATTGGTTGTCCAACAAATATTTAATTCGTAATCCTTGATGTTATTGAGTTTTGAGACGAAACTTGACAAAACTCAAATATCGGTACACCAAGGACGACTTGAATAAATGGTAAGAATAAAAAATGATGAAGTGAATGTACACTAAAACTGATGACAAAATCGCGCAAAAAATACGCCATGTTCTATTAGATTAGTATTGGCGCTTCTCGGTAAAATATTAACACCTGAATTTAAAATATAGCTCTAATAATGATAGAGTACTTTTAACTGTATAAGTACCTGGTGACCAAGCTTTGCTCGGATGGAATAAGACATGTATTATACAACTTAATTAGAGAAATTTAATTTACACCAATTAGGTTTGTTACAGTGGCTCCAAGCTATAAAATGAATACGTTTTTTTATCAAAACGCGAACTATTTTGGCAATACTTTTCTCTCCTTTTATTTAGCACAGTTATTTTACCCTTTAGTTTTTAAAAATTGTTTAGTAACTTGATAATTTTTCATTTATACATAAAATAAATACGTATGCAAAACCTCTATTCACATATTGTTCACCACCATCTTCAATCAGCAACTGTTAAAGGGTTATAAACAGATGTTTTGATTTGTATTGTTGACATTTGATTCTTCATAAGAGTAATGTTAATTTTCTAGATATTAAAATTTATATCACAAGAAAACCGGAATTTTCCTGGACATTAGACCTATCTAGAACTTATTTTCTACTCGGAAATTAGTTATTTCCAAGTATGTGTATGTTTTTCAATAAAAAGTTGTTTTATTTGATTCAGTTTCTACTAGCAGTAAGCCTGTCCTTTGTACGGGTTGTAGAATTTAGTTTAAAGAAGAAAAATATTATCATACCAAAATGTATACCTGAAATCCTAAACAAATCAATACAAAGAAAATAAATCAATACCCAGCTTTACTATTTAGAATTACTTTACAATTAAATAGATTAGATCATTTATACCATTATTAAAATTAGTTATACGTTAAAATAACTTTTTAATATAGTATGATTTCGAAAAGAGTTTGAAATGAATGACCAAATAAAATGTGGTAACGCGAATGTATCAATTCTGTGCTATACGAAACGACTGGAGTAAAGACAGAGATTTTCCAGTAATTCCTTTGCATAAGGCTCACCGGAGAAGTCGGATTTGTGAGGTTTTACGTATTTTATTAGGGTAAAATATTTTTAATTTTAAGTAACTCTGATTTTAAATTGAATATCAATGAACTTTTGGAATTTAGCTCGATTTGTTTATTCCATCGCATTTTGTTTTGTAACATATAAATTAGGTCAAACGAAGGAATAAATAACTGTTATCAAAATGTTTAAAGTGCTTCTCTACAGTGATACAACAAATATAGAATGTATTGTATTATATTGTTTCCGTAGACAACGAAAGACAATTGTTCAATACTAAGTTTACCATATTATTTATTTATTAAAAGTTAAATTTGCTAAATATACAGTAGATATTAATATCCTAATAATTGAAGTATAAAGAATATAATTTAATTAATTCTCAGAAAATGGCGGTATACTAGTCTAAGTAATATTAAATAAAACTGGATTTATATTTTTAACGAATTTCCCATCGCAAATAGAGTTATTGACGTTAATATCTCGACAAGACTTAAAACCGGGACCAAGTTTTTTATTCAAACACCTACTAATTAACACCTACTTACTCACTTTCCTTGTTAATCTTCCAGAGTATACGTAAATTTATATAACCTATTTATCTATAAACATATTGCGATAACATTTAGTATGTGGCTAAAACTATGATCAAGCTTAGTTTCTACTATGTCGACTAATTCATAATCACTATAAGTAAAACAAAACTTATAGTCGTGATGGAAAATGTCCGCAATAAAAATCTAAATTACATAAATCCACAATCACCAATCAAACAATTCATATAATCAAATGGAAATTCGCTCAGTATTAACAGTAATTTCACTACCTAGAAAAACTTTATATTCCACAATACAAATTAGTTTCGCATACTGTATTACAATTCAGGGGGAAATATAATTCTTTTTGAGGAACTTTATTTTCTCCTACAAGATACAAATTCGTAATGTCCCAGAGATAAAAGATAAGCGATCAACTTGGATTTATCCAAGGACGTCCGGTTTTTAGGTCATCCAAACTCAGAGCACACAAAACATAACACATCAGCTGATAAATACAATAGAGCACTTGTTACTTACCACGCTGACCAACCTTAAAGAACCGGAATACCCTTGTAGCCCCTCACTTTGGGACAAAGCTAACGACATAAAAGCGCACAGAACCCACCACATGACTCAATTTTTCTCTTCTCAGCTTGATTAAACCTTCATAAACTCACTCTATACCGCCATGTTGGAAATGACCTTCGTTTTTCGTCGCGATTTCTACCGCAATCTCAAAACTGGTGGGGCAGGCTCTCCGTCAACTATATATGCTGTTAGAATAATAATAAACACTCGTAAACACGTGTCTTCTATTCGAACAAATCTAATCTGATGGTATCAGTTTTACTTCTGCAGTTGAATTCTGTGTACCGTTATAATGAGACATATCTTCCGTAAATAACAATGTAGTTGTTTATTTTCGATTTGATCTATGGTTACGAAAACGAATTACTCTTGGAATACGAAATTTCTTGGTATTAGCGATTTTCCCATAGGGAAGAAGCTATTACCGTAGGTCTCATGGTAAGACTTAAGCCCGGGACCATGTTATTTTTTGTCTTTAGGTGCCCAGAGTCCAAAAACAATAGTCATTAAAATTTATATATATATATATATATATATATATATATATATATATATATATATATATATATGTGTGTATATATATATATATATATAAATATATATATATATTATATAACTATATATAACATATATATACATATGTGTGTGTGTGTGTGTGTGTGCGTGCGCGCGCGCGCGCGTGTGTGTGTGTGTGTGTGTGTGTGTGTGTGTGTGTGTGTGTGTCTGTGAACACGATAACTCTCGTAAAAATGGTCCGATCGAGACCAAATTTGGTAGAGACGTGTATTCTTATATTTGCTCGGACGAGTTCGCCTGTAAACCAGACATATCGGTCAACGGAACGGGTAGTTTGGGTGGGTTTCGTACCCCAAAAAAAGGTTTTTTGCTTTTCCCATGTAATTTTTAAAAAATTGATCAATATTGCCATATACTTGTATTATTATTGCCATATTATTGAGGTTGAAATTCGCTGAGTACGCAGGTCTGCTGCGACGGGGGTATACATGTTTTACACGACAGTTAACCCAGCAATTGCAATGTAATGTGTTCTGCAAAATTCTTTTTGAAACGTCAAGTCGGTCTCTTGAAAAGTAGGTAATATCTCTCAACACTAACAAAACTTTTTTTATTGATCTCATTAAGTTTTCATGTATTTTCAGGGTGTATTTATAACATGTATTTAATGCAATTTTGACTCCTTACACCTTACGTAGCCCTCCTGATTAAAATTAAAAGTAAAATGATTAAAAGTAAAAAATATGTTTTATCATTTTCCAGCTGATTATAAATTGGATTTTATTAGTTTAAGCACACGTCATTGACTGCAAATGTTGATAAATATGCTCTTTTTGTTTATTAAAATTTTTTATTATTTGTTTGAAATATAATCGCAGTAGAAATTTAACCGGATATTTACAGGTAATTATGTGACTGTGTCTATAATATTTTGGTCTGCTTTATTTATTTATTACCGTAAACTAATACAGTGAAATAATTAATTTTAGAATACCAAATTAAGGTATTAGGAAAAAGTGGTATCAGAGGACTGACACATAATTTCTCCCTTAATAAGAATAACCATCCAATTTCTTAAACTAAAAACAAGAGAAAATAAGGGAAATTGTTATTAGAAATTATTTGGGACATGACTCCCTACTCCAGGGTAATGTATTTCTTTTTGGGTTATACATTGGCCATGTGGCAACACATCTTACAGTAACTGTTTGTTGTCACCTAAGCTAAATTAAATTATATTTCGCTAAATTAACCCATTGAACTGGAACTATTATAATGATTAGATGGAAAATTAGTAAACAAACAAAAACGAAATAAATTAATCAACAATAAATAATCAAATAAACGAAAACGATTGACAACAGACTACAGACAAAGAGTTTTGTTTAACTAGTTTGTAGTTGTTAAGCCCCATAGATACGATCAGTTTTAAATACCATTTCTGTCAGTTAAAACTCGGACTAATCCAAAAGACAGGACTGATGGATTTTTTTAAAATTAATTTGTTAAATGCTCAAAATGTTTGTTGTTTATCAGACAAAACTGAAAGTGTGGAGGTGATTGGAGTCTTCAGTTTTTAACTGTTGATAGATTTGACAGTTAAAACTGAAGGCTCTAAACCTTTTCATGTCTAACGTCGGAGTTACAGTAGAACTCCGATTCACCGAATTAATTGGTTTCGAGGTAAATTCGAAAACTGAAGGCTCTAAACCTTATCAGTTTAAGTTAGCATAAGTTTGCTTAGCGATTCTTGTTTCAGATCCAAATTTGTTGCTTCAATTTTTTTTCTGGTCTTGCGGGCAGTTTATTGTCTTGTTTTTTTAATTTTTTATTACTAGTTCTCTTTCTTCATCCAATACAAATTTTTGTTTGTTTGTTTTTTGCACTCATATTTTTCTGTTTAACGCTAACTTGAATTTTGATATCTTTTCCCCAATGTGCAAATCTAATTACTGTCGGCCATTATAAAAATGATTAGTGCTTCAACTCAGGCCTACGCACAGGCTCCTGCCCATGTAGGCCTTTCCTTATGTATTGGCTAAGTTAATACTTAGTTGTTTAAGTTATTCTTGGCATAGATTGTTATTATTTATTTACATTTTAATTTTCTGCCTGTAAATCTCTATAAGGAAAAATAAACATATTTCATTTCAATTCATCATGTGTGACGCCGGAGTTACAGTAGAACTCCGATTCACCGAATTACTTGGTATCGTAGTAAATTCGAAAAGTAAAAAATTCTAATGATTCTTTAGTTATAAAACAAAAATAACATCGCATAGGAAAAAATTATGCGCGCTCAAGTTTACATCGCAAAATCAAAACGTTAAACACACCGCCGCGCCGTATCGTCTTGTGTCGCAAAAATTTGTGCACTTCCACCAGTTTGCGCTTCCAAAAATATAGTTGAATAATTGAAGTTCTAACTTTAAAAATTTAACAGTTTTGGCGAGTTTTCTACAGCTAGCCTACATTCTACCGTCCAAACTAGTCTACAGTTCTGTGTTGTTCTTCTCACGACTGAAATCTGACAATAAATTTAGATATACATTGCCTACATATGAATTTTATTCGTCCCCTGTTTATTTTCTTGACTTAAAGATGTCTAAACATACCGTTAAAAATAATTTATAGAATTTTTTCTGTGCTTAAATAAATTATACTGAGGATTTAGTCAAGAACGTTGTCAAGGAATACAAGAACTATTGACATAAAATAAATTAGGTTATTGTCTGAGCATACACAAACAAAGCTCGATGGGTGTAAACAAATATCCGCCATCTTGGATTTAAAATAAAAATGGAATCTTGCTTTTAAAATCAAATAACGCCATAAGACGTTTAGTCATATTTTTTGTTATCTTCTGAATCGTTAAAAATGTGTATTATATGCAGATCGAATGGGATATTTTCCACTCTTAATAATCATTTTTAAATTTTGATAACCTTACGAGATGTAAATAGTGAATAATTTAGAGTGTGTTTTGTTGGCACGAAACTTCACCGTCAAAAATTTCTTTTTTACACCCAAACATGCACTAGCACATTTCCATTGCCGTACAGCTATAAACAAACTGGGATTTGGGTTATAATACAAAAATTATTGTCATAGATTATAAATTTTTCTTTTTCTCTTTGGAACAAATTTCATTATTATTTTCTTTTATTAAACATATGTTCAAATAATGTAAACAACAAACACGTTGCTAAAACAAAATTCCAATTTTCAAATCAAAAAGATATCGTGTGAAAACTCCTGTATAATATATAATGAGAAGTAGTTGAAATTTTAAAAGAAATATTACTGTTTTATTCTTTAGGATTCGGTCAATACAAAATGACAAACGTTCAGGCCAGTGAATTTAGAAATGAATTGTTGGAAAATTCTTCGACCTGTCAACCAACGACTATGCGACCTAGAAGTTTGTACTCATACAGCGATGACCCAAACTTCTGTTTTCAGGTACGATGGATGTAAGGTTTAAAATCAACCAACATTAATACATTTAGGTAAAATAAAACTTTTAATCTATTTGTCGAACGTTTTACCCAGCCGTTTTAAAAAGGATATTCAATAAATTCTTAATATATTTTAATTAACATTCCATTGCACCTTTATTGGTTTATGTAAAATGTTTGTTTTAAAATATATACGTAATAAAAATTAGTGAAGATTTCATCTTAAACAATAACTCGCCGGAATATTATTATAATTTTTTCCCGGTGGTGATAAAAGATCAGTTATGATACGATAATCTTTTAAGACGATCTTATTTTCTAGAATCAGTTATAGTTCTCATGTTCAGTCAGAGCATGTTCAAATATTGTAATTCGATCAGATAAACGCTAATGCATTATTTGTTCATTTTCCCATGATTACCACCAACTTTGACAACAAAGTTTGGAAAGTACACTAGACATTATACTGTACGATATAATACAATTTTAAAATCTATCTTTACACTAATTTTTATCAATATTAACATGTTCTATTATTACAATTTTCAGACTTTGCAAACATTTATTCCTATTTTAATTTGGTTTTAATTTTATAAGGAAGATAAATTTAGTAATCGAAATTTGAGCAAAGAGGGGGTTTTACAGTTATGGAAGGTATTATGGTTTTCAGCAATTCAAAATAATTGTAATTACAGCTCGTTTGGTTTTAGGTGTTTTGGGATGCCTTTGAAAGCATGCAATTTCTTATCACAGTTATGACCAGTATTTTATATTTTGCATGAATTTTTCGTGATTAATACAAAAAATGATGGAACGAAATCTTAGAGGGTTTAGATTTAGATGAGTCATGAAATACTTTGATCACCACAAGTTGCAAAATATGTACGGTACATGTATATTGTATACTGTAGGGCTGACTCACACAGGTATCAGGTTGATATGATATTTGGTCCTAAACAATTGGTTAAAATTAAAGAAACTATTTTCTAAACTCATTACTTAAACTCATTTTGTGTTACTGGCATTGTAAGCTGTTACTGGGCCGTTTGTTCATGAACTTCCTTAAATAATTTATTATGATGAAAATTAAATAATCAGGTTCATATAATGAACCGTACCTGACTACGTACATTTTGCATAATCAAGTTTTCTTTTATAGAGATTTGGAACAGAATACAAGTATGAGCCGTCGGTGGCCACTAATGTGGACCAATGGAGCGCCAGCAATGTCACCTCCGGCTACTCCTCCAGCTCCCTCTGGCGGCCACCTTCCCGTTTCAACCTCCGGTCCCATCCTTCACTACCCTACATCCCAAATGACGATACCTTCTCTTACATGGTAATCACAGACAACCTAACCAATATTGTTTCGTTTTTGATGTTTTTTAATTGTTTAATTTATTTAATCTAACAGTTTAATCGATTGTTTAGTTTGCTATATGATGGTAATCTCCCATACCTCCCCTCGAGGGGTAGTCGTCTTTGACTACACGGGAAGTCTCTTTTTGGAGAGGCTGGCAACCCTGAGGTGCCCTAGCCAAATGAGAGTTCCTAATCTTCATGCTCTCATCTCTCTGAGGTCCTGGCTTGGCCCTTACCATCTTTCTTCTTTTCTGTCGGCCTTTTCTCTAACAACTCTTCTTTTCTTCAAACCCAAATCTTTGGTTGTTTTTCTGTTTCCTCCTCCTTTCCGTATTGGGCCGGATAAGAATGTTCCAGTCTGCCTGGAACTAATTTTCCGTCTATGAATCATGTTTCCAGAACTAGAAATGTCGGGTCTTCCGAGACGAGCTGGAAAAATTCCGTGAGAGGCCATAGGAAAAAATGAAATTTTAACAAGGGAACCTCCATGGCATCCTGGCAAAGGATCTCCTATCTCAACACTCGAGAGAGTGGAAAGTGGACTTACTCATTATTTCTGAGCAGTACCGCGAGAGAGATGGTACTGGTTGGTTTCAGGACGCCCTCAGTACGGCGGCCATCTGGATTCCAGACCCCCAGAAATCCATGTTCTTCACAACAGGGCCAGTTGAGGTTTTGTCAAATCAAACAAAATAAAAATATTCTTTATTCGACTATCACAATCCACGAATGATATATAAGGGTTTTGAATAGATTCAATAACTAAGCTAAAAATCTATCTTATCTATCTAAAATAAGAGTATATAAGATTTTCATTTTTAAGTAAAGTAGGCATGATTTTGCATGAAAGTCATAGTATTGCATGAAAACCAAATTTTGTATGAAGTCTTCAAGCAAACTCAGATAAAAATTAAAGGGCTTTATTCTTTATTCTTTCCTTATTAAACCTTATACTTTTAATAATTTTTTAAAAGCATTGGAACTTTGTTCTTTCTTTATTTCATTTAATAATTGTGTAAAAACTTTTTGCCCATATAACTTGTCTAATTAGTGTAAAATTCTAAACTATGTTTGTCTAAGATTACTTTATTGCTAGTGTTTTATAGATGATTTGTTTGAAACAAGTTTTTACTGTCATGTTCTTTAACATATGATATTTATTTAATGGATTCAAAAATGTAAAGGCTGTAATGACTCTGATACATTTCTTTTGCTTGACAAGAATTTTGTCCAGATTAGATATTGATGTGGCTCCATAATTACATTCCTTTGATTATATGGATTGGATCAAGAAGAAATATATTATTTTTAAGGTGTCTAAGTCACTTATTTTGGACATTTGCCACAGTGCATAAATTTCCGAAGACAATTTACCTAATATGTTTTCTACATGTTTATTCCAGGAGAGATTTCTATAAAAAAGAAGGATCTATAGTGAGCCCTAAATATTTTGTTACGGTAGTTTGCATTAATAGTTTTTTACTGATGTGAATTTGAGGATTTGCATTTTATTTTGATGTGTAGAAAAGGAAATGATGTTTGATTTTGCAGAATTTAGTAAAATTAAGTAAATTAGTTTGATCTAAAAATGTTTTTAAATTTGTTAAATCAGCGCTAGAGGATTTAGTTATACTGTTACAAGAATTTCCATTTACGATTAAATTGGTGTCATCTGCATATAGACACATAGAGCCCAAGCTTAGAGTACTTTTTGAGGCAGCCCCTCTAACGTGAGCCTTCTTCTGAGTGTTTGATTTCTACATATTTTAGCCTATTATTTAGGTAGGAGAAGGATTTGTTTGGTTGAGGAGTGAGTCTAACTTACTCCGAACGATCCTATGCTGGCATTTCAGGCAAAGCTGGATGCCCTGGAAGACTTTTTGTTGTGTGCTGTTGGTA
The DNA here is from genome assembly GCA_023375725.1 of Nephotettix cincticeps. Taxonomy (NCBI): domain Eukaryota; kingdom Metazoa; phylum Arthropoda; class Insecta; order Hemiptera; family Cicadellidae; genus Nephotettix; species Nephotettix cincticeps. Next base: position 75,728,840 of record CM041790.1, read on the forward strand.
GGTTCATTGTCGCTGGTGATTTCAACGCCAGGGCTGTCGAGTGGGATATCCCGGAAACCAACACCAGAGGTAGGAAAGTTCTTGAGCTCACCTCCAGATTTGGACTTCACATTGCCAGTGTGAACTCCACTTCCACTTTCAGGAGACCAGGGTACAGGGAAATAATCCCTGATATTACCTTAGTTTTGGAGGCTCTTCTCCCGTCGATGTCTGGCTGGAGCGTTGTCGAAGATTTCACGGGCAGCAATCATCAGCATATATCTTCTTTGATGTGAACTCAGGCCGTCATCCCGCCATTCCCAAGCAACCCAACCGCCCAGTGCGATGGAATGTCACCAAACTCAATGCTGCTGCTGCAGCTGCAGGAATCAATGAGGGGAAAGAATGAATGAAATCAATGGAATCAATGAAGGGTGCTGCTGCTCAATGTTTAGGCTGAGGAATTGGCTGAGGCAACCATGGACCTCATTCACCGTGCCTACGATTCTTCCATGCCAAGGAAGAACACTTCTAGTTTGGGGCGAAAGCCAGTCTATTGGTGGACGGACGAGATCGTGACATTGAGAAGAGCCTGTCTCCACTGCAGACCGAGGTTGGTCAGAGTCAGGAGGAGAGGCTTCGATGCTGCTGCTCCAGCTGCTCTGGAATTCAGGGAGACAAGAATTACCCTGAAGAGAGTTATCCGCCGCAGGAGGGAGAAGTGGAAAGAACTGAGGAGGGATGTTAACCTTGATCCCTGGGGCCTCGGGTACAGACTCTTTATGCGTAAGGTTTGTGCCATGACAGCGTGCCCTGTTTTCGATCCACCGATGATGGAAAACATTGTTAATGCCCTCTTTCCCAATCACCCCTGCAGAGTGGTTTAGCAGTATGCGGAGGTGATTCTGGAAGTTCCTTTGTTCTCGGAAGCGGAGTTGTATGTGGCGATCAAGACAATGCGTGTTGGCAGTGCACCTGGTCTGGATGATGTTCCGACTGAGGTGCTCAGGGTTGTTGCTGGTACCTGCCCTTCTCTTCTTTTGAACATGTACAATAATTGTTGTCATCGCGGAGGAGTTTTCTGTCACTGATGGAAGCTCCAACGCCAGACATTGATTAGCAAGGGCAAGGGTTATAACCGAAAATTCAATACAATAGCTCTGGTAGTTTCTATTGAGACGGTATCTAAACACTTCCGCTGCACTTATTGCGTTATAAACCTTTTTTGTTATACAAATCTGCTAACACCCCCCCCCCAGAGCTTAGATATATCCATATCAAACCTATCTATCTATATCTAACAAATGGCTTGGGGTGGCAATGCCCCCTTATGCCCCCCTTAAACTCCGCCCATGACGTAGTGCTAATAACAATCTCAGTAGTCACTAAAGACTATAGAGTCTAAACCCATATAAAAAATCAACAGGTATAGGTTACTGTGGTATAGTGTTACAAGAATACTATATTTTTTATTATTTTATTATATGTCTGAAAATCTTTCTAGGTGAATATGACAGTTGATTTTTTTTATTTTTTGCATAGAATCACAGAAAAATAGATACCACACATATCAAATTGAATAAATTTTTATGTTTTGCTATACATTTCCAATGTTGTCTCTGACCTCAGGACTCGTGGCGGGACAGTGATATTGTGGATAACTTGTACAGCGGAGCTGTGATAGCGACACAGCACGGGACCATGTCCATTAGGCTGCACAGCAGGATGCGTGTGGACATGACGATCGACAGGGCCATCAGAATTACCAACCTTAAGGTCAGACAAATATCAAGTGCATCACACTCTAGCACACCTCTGATAGTGTTTGTATTTTGAATACTAAAAACCACTATTAGCAAATTTCCCACAGGGAAAAAGCTATTAGTGTAGGACTCGAGAGCAGCTATTTACTATTTGGGCACCGCACACCCATCTTGTAAATAGTAGTGTTTAGTGTAATGTAAACAGTTGACAGTGATATTCAAGACCTGAAGATGTGTTCCACCAACATGAAACGGCCGTAGTTACAAAATCTACACAAGGATCTATCGACATACAGTTATTCTAAACCACAATTTTCTAATTTTAATCTTTGATAACCTTTTAATTCTCAATATTTGTCTTGCACTGAAAATTCAGTCTGTTCATACACCTTTATAACCACACTTTGTAGCTTTTGAAATTATGAAACTTGTTTTGTATTAATTTTGTTAATCTCAATCAATTTGATAGCTAGTGAATGAGAATAATAATAAGTTTTAAGTTCATATAATTTATTGGAAGCCACAAAATATATCAATAAGTTGTTTTCTATTTGCTCCAGAGCAACATCGTGATATACCACAGGTGTGTCAGATTATGCACAACGGTTGGATCTGAGAAATAGGCGTGTATATTTATAAAATGAATTGAACCTATAACGAGACATTACCTAAACTGATAAGAATACTCAACATTAACATTTCCAATACCAACTAACAAATACACAGAAGCTCACAATTCCCTATTAGCAAATCAAATTAATGTACTTACACACATTTCATCTCATAGTAGTGTGTTATTACAGGAAGTACCAGTGACAAATTATACAATCTATCCAGTTACGTTACAAATAAAATTTTCAAAAACCATTTCTTCCAAAATTTTGTCATACACTTTATACAAATTTAAACATACCACTGAAATTATAATAAAATCAATTGATAGCTAGTGAATGAGAATTAATAGTTAAGTTAATAATTTATTGGAAACAAAATATAATATCAATAAGTTGTTTCTATTTGCTCAAGCCAACATCGTGATGTTAGGTGCGTGTCAGCGCTAGTGCTGTGTTAGGGACGCATCTATCAATATGGAAGCCGAGTGGAGATCCAAGCTCACGATATCCATGGGAATAACAAGTAAATACTACTCTATGAAAAAGTCGATATCATGACAATACAGTGAAACTAATTAATTGCTTGGATTGATAAAAACAGATAAAGATTCAAAGAAGATAACTGCACCTGAAGTTTGGAGATTTCTCACCGGTGGCTGTGGTCTTAAATATGGGGTCTTCTCTTGAGAGCTCATTGTAACCCATTGTAATTATTGTACTCATTGTAATTTTTCACAAAGTTCTCAAGGGAAAAAGCTTCAAGATCCATAACATCTCTAACGATCTTCCAGGTGGTCAATTAGAAATTATAGCTCTCTGAGCTGATGGGACTTAAGTGGGTGCTAGTGCCACAGAATGGGGAATTTGCCATTCCTCCATGTGGTGCATTATTGATATTTCCCCTCAAAAATATTTCTAAAAGGCACGTACGTAATATTTATAAAATTGAATATAAAATTGCCAATGCATAACTGAAAGAGCTAGAATGATTTATGTTGTACTTACTAGAATATTGTAACTAATTCCTAACCTAAACAATGAAAAAATCTTTGAAAATCCTAATTTTTCCATCTTTGGAAAATCAATGAAATAATGTTTACTACAGACATTTTCCATCACGATATTTCCAAATACTCAGTATTCCGAAACTCATACAGAGTGTCAGTAAAACAAGGTTACATGACATTTCGGAATCTGGAGTCTGATCCTGACCTCAGGCGAGCTAGAACCTAAAACATAACAGGATTAGTACATAATCCTATAATCCTTGACTAAGCCGGTATAAAGCTGAAAAACAAAAAGTTTCCAGTAGTCAAGAAAAATTACAAACAATACCATGAACCAATAGCTACGCTCACAAGAAACAAAACTTGTCCTTTTACAAAGACAAAGACAAGTGAATCCAACTGAATCTGGCTTAGTCCAGATTATGTATTAAGTCATGTTATATTTTAAGTTCTAATTTGCCTGAGGACAGGATCAGATTCCAGCTCCAAAAATGTCATGAAACTTTGTTTTACTTAAAATCATGATCGAAAATGTCCTTAAAAAAAAGTAAAAATCTAAATAACACTAGTCCTAGATGATAATTTTTACTGATGATCCTAATTGAGAAACAACCAATCTAGGAGGGTATTTTAAGATGAATAAGAGAAAATGGAGACTGTGAAGAGTGTAATGGATTTTATGATTTATGTAGCTTTGTTAAAAGAAAAAGATCAACTGGTTCATTTGTTAGGTTTCTATACTTATTGGGCCAGTGAATAAAGGCAACCGGGTCCAATATCGAACCATCACAAAACTGTGTTGATTTCAGTTTCCACCCTTCTTTGTTCATTTGATTTTTTCCTGGTAGCAGTACATATATCTAGGTGGCTATGCTTCAATCCTGTTATCATCTACTTTTATAACTTATCTTAAAAGTTTTGAAAATTAAAAGCTAAAATAAAAAAAAAATTGCTTTTAGATACGCAAAGATGTGGTACAAAGGGGTAAGTTTTACATCAGAGAAGTGTGCACTCGTCTATCTTGTGGACTCCGCTGGCACCAGAACCACGACTGACACCTTCTCTGATATGTCTCAAGACTTTTCTCTTGCTGTCTTCTACAATGAGAGTCGTCATGGCGTCGGTTACCAGCAGGAGGCAATGCACCTGTTACAAAACGCTCAGTATTTTGTCGATGAAAAGAAAGTGCAAAATTGGATCATAAACAATGTCAGAATATCTCAGACTCCCGATGGATTGCTACGGTTGGTGTAAATTTTGTTTTTAAAGTGAATATTTCATTAATAGTGTATAAAGTTGAGTAGTAAGAAACCAATTGAAAAGGATACTATACCTACGTGACAATAAAATGAGGTTGTATTGAGGTTAACAATATTTTAGCAGTGGTTATCAGTTCAAAAAAGGTATATTAAAACTTTTTAAGATTTATTTTTCCAGGAATTCCTAGATCATATATATTATGCTAAATAGTAATTTAAAAATTACTGTATGTTCTATTTTTTTAAACCTGAATGAGAGGTAATTTTATAGATCAAATAAAATTATCGGATTAATTAAAAGGAAAACAAAAAATCTGCAACAAAGATGTTAAATTCTGTAGGACTAGAGGGCTCCAGCAAAGTTGGCTACGAGTGGTTTCCAACGGAATATTAAACAGTCACCCAAAAAAGGAATTTATAAGGATGGGAAAGGTAGGACACGTCTACATTTTATTTCTCAGAGAAGTAAAAATAACCTTCAAACTGATCCATGCAAAAACTTAGACCGCGTATGGTCGAGTTTCTACAAACTATAGAGTTTATAATATATCGGCCTGAAACTTGTAGTACCTGTTGTTTGGGGTGCCAATAGTGGAGGGATACAGTAAGGAAGATTAAGTGACCTTCAGTCTGTCTTACACCTTTGTTTCGTGATGGTTTTTTGTGCAGCAAGCACAACTAAAAAGGCCTTTAACACGTTCACGACTTTGCTGCAATCAGCCCTCTTTACTATATGACGTATTTCTATCAGTCATACTTCCAAAAAACGTGTACCTATTTTTTAATCAAATATCTTGTAAGAATCATGTAGACGGCATACACAATGCACTAAAATCACAATCTCCCAGAGATCACGTTGGTTTCAAAGAGCCCTAACAAACACGCTTTAGCAATCAACGGTATGTACCCCATCGGGTACATATGAGGCATAATAATTTAGTAATAAGTTATATGTTTTGTACATTTATTTTTTGTTACAATACTGAGTGTTATCAAAATGAGTGTTTAATAGCGTCCTGTGTTAACAAAAATTTGCTTTTAGATACGCAAAGATGTGGTACAAAGGGGTAAGTTTTACATCAGAGAAGTGTGCACTCGTCTATCTTGTGGACTCCGCTGGCACCAGAACCACGACTGACACCTTCTCTGATATGTCTCAAGACTTTTCTCTTGCTGTCTTCTACAATGAGAGTCGTCATGGTGTCGGTTACCAGCAGGAGGCAATGCACCTGTTACAAAACGCTCAGTATTTTGTCGATGAAAAGAAAGTGCAAAATTGGATCATAAACAATGTCAGAATATCTCAGACTCCCGATGGATTGCTACGGTTGGTGTAAATTTTGTTTTTAAAGTGAATATTTCATTAATAGTGTATAAAGTTGAGTAGTAAGAAACCAATTGAAAAGGATACTATACCTACTTGAAACGTGACAATAAAATGAGGTTGTATTGAGGTTAACAATATTTTAGCTGTGGTTATCAGTTCAAAAAAGGTATATTAAAACTTTTTAAGATTTATTTTTCCAGGAATTCCTAGATCATATATATTATGCTAAATAGTAATTTAAAAATTACTGTATGTTCTATTTTTTTAAACCTGAATGAGAGGTAATTTTATAGATCAAATAAAATTATCGGATTAATTAAAAGGAAAACAAAAAATCTGCAACAAAGATGTTAAATTCTGTAGGACTAGAGGGCTCCAGCAAAGTTGGCTACGAGTGGTTTCCAACGGAATATTAAACAGTCACCCAAAAAAGGAATTTATAAGGATGGGAAAGGTAGTACACGTCTACATTTTATTTCTCAGAGAAGTAAAAATAACCTTCAAACTGATCCATGCAAAAACTTAGACCGCGTATGGTCAAGTTTCTACAAACTATAGAGTTTATAATATATCGGCCTGAAACTTGTAGTACCTGTTGTTTGGGGTGTCAATAGTGGAGGGATACAGTAAGGAAGATTAAGTGACCTTCAGTCTGTCTTACACCTTTGTTTCGTGATGGTTTTTTGTGCAGCAAGCACAACTAAAAAGGCCTTTAACACGTTCACGACTTTGCTGCAATCAGCCCTCTTTACTATATGACGTATCTCTATCAGTCATACTTCCAAAAAACGTGTACCTATTTTTTAATCAAATATCTTGTAAGAATCATGTAGACGGCATACACAATGCACTAAAATCACAATCTCCCAGAGATCACGTTGGTTTCAAAGAGCCCTAACAAAACACGCTTTAGCAATCAACGGTATGTACCCCATCGGGTACATATGAGGCATAATAATTTAGTAATAAGTTATATGTTTTGTACATTTATTTTTTGTTACAATACTCTGAGTGTTATCAAAATGAGTGTTTAATAGCGTCCTGTGTTAAAAATAATTGAAAGAATTAAATTAATCTACAAAAATGTTTATAGTTTGAGTTTTTAGTATTTTTTAATGTTAAATTAGTTATTTTTATTTTTGTATATAATTAAAGTTTAGAAAAATAGTTAAACAAAAATGGTATAATTTGTTTGGAATTTGTGGAATATAAACCGTTAACAAGGCATTGAAAAAGGTGAGTGCTGCACTCACACTTGACCATCCGCGAAACACATGTGACCGTGATGAACGGCGGGATAAGGGCATGATACGTAGCAGTTCTAGGGTTTATGTATTCAATTTTGATCTCTGAACTCATGAGATCCAGTCAGTGCCGACAAGGGCTGATCAAATCTTCAATAAAAAAGTTTAAGTTTTAATTGGATGGAAAATGTTTCTGTATAAAACCCATCTTATTTAATTTCTTTAGATAAAAAGTAAGAAACACACTGTTTTGTGATCGATAGCACTTTTGTCTTGATTATAGGTAATTGCTTGAGTATAAAAATCAGATTTTTTGAATAGGGGAAAAGTTATAATTATGGCCAGAATAAAATAAATAACATCTGTATTATAACAGCTGCATTAATACTACAAAAGATGTTGATTACAGAATCGCCCGTAACAGCAACAAGTACCAGTTGCGGACTTCACCCACCAACGGCTCAGCCACTATCACGACTCCGTTTGTCCACACGACCGCCTCGCTCGGCCAGACGTCCCACTTGTTTGTGCGGCGAGGCGAACGCAGGATGCACTACGATGGCATCAGCTTCATTGTGCGTAATGCTGGCCATTCCGCGGGGTTCGATGATAAGAACATGCTTAAAGTATTTTGAAACTGTTTTTCATCCAATCCGAGTACAGGTAAAGTGCACTGAAGACTGTTTTATAGTAGGAATGAAAAGACTTTATCATGACACAAAAGTCTCTTCTACCATCTCCTGTTATTATTTATAAATTTATCCATGCAGGAATGACAGATAAATTTGGCAAGTGATGTTTAATTGTTATACAAAATTTTTCTTGAACATGTATAGTTTCCTAGCGATTTAGTATTGTTGCTGATCTAGTTGTGCACATTGTTAAATTTCGCTTTGAAAACCCAATGAAATATTTGTTTCTTTTAAAAACTGTTTTGATTTAATCTTTTGTTTGATACACGTTTGTTTGTTTGGCAATTAATTTTTTAATTCTATTGGATTTAATTATTGTTTTGTTGGGTGTTGAATCCTAAATTGTTTTACGTTTGTTAATTGTGAAATTTCATATTTTATTACTATGTGTTTATTTTATGAATGAAAAAAGTTCATAAAAATTGTTGTGATAGACAAATTATTGTAATAAATTTATTACAGCGATCAGTACCATATTTTTACTTGATATATACAGTTTAATTTTCCAAACTAAGCCAATGTAGTTTTAGAATAGTTATTTTTTAGTTTAAAAAGCTTTGGTAAACCAAACTCAATTATTCATAAATGAAAATATTCTGGAGAACTTGGAGAAGTTATTATTTATTTATTTGATTATAAATCTAAATTAATATATGTGCATATATATGTGTATATATACATTTATATTTTATTATGTAATTCACAACTCAGGGCTGCTAATAATATTGTTATCAGGAAATTAAACAAACTTGAGCACCCTTTAAAAGCACCGGTTAAAAGGACGTTCAACATTATTTTTAATTCCCAATAACAATACATATATATGTATATGCTGGTCTTATACTTTTAACTGAAATGGCGACATACTCAGGTAGGTATTTTAAGCCAAGTATGAATGAGGAATGAATGTAGGATGATTGTGGCGCGATCTTGTAGTCTTGTTACTGACTAAGGCTGACATGTTCCTTAGACAGGACTGTTAATTAATAGCCCAACAGCCGATGGCAACTAATGGACCTATAGTTTAACGTGGAATCCGAACCACAACCTCTGAATTAAAAATTGGTCTAATTATGAGGATGGTCTTTGTGGATTAACGTAGTATTCAATAGTGCGGACCTTAATCCACACAAGAGAACACTACACCCACTGACCATCGCTCACAACTATCCACAATTCGTGACCTTCAAGTAGCTGGATTACAGGACGTCGCCACCGTCCCAGTCTATAGAACGTCTACAGTAATAAATTTTTAATACAAAATATATTTGGTTCTTTTGTAAGGGCAAAACAAGACAAAGTTTTATAGTTGAAAATGATCGTCAAAAGTTGTAAAACGATAATCAAACAATCAAAATAATTCATTACAGACAAGCAGGAAATATTTTTACACCATATCTATTGAATTTATTGAAACTATTCAACCCATTCATGAGTTCATTGAAAACCATTTGCTTTTCACTTCTTGACATTGTCTAAGTTCAGTCCATGAACTAGCTATGAGCCTCAATAAAATTAGTTAATTTGTAACTTTCAAAGGGAAATGTTGTCATACATTGTCTTGTCTTCATTTTTCTGCAGTACATTTTGCAGCAATCTTCATTACTCAAATACTTCAACATCCAGACAGGGCCTAACATCATTAATAGGTTAAGCGTAAGGTAAGGTAAATAAAGTAAGTCTCTATAAGATTTTTAATTTATGTTCTATAAAGCATGTTGGGTTGTACGTAAACATCCCAACAAACTAAGCATGACCAAAAAAAAAACATTCATTGTATACTATGAAGGGCCTTTAACTAGGTACCCCATATATATTTCAATTGTATTGTATCCATGGGAAGAATGTTTATCAAATGTGTGTAATTATTCACTATATATATGTTTATCAAGTTTAAAATATTTGACGACGAGAATAAGATATAACAAGGTTAATATTAGTTTTAAGTAAATGTTTCTTTTTCTCTATTTTTAGGCTGTATTTTGGCAATACCCCCGTTGCAGCAGACCTGCATACTCAGTGAATTTCCAAAATCAATAATATGGCAATAATAATACAAGTATATGACAAGATTGATCAATCAATACCTGTTGATAAATTAGAATATTTGTCTATTCTCTGTAACATTAACATGGGAAAGAGTAGATTAGATTAGATCAGTATATAGATTAGATGAGTATGCAGGTTTGCTGCTGTGAGGAACACAAACTATGATTATTTAGTATAAACGTATAGATCCCAACCACATGAAGCTAAATACAAAGTTTCATACAAAACTATTGTTTAATAAGGGATATATTATTTTTTTCTTATCCTCCACAAGATTAGCATTGGAGCCTCTAAATACAATGTATACAGTACTGCATATTTATATTTTTTAATATCTTAGTAACTGTTGGAGATGGAGCAAAACTTTAAGGAACTAAATTGTGTAGTTTTTTGAATTGATTCTAAAGGTGAAATATAAAATTGAAAATATTTTAAAGTAAAAAGAAAAACGCAAAAACCCCATTTTTTGGTTACAAACCCGCCCCCCCCGGCCAAAGTATGTTCCCATTGTCCGATATGTCTGCGCTTATTATCTTTAATTAGGCCAATAAATATAAATTTCATTTTATCATATAACATAATCCCCAAAATCTGTACTGAGAAAAATTATATTTATACAGTAATTAGATACTTAAATAGTGCTATTTAGTGCTTGCTTCTTTTGGCTTGCTCAATGGTTTAAATAACAACAGCTGCTGCTTATACCTTAAGACAACCTATGTTGGAATCCAAAACAAAATTATTTCCCCAAAGATTAACATAGAAACTTTGAAAGCCTATAGGGTAGATATTTATGGGAAAATTGTCAAAAAAACTGTTAGACTTTCCTATTTTTTAGGCCTAAAGAAACAGTACGGTATACCAAATTTCAGCCTCCTAAGTAATTGGGAAGTGGGAGAATCAGTATAATGAGTGAGTGATGAGGGCTTTGACGTTTATATATACAGATTATTATTTATTCTACTTATCCTACTAACTGCTTATTCTATTCTTATATTAGCATGTATATCTTAAAGTTTTGCCCCATTCCCCCAATGGTTACAGAGATATTAAAAAATTTAAACACAGTACTGTTCATTGTATTTTGGGCTCCAATATAATATTATGGACAATAAGAAAAAAAATAATATTTCACTAGTTAAGAAATATTATAGGACGAAACTTTTTTTTATTTAGCTTAATATGGTTTAGATCCATCCATTTATTTAACAATCATAGTTTTTTCTTAGATTTTTAGTCTACGCCAGAGGCATTTTGTAACCGAGTCAGAGAGAGTGATTGCACACAAACGCTTTTTGGTCCAAACCCAAATGGGCATCCAAGGATTTGAACCTGTGACCTCTAGCACCGAAGTCTAAGACGCTAACCACTAGACTAGCAATTATCATGGCAGCTAACCTGCATACTCTTTTCCCATGTTAATCATATAGAGAATAGGCAAACTCCTTTAATTATAGACAGACTAGCGTTACCTGGTGAACTTTGTACCGCCTAACACTAATGTATACAATTTTATAGAACCTTTCAAATCATTTCATCCCAACTTATAATTTTGTAAGCAATAAATTTATAAAACCTGGCACTGCACCATTTTCTGCCCTCTGGGTCGGAGCCCTTTGGTATATTCATTTCAATTCTATTCTAGTGGCCTGAATAAACTTATAGTAACATTAGTGTCACCTTTGAATATAGCATCTTTCAAGTGTATGTAGTACCTCTCGGTTTCAATTTTGACGTCCATGTCAACCATATATTGGTTTAATAAGCCACGGAAATGAAGCAAATAATTTCCTTTAAAGACCTTTAAGCGAAAACAGTAGAACATTGCTGCAGAAATTGTTTTCAAAAAAGGGGACTTTGTAATTGGGCCAGTTTGAGGGATGGAAATCGAGTAACCATCCTCACCATAGCAAAATATCACAGGATACTGCAAATCATCATGCGATCTGTGAGTTTCACAAATACGCTGCAGTCTATCTGATCTACTTTTTATTATAATGTTATTTTTTTCAAACTCTTGGCCTACTATAACTGCACCAACTTCCCCTGTTACTCGTTCATTAAACCTGTCTCTATGGGCATTGACAGGCTTTTTATCTGCATGAATGAACTTTTCAAACTGTCTACTTGGTTCTGTCTCACTTTCAATGGCACATTTAAAATCCATAATAGAGTTGTTACAATTGTGAAGCATATTCTGCAATTGTTGGACCAATACTAGTTTGTCTCCTGATACATTCTTACAGCGTGCCGTTGTTTCCTTGCTGTCATCACCGATAAAATACAGTTGTAGAAACCGATGGTCGTCATTGTTGGATGAAGGCAATAAGCTACCAATTAAATGATATATTTGGCCTTGTACTTTAAATATTTGCATACAGCTACTTTCAACGATTTGCTTAGCTCCAAAAGATGTAATTTGAACAGCACTGATGTATTTTCTGGAGTTGTTACGGCAATGCTCACTTTCAGGATGGTCACCAACAATGAGGCTATGAAGTGGTCCAATCGCAATGGTCTTATCTGATTCATAATATATGTCATGGTCTTATTTGAGTCCAGAGTTGGTGTTTGCTGTCCACAGTTTGTTTTTACGTTTTTAGTTATTTCTGTTATATTTTGAAACTGTTACCCTGTTAACTTCTGGATTTTTGTGTGTGAACAGCCACTCAATTTACCTCCAGGGTTTTCTTGCGTGTACTTCTTAACTGCAGCTCGGTTGACTTCTGGATGTGCCTTTTTATACTTAGCTGCAGACTCACGTAGTTGTTTTAAACGTGGCAAATTCGAGAATTGCCCTCTCCGCTTGGTTCTTTTCTTGTTTACATCTACATTGTCTTCCTTACATCGTTTCATAGGGAGGTTCTTCAGGTTGTGAAGAAGGTTTTCATTTTAATCTCTCAGGTGTTAGTTGCACTGTTTGTTCGGTGCCGTGTTCATCAAAGTTTACCATCTCACTTCCATTGCTTGGTGATCTTCCAGTCATTTTGGCAGGTGTTGCCTCGAGAACGTCAAAGTGCTCACTACTAAGACTTCCACTAAACAGTATATGGTAATATGGTACCTACTCTGAAGCTGAAGCTTCTCTTCCAAAGCTCTGGAGTAAAATACAATTGTGGTGCACTCTGAATACACAGTGGTAAATATCAGAAGCTGCAATTAACTCGCATGCTGAACAATATGTGGTTGGTTTTAGCATCTCAATCCGGTAGTGTTCAGGTGAGGTATAATTTTCTCCTTTTGAATCATGATTTAAAATTTGAAATACATGCCATCTAGGCAAAACTTATAAGTTAAATGTTTTCCCTGACTTCATTTGTGAACAGATTATTACCATGAAGTAGATAGCATATTGCGTGAAAAAGACATGACCCATCTGGGAGCATTCGAACAGCACTAAACAGAGAATTGTTTTCTCTCTAAAATACTAACTGTCCATTTCAAAAGATTTTAATAAAATATTGTAAAAAATATTATGTTCAAAATAATGTATAAAAAATAAGAGAATAACACTACGAAAATCACTAAAATGATTAAAGATCAAAGATCATAATTTAAACTATCACCATATCACAGTAAAAAAACATAAACAAATCAATAAAACCAGCTGAATGTTGAAATTTGAGAGTAATAAATAAAATAGATTATCTTCATACAAATGTTTTATATGAATGCCTTTTTATACTTAGCCCATTATAACGTGATTTTTTTAATAGCTCAAAATACAATCAAATTTGACTTTAAAATTACATAGTTAAATTATTATTACTATGTTTTATTAAATAAATTAATATTATATTCATATAGTGTTTCGAGGTCTTTAGATTAGTTTTTTCTGTATGTTTTGCTTGCTTCTTTGGCTTGACTCAATGTGTAGGGTAGACATTTATGGGAAAATCGTCACAAAAACTTTCCTATTTTCAATCTAAATAATATATACAGGTATATCCAAAGTTTCACCTCTCTAGCTAGTCGGGATGTGGGAGAATTATTAGTGATGAGTGAGTGAGAGCTGATTCACAAACACACACACACATACACACAAAATAAAATATTCTATAATAATACAAAATAAGGTATTAACCTTTTATACATTTCAGATAGCAAAAGGAAAATGAAAATATATACTACAGCTGATTATTATTATAATAAACATAATTTGTATAAACATTGTCATTATTTATAATTTGGCCAACAAATAAACATTTGATTTTTAATCATAAAACATATAATCACAAAAATTCGTTCTGAGAAATATTATATTTATACAGCAATTAGATACCATTGAGTACTTAATATTTTATGCTTGCTTCTTTGGCTTGCTCAATAGTTCAAATAAAAACAGTTGCTGTTTATATTGTAAAAGGTAAGATAGATTAGATTAGATTATTGAAATGGCGACCATACCACAAGGTAGGTATTTTAAGCCAAGTATGAATGAGAGTTGATTGTAGGATGATTGTGGCGCGATCTTGTAGTCTTGTTACTGACTAAGGCTGACATGTTCCTTAGACAGGACTGTTAATTAATAGCCCAACAGCCGATGACAACTAAGGGACCTACAGTTTAACGTGGATTCCGAACCACGACCTCTGAATGACGAATTGGTCTAATTATGAGGATGGTCTTTGCGGATTAAGTAGCTTTTAATAGTGCGGTTGTTAATCATATGTTGGAATCCAAAACAAAATTATTTCCCCATTAGATTGACATGGGTACTTTGAAGGCGTGTAGGGTAGAGATTTATGGTATATAATCGTCACAAAAACTATCAGACTTTCCTATTTTAGGCCTAAAGAATCAGTATACCAAATTTCAGCCTCCCAGGTAATCGGGAAGTGGGAGAATGAGTGAGTGAGGGCTTTGAATTTTATTTATTAAGATGTTTATGAAATTTGGTATAAATGGTCAAAATAAAAATAGTTTATGGTAAAAATGCCTAATTTCATTGTTCCTCACAGCAACAAACCTGTTTACTCTTTCTCATGTTAATCTTATTAAGGAGAATAGGCAAAACCAATTAATTATTAAGGTAATATTGACCAAACTTGCCATACAAGTATATTATTGTCATTACATTTGGATTGGATTTATAAATTCGCTAAATAGGTCTGCTGCTGCCACTGTGGTATTAAGGTTTTTGATTTGCCCGCTCAAGCTGTACTGTATCAGCAGCACCACCCAGCAACAACTACAGTATAAAATAAAAGATTAAAGTTAAACATTTATTGAGATTATTTCTGTGATACACCTGTAAAATATAATTTAATATATATTTAAAGTTTTGAGACGTGAGAGTAAAATTTTCCATTATTCTTTATAAATTTGTCAGAAATACCGACAACCTCAGTACTCGATTTGACTCTTGCAATAGAATGGTGGATTGTGGGTTGTGTATGGACTTTGGTTGGTTGTATTTCTGTCTGTGGTCAATGGTCGTCTAAGTGTCATAATTTATATTAACGATAAATGTAGTTTTTGCGTGATAATATGGAGGAAACCAAAGTAATATATCATATAGACGAAGAAGAAACTCCCTATTTGGTAAAGTTACCAATTGCTCCCGAGAGAGTCACGTTAGCTGACTTCAAAAATGTCCTCAACAGGCCGAACTACAAGTATTTCTTCAAGTCAATGGACGATGATTTTGGGTGAGTGTATATTTTGGATATTTCGTGTATTATGTATTTACTTTAATTTGCGTCTTTTGAATTTATTTTTTTGTCACATATTTCGAACAATTGATGATTGATATGGCATTTTTGTAACCAATTATATGAAAGCCAAGATATCCCAAGGCAGGCTTGTAAGTCTTTGAGAGCTAAACACTAGGGCCTAGATTTATTATATATTTGTCAAATTTGAGTATGTCCTTTACATCAATAAATCAGAGAAATTTCTAGTGTAAAGGAAAGTATTATCAATCATGCTCATCTTTTTACATACGTAAGATGGCCTAAAGGTACATATAGGCCTACATTATACATGATTCTTCCATCCAGGGTCCTCTGAGGGGGATTTGGACAGATCAAGCAATACTAATACTAGCAAAGAATAAAATGTAAATAGGCCTACCTATTAAGGTAGGTGTCAAGATCATAAAAACTAGACTGGGTAGGCCTACCTATTTACCTAATTTCAAATTTTCCGTATTTTTGAATATTTTGTAATCTTTATGGCAGGGCCTGAAACAGTTTAATCCCGACATAGTTGGGTTTATGTTCAATGACAATTAACTTCGGAGTACATTAGTCTTTATAATTATTGACTACTAGCTGACTCTGCGATCTTCGTAATGCCTGACAGTAAATACATGTTAACTTCAAGATTGGCCATGTTCTGAAGTCGAATAGCATTACAGCTTCATTGTGAAAGGTTATATTATTCTTGGTCGCGGCTAGTGAATAACAATTCTGAAACGATAGGTTTTCATGCTGGATTGCATGAAAACCAGATTATTACAGGTGTTATTAAAGATTGGTTGGGTGTATAGAGACTAAACCCTCCAACTGGCTTTCGCCGTAATTTATTTACAGCATAGGCTAATAGACATCTTCTAAAATGGCAATGCCATGTATACAGCGCATTTGCATTCGGTTGAAAAAGCTAATATTTCTACATGACTCTTAATCATTTTGTTTTTGTTTCAAATAAATTCGATACATATTAGTGATTTGTGGTTTGTCTGTTTCGCTTGCGTTGTCAGCTGCGGACAGCTGATGCCTCGTCGTTGTAATGTATTTCTAATTTTTTAGTGTCGTGTTGGATTTAAAACTGTCGATTGTGTTAGTTATTTTTAAATGCTGTTAGTAGGGTAGGACTGATGTGTTTAGTGTTTCCAGGTATGATTACTCTTTTAGATTGAGTGATTTGCCGACAAACTAATAATAATAAAGTATGAAAGGTGTTTTTGAACTAACACTGGTTATGAGTAACAATTAAAGGGGTAGGTCTAGTAACCTGAAAGAATTTTGAGATCATTCTAGTGGTTATGATGTGATTGATGTTGAGTCTGATTTTACTTTTTAAAGTGGGCCTTCTCAATAGGCCTGATTCTGATTCTGACCAAGATGATCATTTTCTAGTTTATTCCCTTTTCTGGAAGTGAATACAATTATAGTGCAGATGCCTATGATTTGCAGGATTGGAATCAGGAGCATGGTACACCATTTGAAACAGATACTGAACCAATAATCTTTGTCAATGACCATAGACCTAATTATAGACTAGATTATAAGGTTACAATACCTGCTGTCTTCAATGCAATTGTCTTTTTTAACACAACTAGTTAAGGGAAACAAATGTTTCAGGAGTACATTAGTCTTTATAATTATTGACTACTAGCTGACTCTGCGATCTTCGTAATGCCTGACAGTAAATACATGTTAACTTCATGATTGGCCATGTTCTGAAGTCGAATAGCATTACAGCTTCATTGTGAAAGGTTATATATTCTTGGTCGCGGCTAGTGAATAATAATTCTGAAACGATAGGATGTATTCCCATGAATTACGATAAGATGATTCCCATAAAACAAATAAATATGAGTGGATTAATTCACAATTTTCAAATCCAATCCAAACCTAACTGTAATATGGCTTTTATAGGAAAGATATACAACAGCTGATTATTATAATAAACGTAATAATATAAACATTATAATTATCATATAAACACGTGACTTTAATCAGACAGAAAATATAAATATAAATACATAATCCACCAAAACCGTAAACTATTACATGGCGAATAAAGCTGTTCATTTTGTACAGCACATAATTACCTACTTCATAGTTTTAACATTAATGAATGATTCAGATGGTATTTGATAGTAAAGCATATTGCTAATGGAAAGTAAACCAATCAGCTGTAGCTAAGAAATCAAATGTTTTCATTGTAGAAAATTTGTAAGGAAACTTATGGGGTTTTCGAAAATATTTTTCACTAAAACCTTCCCGGACACATATAGAGCAACTTCCTTAAATTTCATGGCGATCGAATGAGTAGTTTGGCAACGCATAAAGGACATACATACGTACATACACACATTCAATTTTGTGTAAGCTTATAAAGATTTATAATTATAGGTTTTAATTATATAATTAATTATAGTTTATATAAGTCTTTAATTATAACCTAATAATAAATAGACCTAGTTATAATAAATAGTAGAAAGTTTAACGACTATTTTCTAAGATACAGACTTCTGTAATCGTATTGTTATTTTTGAACTTAGTAAGTTGGTATTTTAAGGTGAATATGAGTGAATATAAGGATGATTGAGGAATGTAATGAATTGTTATGATGGACTATATGAAATGTGTTGCTTGATTGGACTAAAATACACATAATATGGCCAAAATATAAGTTTTCTATAGTCACAGTCTTATTCAAACATATTTAGCTAATTATTTTGATTTGGTTTACAATATCCTAAAATATTGCATTTATTATTTTTTATTATAGTAAGTTATATTTCTATTTCAAATATATTTTATTAAAAATACGGAAGTGTTATTCCACCATTGGAAATGTTTGTAATGTAAATATCCATGTGTTTATTGAATGTAAATTAAAATATATGTTTGTTGTATAGGAAAACCTTTTATTTGTTTAAAAAATAACTGAGTTGGAATGCAAAATGTCATTAACATCAATTAGTTTTTGTGTCTGCTCACCACTTTGATCATTAGTGTCATCTTAATTCATCTCAAAAAACATGTATATGTCAAACATGTAAGTTTCGCAACTCCTTTTAATATGACAACAATATGTTTTTTTGTTTTCTACCAAGACAAGGCAGGTAGGCTAATAGTATATTATGTTACTAGTCCAGAAAATAAATGTTTAAGCCTATAGGATGAGCATAGTTGCTCCCGTAAGAGACCAAGTCAAAGGCGGGATCACCATGTGAGTCTGGGTTGCTTGCAAACACATTTTGAACAAGTGATGTATACTATTTTACATCAAGTTGTGACCCTAACAAAACCTAATAAACAAAAACTGTCAAAATCGGTGATATTTTCTCATTGCATTAAAATATATGTTCATTAAAAGACAGTAGTACATCGAAACCTTTTACTATTAGGTCTACTTTCAATTTATAACTAAAAAAAATTATGAATATTCACCTTATCGTCACACTTAATCATCTATTAAAAGCATTATTTACATTTTAGATTATGACATTATTTATTTATTAACCTTCCAATGGCATTGAAATTTTACACTATCAGATAAAATAGTAGTAAAAGTATAAAAGTCTTTTTATTTATCCTAATTTGAAGACACGAGTTGAGCTTAGTTACTGGTAGTTTTTATTGTGATCAATGGTTTCTTTTAATACAAGAAATTGCTATTAACACAATGAGTGTGTCGGTGTCCATATGGATACGTGGAACCATCTGAACTTTGATATTGTCTTGAGTCACAACCATTACATATTTCAAACTAAAACTTTGTATTCACCTGAGTTGATACTCTGAATAAACACAGTGACCTTGGTTTTTATTTTTGTTGCGAAATCAGTATCAGGGGCAGGGAGGAGCGAGTACGTAATGTGCGTTTGTGTTTTCCCGTGGGAAAACCTTTGGATAATATATTGTGTACCTCTTATCATTTTGTTCGTTTACTGTTTGTTGTTGTAAACACAAAACAGCGTATGTGTCTGGTATCACTTGGTGGTGGCGATTGGTACCATATGGATACCTAACTTTGAAGATATTTTTCAAGGTAGGCTAAATGATGTTGTGATCACAATTATACCTATTATTATGTATTTCTAACATCAAAATGTTTGTAAGTTTTATTAAATCAAAACAATTTTAGATTTGGGTGAGGATTTGAACTATACCATAGCACTCAATGTGTTAACAATTTCAATGAAGGACATAAAACGGTTTATTTTTTAACACTTTGGAGTCAAAGCCTGACAATAGATCAGGCTAGCTTGTTTGTCCCAACGCCCAACCCTAAATCGGACTGCCTTATTTAATTCCATAGCTACAATTTTTTTTATATTCTGGTTTTGGTACTTATAACATGTCCTTTAGTCATTAATCTTTACACGTCTTTGGTTTTCTTTTAGTCTACCATGTATTTAAAATATATATATATTTCGGGTGAGTTTCACAAAACCGAGTTTTCACTACGCCGAGTAAGGCTAAAAATATAATAAATATCGAAATTTCACTACGCCGAGGTTTCACAAAACCGAGTATGTTATAAAATTCAACTGTTTCACTAAACCGAGTTTCACAAAACCGAGTAAGGGGCTGGGTACCGTCCGCTCTAGAAGTGAGTTCGCACCAACAGCACGTCGGCCGCAGGCCAACAACGCGCATTATCATGCGCTTTGAAGGCATTCACTGCCTGAAATCTGTGTAAATGACATTATTGATCTAATAGCTTAAGCTACTTTATACTGTTTTAATATATTATACAGAAATAAAATTGTCCATGGATGAATGTTAAAAAGAAAATTATAGAAAATAGTAAACGAAAATAATTGTATGCTCCAAAGCAGAGAGAATTTGATAGTTTATAAGAACGATTTTTTTGATTTAGAACAATTAAGTTTTTTCTTGCCTGTAAAAAATAGAACTTATCACAATAACAAGCTATAAGTTATTGATAAAAGAAAATTTTCTGGAGATTAATATTCTCTGGAGATGATTGTATGCTCCAAAGCAGAGAGAATTTCATTGTTAATTTGAACGACTTTTTTATTCAGAACAGTTCAATTTTTCCTTTCCTGTATAAAATATTGTTTATCACAAAAAAGCTATAGGATGAAGTAAAACTCACGTCTTCTAACAATACGTAATATTTACACTTATATTGTAATTATATAAAATGGTAAATATATTTAAAAAAATATTAAGTTGTGTTGGAAAACGTGAGTTTTTACTTCATCCTATAGTAAAACCAACACGTATAATGCTAATCAAGAAGTAATTAAAAAACAAGGTATAAGTTATTGATGAAAGAAAATTTTCTGGAGATTACTATTCTCTGGTGTTGATTGTATGCTCAAAGCAGAGAGAGTTTGATTGTCATTTGAATTTGTTGTTTATTATGTCACGCGTTATGTTCACTACACGACTGGACAGCGAGTTCCTGCAAAGCACGTAATACTGCACGCTACACAGGCTTCTACAGTCACTTCTACAGCGGACGGTACCCAGTCCCTTACTCGGTTTTGTGAAACTCGGTTTATTGAAACAGTTGAATTTTATAACGTACTCGGTTTTGTGAAACCTCGGCGTAGTGAAATTTCGATATTTATTAGATTTTTAGCCTTACTTGGCGTAGTGAAAACTCGGGTTTGTGAAACGCTCCCGATATTCCAACCGATATTCCACTTGCTTGCTCAGAGCAGATAGCTGTTGTTACGAGCCGTGTTGTGTTTGAGTTTTTTTGTTTACGATACGTGCAACTAGTTTGTTTTTATTGTTGTATTGCTGCACCACTGTTGTATAGTTAAGTTTTTTTAGTTAGTTATTTTAGTTTTTCGTCCTTTGTCATTTATACAATATGGGTGACAATCCATTGAAAAATGATACGATTTGAGACGTATTGCTTGATGAGAGTATCAATAGTGATGACGATGAAACTTAAAAATTACACAAATTTATTACAAATAAGTAAGTATTTCATGTTTATTTTAAGGGGGTTTCTTTCTGTTGCACTATGTTTCCTTGAATGTTATACGATATATTATATACAAAGGCCAATTACTGTACGTATGAACCTCCGTAGCTATTTTTGTTTTCATAAATTTTTTCCAATTTTTATATACTTGTCAAAATTACAATTTTTTTTACCAATGAAAAGTATTTTATGTTTCTTTCAAAGGGGTTTCCTTCTATTTCCAAAAATATATAATATGTATAAATTATATTAAACTTGTCCTAACAATAATTTTTGTTTTATTGCCCTAAAACCCCAGGCCCTTGGATTAAACCAGTGCTAGTGGCTCCAGGCTCCAAAGTGTTAAACCTTAAATTAGCAACAAATGAAAGAAGCATATAAAACAAAATTTTTAAGTATTTTGTCGGAAAACCATTCTAACCCTCAGTTTTTTTTCAGGGTTGTCAAAGAAGAAATAATTGATGATGATGCTCATCTACCTTGTTTCAACGGAAGAGTGGTTTCGTGGGTGAGTTTTTTTTCTCATTCTTGTAAACCTATGGAGTTTTTAGCCTATAGGACATTGAGCTTACATGATTCCAGCATTCCCTGGAGGGCAATGAATCTCTTGGCACATTAAACCTCCACAAAAAACATATACACAAAAAAAACTATATTATCATTACAGATAAGAAATTTACACATACATTAACACACTTGCACACTCCTGCATCCTTCCTACGATGCACATTGTTGTGCTGACAGTGTTATAGAGTTGTAAAGAAGCAAATGAAGTGCTGACTACAATCCCAGTTACGCCTACAAAATGCCATCAACTTCCACCCAAGCTAGTCATCGTTTATATAATGTAGGCCC
The DNA here is from genome assembly GCA_023375725.1 of Nephotettix cincticeps. NCBI lineage: Eukaryota > Metazoa > Arthropoda > Insecta > Hemiptera > Cicadellidae > Nephotettix > Nephotettix cincticeps. The sequence continues at coordinate 75,751,281 of CM041790.1, forward strand.
TCCCACCACTGTACCACACATTTACAAATTATCAAGATTCGATCTTGCGTACGTCCAACTGAAGCTATAGACCACTCACCATAGTAACACAATCTTATCTAGCTGTTAAAAGCATACTCTACCTACAAATCACAAAATCTAGTGAGAAAACAGGAAACTTCGTATGTTAGTTTCAGTATTACATATACACAATAATAATATATACAATCCTACACTCATTCCTTATTCATACTTGGCTTAAAATACCTACCTGGGTAGGTCGCCATTTCAGTTAAAAGTATAAAGTATTAGCTCATGGATGTCAGCGTTTTGTGCGTTTTGTTTTGTGTGACGTTTTGATTATAATAGTGATAAAATGTCTTAAACCCAATTGTTGGACATATACCCATGTATAAATAAATAATGAATGGCTATTGATTATTAGTAGACTTCAGAATGTGTCAAAGTATCAAAATGTCCAACAGGTATTATATGCCCAGCCCTTGAATTCCTCAATCATTTAATTATCATTGATTGAACATACATTAAAATCATTTACTATACAGTAATTTGTCTCGTCATTCTGATCTTAAAATGAAGAAGGGAAGGAAGGATAGTACCTCTCTCTAAATTTCATTAAAAAATATCACAAAATTGATCAGACTTATAATTCACATAGCCACGATCTGATCCATTATCTGCGCATTGCCGCAGATATTTTGGGCAATCTGTATATTCGTCAGAAATGTTTAAAACAATTTTTTTATCCTTAAAGGAATAATAACAAAATAAGATAAGTTAGAAAATAATACTGATAAGCAAACTCATGAATTAAATAGTTATTAAGACTATTTTTCAGGTATTAAAAAAGTAATTTTTTTGTCTGGATGAGAGTTTTAGTGAATAATACTTAGTTAATAGATCCTATACATTAGAATCATTCACACAATATACACTTTTTACTGCTGAAACACATACTGACAAATGTCAACAAACAAGGTTAGCGAAAGTGAAAACAGCTGGCCATATTGACTCGCTTATATAGGTGTTAAAACAGTACGGGAGCAAAGGAATACTGGCCAAAGTCGCCTAACAACTGATTTCAGTCACTAAATATTTTAACAAAGCCGCCTTATTGGTTTTGTGAGTGCATTGAGGCTAAAGAAACATCAACATGCACTCTATTGGTTGTTTTGCGAACTACAGTGCAGTAAATTTGGCTAAAGACAGTAGCTGCGTCGTGCGACCCTACTGTGCTGCAGCTAAAGACATTAGACGCTCGGTAAGGGTTAACATCGGATCTAACAATTTTGTGGGTGATACTATATTTTACTAACAATTAGACAAGTTAGGCTGATGAGCAAGTTTAGTACTTTTTGTGTGAGAACAATTTAACACATTTCGCACTTGTTCTACCCATATCCAATTAAAGAAGGGTGTTCCTGTAATATGCTGGTACAATTTGTTGGTTCAATGGATAGGTTACAATTAACAAATCAAGCAATTTATTTCTTCTGAATTGAATAGTAAATATAAAACATTGTTTGTTTCTGATATATTTTTTTAGTTGGTGTCAGCAGAAGGCAGCAATGTGTCTGATGGTACATCCCAGTGCACTGAAAGTGCGGGACATTCAGATGGGAAAAATCAACCAGAACGAGCTGCAGAACCTCCTCCGTAAGTATCATCATTATATATGTGGACTTACATAAAAGAGGAACTTACTATTAATCCTAACATTTAAAAGTAGAATGTATAAAATTGGTTGTGAACTTTTAACAAACAAATATTTGAAATTGTACATTCTTTTGATCACTTTATCTCAAAAACTCTGATTATCAAAACTATCCAAATCAGTGTTGGTAAATATGAATAGTTGAATAGCAAGGTTGCGAACAACTAAATCTGTTGGGATGAAGATACGGTAAGATGGTGATTGCTATTGTTATTATTACATGTAAACGTGAAGAATCATGTTTTAAATCAGATGCATCATGTTTTTTCATGTATCATTAAAATTTGTTAATAACCCTTCTAGGCGGTAGTTTTTTTTAAGGCCGCCGGACCCTTCTATAGAGCGCGGGCAAAATCCACTCTCTCTCATTTGATAACACTACATCATCTAGGTCCAACAATATAATCTATTTTACTGGATCTAGTTATCTTAAAAACTACTAAAATAAAAAATAATATTCTAAAAACAAGCCACCCAATTTCCAGTTACAATAAACCGGATCACTCATGTTACACTTCAACGCATGAGCGTATCTCACAAACACATCACTAATTTACATTTCCAACAAAAAAAAGACACAATAAACACCTTATTATCCAGGCAACAGAAATATACATTTGACGCCAGTTTACATCGTAATGATTATAAATATACGCAAAAAAACTACAGTAAACAGGACGTATCAACACCAAGTTGATGCAACGACCAAAAATTTTCCTTGTAAACAACATATCTCTATCTCTGTCGCACTCACAATTGATCAAAATTTTTTGGGAAATGCTCATGAGCAATATTCTCCACACATTCTGAGTTCGAAAAAGTTCACTAGGACGTCGCTAGAACGTGCCAGCTGACGAGTTGCGTGATGAGATGAAACTCACGTCATACTAGCAGTGTCTTTTTCTGTGTGATGTGGAACTTGCTTCAAACCGTCTTGAAGGGTCAAAGCATATATAACAAATTTAGCAATCCAGCCAAATCGACCTTGGTTTCATTTGATTCAGAAATTAGAAGTTCTACTGTAATTTTTCTTTATCGTGCCATTATGTTTTGAGTTAATGTTTTTTCAACTGTAAAAATTACATTGAAACTTTAACCATCAGAGGATTTAGATTAGTAACAATGAAAGTAGATAAGAAAAGGGTTTTTAGATTTCTAATAGCAATCTATATTTAAAATAGTCATATCACAGAATTCAATACTATTTTACATGTATTGCTCCGCAGAATCAATACAACTCATACAGTTCGAACAAACACTGATGATATGACTTGTACTGAGACTGAGTCCATCATCAGCTCTAGACCAGGAGGTGAGTTCATTGCTGGTAACTTTTTCATTTAAATATTGTTCAAACACTAGTGGATGTGTCTATGAAATGTAATTTTATAGGCATAATACTTAGAAAAAAAATCAACTATGCAGTTCTAGTGATGTTATCAATATTCTGGGGTCAATCATAGTTACTCCTGTGTTTGATGGTTGGCTCGAATGTAAATAGCACACCATACTGATAATATATGTACCTTAACCTATTCCGGTCCGAAGACGGTTACTGCCTGTCCTCCACTTTGCATGGTGAAGGTTCAAGACAGGCACTGCCCGTCCTCATGTGACGTGTTGGTTTATTATTTTATTTTACCGTTGTATTGTAGCAGATGTATGCAGCTATGCGTCTTTCTACTCCTAATGAACCTCACTTCTGATTTTATAATCTATGTCGTCGCAGATGCTATTTGGTTTTTGTTTGTTTGCATTCTCTTTTTGTCCACATGGCAACTCTCGATGATATCTTTGTGAACTCTCGTGAATTTAATGAGTGTTGTAGTGTTTCAAATGATAGTGAAAGTGAGGATTCGAATAGTAATAATGAGCAATTACAAGATTACAGTTCGGATTCCGATGATGAACTACAAAATGAAAGTGGAAGAACAACTACTGACTTGATGTTATAGCGGTGCCATCGTAAGTCCTAATTAATTTTCATGATTGCTGCGCAGTACTTAATGTGAATTTATTTTAAATGAGAAAAAACAAAGCTACGCCAGTTCAAGTGAAAAATACTTTATTAAGAAAACAATGAAATATCAACTGTACATGTACGTACTTTTACTCTCAAAACTTCTGTTGCCGGTATTTAGTTTTTAAAATAATCCGGCATTTTCTTTTGTTTTTCCCCGTCGAGCTTTTGAGGCGGTCAAGTTTCTAATTTTCCCAAGAAGAAGCACCAGCGTTTAATAATTAATTGTTTATTGTCGAGTCCCAAAATTACACGTTTCTGTTTCTACGCCATAACAGAAGAGCATGCACTACGTATAAACAGCACTGTCAACAATAAATAATAAAGCACGTAAAACACACACACACAGTAGGCATTGCACTCGAAATCGGCAATAGCTTCAGTTCACCGTAGCCACGCACCATACTGAACTGAAATGAAACAGTAGCAGTGGAATGCAGAAGACAGTTTAAGGGATTAACCAGTTTGGTCACTACCCTTATCGCCAATGTTTCACGCACATTGCAGGTGTGCAGTAGAGTCGTCTCAACTCATCATAGAGCCTCAAAAGACGATCTGGCTCGGAGCTGACGCATAATTCTTTTTGCGTTAGTGGGGTGGCGGTTAATAGAGACTGACGGTTAAAAGGGTGACGGTTAATCGAGGTTCTACTGTATGTCATTTTAAAGAAAATTTATTCTAGACTCATCAAAACATAAGTTTTCTGTACTTAAAATGTGTTAGTAATTAAATATACTAGGGGTGTGCGATGCATCGAAAATGTATCGAAATTTCGATACGATTCGATTCGATGCATCGAATCGCGATTCGATACAGAGGTAATCGAAATCCCGATGCATCGAGCGTCCCGATGCATCGAGCGAGTCCCGATGCGCGGCAGCGCATGTAGATCCTAATGGCATAGCTTATACCGATTTTCAGGTTTTGAAACAAATTTATTTATTGTCTATGTTTGTGCAATCCAATTTTCCTTTTTATTTTTTTATTCAAACTGATTTTAAATCCTTTCTCAAAATTGACAAACAAGTCAGAGAAGTTCTTAACACGACAACAGCTTACGTGACATGACGATTACAATTTTAATGGGAGTTGTTTATGGTTAGGTATTCCTCCGCTGGACACAACAGACATCAATAGTAACAAAAAATACATCAAAAAATATTAACAACCAAAATTGAATTGTATTTATTTAAATCATAGTTTGTTTAGTTTAGTTTTAATAATGGCTCCTTTTTCATCGCAGTATCAATTGACAGCTTCCGTTGCATTTCTTACGAAGCAAAAAAGTAGATCCATAGTTTTTTAATAATATTAATTCCAAAAACTAAACCTTGAGTATTTGACATTATTCTAAATTGTCTATTATAATGTACATATTAAATGTTTTATTAGTGAATCATGAATAAAAACATTAAATTGGTGATTCTCAGTTAAATCGGGTGTAAGCTATTTTTGTTAAGAGATAAGCGAGGTGGACAGGTGGTCAGACAGCGGCAGTAGGTAATAAAAAATGACCTTGAGCCTTGCTCCGGGACAAGGGGGTTTGTTGATGTTTGGAACTGACTGAGCGACTTCATTATTTTGTTTTTCGACTTCATTATTTTGTTTTTCGGTCAAATCCTTACATTTCTCTACATAGTATGATCTAGTTAAAAATTGAGTTTTATGTTTTCTCTTTAAATAATCATTAATCTGAGGTGATTTAGTAAATAAGCAATCAAATTAAGTTGTGTGTGTTTAATTAATTAAGAAATTTACTTTTAAATAAGAGTAATGATTAAATAGTTTTAAATAAATATGTAACCACAACTAACTTCATTATTAAAAGTTTTATATATTTTTAAATTTAAAATATGAATTTGATTAGAAACTAACCATTTGAAATGGATGATACTAAAACTATTTTTTTAAATAACAGTTTACTTCTGTTTTTATATTTTCTATATCATTACTTTTTGATTTTTTATTTATAGTTTTCACTACAATACTACTCATTTCCTCTAGTAATATCTTTTATTTTTCTCATTTCCAAATTTGTTAGATATGTTATTATTTAAAACCTATACAAAAGAATTTTGAAATTGTATCAAAATTTTAAAACTAGAGATATACCGGTATTTGTTTTTGTCATACAATAGTTTTTTATTTAATTTAGTAGTTTATAATAGATATATAATATATTTTTACTAATTGTAGACCTACATTAATTTTTTTAAATAATTCTTGTTTAGTCTCATCAAGGCTAGCTATACATATTCCAAGTTATTAAAAATTTTAGCGAATCTTGGAAATCTTTTAGCGAACTTTGCTTTATTGATATAATATACATAGATAAAATACCTTAACACAAATCTTTTGAACTTGAAAGTTATCAAACTAAAAAGTATCAAACTAATTATGAACTGTAAAATTTAGTGAATAGTCTAATAATATATTTTTTTGGCTTTAATTCCATGGTTTTTTATTATCTTCTGTTATATGATTTCTGTTTTACAGGAAATTGTGTTGTGTGTTTGTCGTGTTGTATCGAATCGAATCGCATCGATTCGTATCGGAATTCTTTGTATCGCATCGTTGTATCGAATCGAAATTTTTTTGCTGCATCGCACACCCCTAAAATATACTAGTTTTACTCAAATGTTACAAATCATGCATTTTTTAACATACCTGTCGGTCAGCAGACAACACAGTTATTTGGTCGTGAATGGGTTAACATCTATCAACTTATGATGACACTTATGATTCTAATCATAGCACTTAAAGTTTTCGTTTCCAACTATGATCTGTATATTTCTGTGTATGATTCTGTATATTTATTTGGTAAATAAATATGTTTAAATAAACATATTTCCTTTTTTATTTTAATGCTGTTGACTTATAATATATTGAAATACATCTTGCTTTCAGTTAAATTTGTTTTATTGACTCTGTTAAATTATTACAGGACATCATACAATCCACAAAGATCCAAGACCTCATGCAGACAAGTACGAAAAATACCACAAATACAATGGTGAGTTTGGAATACATTTTCAGTTTGTGTATCTAGGCTGTACCCTAGTTTTGTAACATTAACCCCACATTGTGGTTTCACATGTATGGTATGCAAGCCAATTCATGTGTCCTAAATAACAGTTTGATGTGCATGGTACACACAATGACAGACTCTCATGTGCTGCTTTCCTTAGTAGTTTTAGTGATCTAATTCGACTCCACATGACTTATTGAGAATGCTGCAGGGAATACAATGTATTACCCTAGCTGTTATTTCCAGCTGTTTTATTGAATAAAAGAAACATAGAGATAGAGTGACACATCAAATAAGCTGCTGTGATGCCATACTGTTTCTTGATTGTTTTCTTAGAAATTTTGTGCAGTAATCTCCGATTACTAAAACAGTTCAGTTTGACTTATTAATTAATTATGTTTCAAGTTATTTCTTAGAATTCTTGGTTTATTTTTGTAAAGGTTTAGTAGTATGTTGTTTATTTTCTGTGCATTTGGAACTAGAGAACATATATTAGAATGTAGAATGTTGTCCGTCTATGGTCATAAGGCAATTTGTTTTACAAGAACAGGCTAAAATCGTCTTTCCAGTGATGGAGATTTTTTTTTTGAGGGAGAGGCTGAAGAATTGTTTTATGCATACAGGTGGCCAGTCTGTAGTGTGGGACTCCCCTAAGAAGCGGGGTTACCCACTGAAAAAACCTCCTCTACTCTTTAGGTTTCTAACCTGGAAATGTTTGTCACATTACAACAGGCTAGGCCTAAATTTGGCTTAAGCCATCTGGGCTTCTTCGCGGTCAGATCGCTTTTCTTCTCTAGAAGGACGCTTCGGACGAACTGTGACGAACAATCCCAGTTTCCCTTGTCCTCAATGATCTTGTGGCAGACCGTGTCCACTGAGAAAACACAAGTTTTCATGCAGCCTCCAGGTGGAGCTTTTCCCAATGGGGGCAGCGGAAGAAAGTGTGCTCCGCTTCGTCGAGAACACCCGGGCAGTATGTTTGAAATAGCCATGGCCTGTCAGAAACTGAGTGAAGAAGTAATCCACCTCGCCATGCTGCCGTTCTACCCACGGTTGGACCTGCTCTATGAGTCGTGCAGTCCACCGTTCTCAGGTGTTGTGCTCCCAGCTGTGCTGCCACTGCTGGAAGGTTCAGGTGCGCTCTTCAGACCTTGCCGCATCCTTGTCGATCCTGCCTTGCCTCCGATAAATCGCCTTCATCTCCCCTGCCAAAAGTTTGACAGGAATGACTCCAGCGTCAACCAGGATGGCAGGCTCGGATACTGTCCGATATGCAGAACACACCCGGAACGCAGCTTGACGCTGAACCCGGGGGAGTCGCAAGCGGTAGATGTCCTTGGTGAGAGCGTCTGCCCACACCTCTGCCCCATAAAGGAGCGCGGACTGGACTGCGGACATCAAGAGACGTCTTCTGCTCGATCGAGGACCCCCGACATTGACCATCAGCCTACTAAGATAAGAGACCACCTTAAAAGCCTTGTCCGCCGTACGGAAGATCTGGTCTCTCCAGTTTAGTCTGTTGTCCACCATGACTCCGAGGTACTTGGCGGCACGCGTTGTCTGGACCTCTTCCCTCCCTACTCGTAGCGGGATGACGGTGTTGATCCTCTTTTTTGTGAGTATCACGATTTTCGTCTTGCTCAGAGCAAGCGAAAGACTATGATTGGCCATACAGGCGTTAACCACACGTATAACCTGGTTCAACTTTAGTTGAGCCAGCTCAACGTTGCGTGCGACGATAAGAGCCGCAACGTCATCGGCGTACCCAACTAAGATGGTTTCCTCTTGCTTCTCGGATCTCAGAAGGCTGTCGTAAGCGACGTTCCAGAGATCCGGGCCGATTATTGGAACTTGCGCGGCACCAGAGGTGATCTCTATCATCCGCGCTCCTTCAAGGGTATCGTAACTCAGGTGTCTGGAGCGGAGATAGTTCTCTATGAGCCGCAGTAGGTATGATGGAATACAAAAGGTGTTACGAATCCAACATATCGACCCACCTTGCCAAGTTGAAAGCATTCTTGACCGCAAACGTAACAAGAAGCACCACTCGGCGGGAGAAATGGTTGTGGCTCTCGGCCCTCCCTACAGCTCTCTGGACTTCAGTGATCACATCAATTGCGCCCCTTACTGAAACCGTATTTCCGAGGGACAGGTCTCCAGCAGCTACCAAGGCAGAAGTTAAATGGGAGCGAATCAACTTTTCAAACAATTTTCCAGCCGTGTCCAACATAAACAGAGGTTTGTGGCACGACAGCAGCTCTGGATCAACTTTTCCCTTACTGGTAAGCAAAAGCTTGGCATTTTTCCAGGGTGTCGGGAACACCCCTTTGATCAAGCAAGCATTGTACATTCTCAGCAGCAGTCCGGGTTTCATTGCGAAAATCTTCTTCAGAGACTCACTAGGAATCCCATCTGGGCCAGAAGCCTTGTTGCTCTTCAAGGAAAGAACAGAAGTCTCCAACTCCTCAATCGTGAACAGCGGAATGCCTTCTACCTGTTCGAACTCAACCAGCGGACGCTGCGGATGTCTAGGAAACAGTGCATTGACGATCCTATCCATGATGGAAGGTGGTGAACGGATGCCGACTGTATGGGTCACGACTTTATAATCCAATCCCCACGTATTGGAGTCGACGTCGTCCCGAAGTTTTCTCCAGCTGTTCGCCTTACTCCTGTTGATGGCCTGTCAGAGACCTTTTCTCGCAGCCTTGTAGGCCTCCGACCTACGAACTCTATCACTTCGCTTGGCCCTAAGACATGTTCTTCTGAGGTTCACAATCTCTTCAGTCCACCAGTAGACGGGTTGCTTATCGCGTCGGGGGTCTCCTTCGCGGCATAGACTGATCGCAGGCCAAGGCTGCGGTATTCCAACGGTGTGGTTCTCCTCGAGATGCTGATACTCTACGGTGTGTGTCGTGTATCTCAAATACTATATGCTGGTGGTGACTGCCAGTACAATTCTCCTATACCCTCCAGCCAGAGATCCTCGGAAGAAGCAACCAATGATGGGTTGATACTTATAAGAAAATAATATTTAGTCAAAACTTGTTATATCCAAAATGGTATATGGGATTAAAGATATAATTAAGGTCAACTGTGTGTTAAGTTTAGATATTTGAGAACGCATTGTGATTGGCAGGTATCCGCATTAACGGTCACGGCAAGATGCGCAGCATGCCCGGTGGCCACGGTTACGAGAGCTCATCCATGCTCAGCTCAGATCTGGAGACCACGAGCTTCCTGGAGTCAGAAGACGACGCCTCTAGCCACATCACCACCACGACCGGCCGTGCCACTAATCTCTCTATCGACAGAATGGGTCAGTGGAAATTGACATTCATTAGAAACTATTGATGCTATTCACTCTAGAAGTATGGGAACACATTCAACATTGCAATGATCTTTATTCATCATAACATGATTCAAATTTTTAATGCATCAATTTCAATACTTTAGAACCACCTATATCCAACCATGACGAGACTGCCATTGTCAGAGCGACCAAAAAGTCAGATATTGAGAGGAGCAAATAAAATGTCGTAGGTAGAAAAACAGCGCTTCAATATTGTAAAACCACATTATTGTAAGTGTAACACATAAAAAGAAACATCAAGATATGTATAGTAACTGAAAAATGACAATATTTATATGTAATTTTATCTAAAAATAGAATAAGTCCTCCATATGTTTTGTAGGCTCAGCAACGATGGGAGGGTGGGAAGCAGACATAGAGTTGAAAACTACCTCGGATATCAGGAGGAGTTGACTATCACCAGGTTGGATATGGGGTTCTACTGTATTTGAAAATCAATGCCTGGTGAAAATTCACCGCACAGGCCCTAGGCCCATGGTGATTGGCTGTTGGCAGTACTTTAGTAACCAGTACGAGTCACATATCATAATCAATAAACAAAGTCAATGTAAATAAATAGTTTCATATTAATTTTGATCAAAAGTTTATGAGTAAAGCCATAGTAGAGTAGACAAAATATTTGATGGCATCTTGTTTGCCGCAGACTCTAGCAGCATGGTGTCTCGGTCTCGTCGCAGGCCACAGCGCCGTCGCCGGCACCGCCAGCCTCTCGCCATGTCTCGTACATCTTCCTTCTCCTCCATAACGGACTCAACAATGAGCCTCAACATCATCACAGTGACTCTCAACATGGACACTGTCAACTTCCTGGGCATCAGCATTGTGGGTCAGAGCAATAAAGGTGGTGACGGCGGAATATATGTTGGATCCATTATGAAAGGGTGAGTAGTTTTTTCTGATGGAGATGGTGAGAGAGGATTTTAGGCCAGAGTTGTTTGGTCAAATCATTGGCAATAATAATACAATACAATAATACAAATATTCTTTATTTTAAAATACATCAAGTATTGAAATGGTGTCTGTTTGATTAAACCATCAGACAGACACCATTTCAATACTTGAAATAAAAATATTTATTGTCTTCTTTCCATAAACCTGGTCAATATAAAGAATGGATTGTTGATCAGCCATTTGGTAAGAGCAGTCTTCATTTTTCTCCTGGTGTGGCATCTCAGTTCTTCTGGCAGTAGGTTATGCAGTGTCGTGCCCATGTAGAAGTGTTTCTTTTCATTTTGGGTGAGCCGGTAAACAGTATCTTGTACCATGTCGAGTGTTGAAATCATGGAACTGTCTATTTTGTGTAAGTGTTTTTCTATTGGCATACAAGATGACTTCGGTTATGTAGAGATTTACTTATGTCATTATCTTCAAAGTCTTGAAAGCTTCTCTACAAGTTTCTCTGAAATTATCTCAGCTAAGGCGCCCTCATCTCTTTTGCAATATAAAAACTCTGAAAATTTCTTGCCGAAGTTCCCCCCCAAACAATGAGGCCATACCTGAGATATGTTTCAAACAGAGAATGGTAGGCTATTTTTGCAGTAGAAGTGTTGCTAATGGATTTTGTATTGTTAATCAAATGTTTATATTAGTATATATTAGAGGTGTGCGGATAGTGAATTATTTTTTCGGATCGGATAGTTTGGGTTCGGATCGGATAGTTTTCGGATTCGGATACTCGCAATAAAAAAGTGAAATCAGACTTATCTAAGAATAAATTAGGAAAAAATCAATAAAATGTTATCAAAATTAATAAATGGTAAACTTACATAAAAAATCATAAATTCTTCATAGGATGAACAACAAAACTAAAATTTTTACTTCACTGCATTTAAAATTAGTAATTATAATAAGTTTATTCCATCTATAAATACAAATTTACAAAATAACAATTACCAGTAACAAATTTTAATATGGCGTAATTCACAAATTAAATCAACAGAAACCTTATAATTCGCCATTAAATGACATCAACTTTCTACTAATTCATCAATTCATTCCACTTATAATCAACTAATTTTCATTTCACGATTCAATTATTTTATTTATTACAATGATAAAAACAAATCACCATTAACAAAGAATTAAGATTTGACAGACGCCGTTGGCTCGATGCCATCGGCTATCTGCGTATCGGCAAGGGCGAGGGCCGTCGACAGTGCAGCTGCTATCAAACAAAGGCCTGTGCGCAGGCGCAGAGTTGGAATATTTGGCAGATAAAATACCCCGATCGGCTGTGTAACAATATTGAAACCCGTGAAATTATGGTACCTCGTCGTAATCTAGTTAGTTATTCATCTTAAAATTATCTAAAAATGTAAAACTAATAACGCTTAAATTCATTTAACAAAGATAAAATGTTGATTGAAAACAAGTGGAAAATTTGTTGGTTATGTGAACACTGAACGACGAAATAGGCCAAATGTAAATTTGGCAACACTTTATCGTATTGCTCAAACCCGGAGTAGTTGAGAATGCGATAACTAAACAATTGATCGTCTACGTAGACGATCAGAATGAAGTAGTATTATTTTTGCCGGAAACCCCGTCGCAAAACGAGCTATTATGATGGTTTGTTACCAGTAATATTAAATCAACAATTCAAGTTTTTTCGTAGCCGAAATGAAATTTTATATGGAACAATATCAAACCGCAATCTGATACTCGGTGCAACTATCGATGACGCTATGCTTTGTATTTCAAAATGCAATATCGTGTTGAACTTACGGTTACTTAAATAGAAGAATCGAATCGAAGAATCGGTAGTTGAAGAATCAAATAATCGTACCGCATCCTCGGACCGCCCAATGACGTTCTTACATTCCGATTGGATATGAATTGCGTAATTTCTTCATCTGCGGTCGTCATTCGAATCGCTATAAGTGTATCGCGTCTACCAGTCAATGACATTGTTTTGATGAAAGACTACGTAATTTCGTCGTCTTATCAAGGTTTAAGGAAAAATTATTCTAGCTTCGCGGGTATTAACTCGACGAAAATCTCGTTGTTTTTGTTCAAATTGCTGTATTTATACAGTCTATCCGAAAATTCGGATATTTATCGGATCGGATCGGATATCTTAAATACATTCGGATCGGTTTCGGATATCCGATCCGATCCGAATCCGAACCGAATTTTCGGATATCCGCACACCTCTAGTATATATAAACAAGGAAAGCTTGTTTATACAGTGCAACTCGGTTATTGCGGCCTCGGATATAACGTCATTTATTTTTAGGTCCCGTCAAACTATATGTATTTACATAGGATAAAACCTCGGATATATCGTCAGTAAATTCGCAACCTCGTATATAACGTAAAGAAAATCAGGCCGAGATGAAGGCAACATATAGCTAAATAGAGAAAGTTTGTGCAGTCGGTGGTGCAACGTGAGGGCCGTGGCTATTGTTTAGCTACATTCTACTTTTAGAAACGGCATTTTATTGCTGTCTTACCGCTAACCACCCCAACCCCCTGCCCTACCCTATATCCGCTGTCGCCGGTCATCAAGGTCAGTGTCAGTGACTCATGTCGCATCAAAGCACTGTGATGCCGTTCGTACGTACCTACAGTTCGTGTAGATATCGTTAGTTCAGTGTATGTCTTTTACAGTTTGTTTTTCGTTTTTTTAATTGACGGATACAGTATTGAAAAATAATGGCAAGTGTTAAGAGAAAGGTTTTGCTGAAGAAAAGGTGTGAGTTATAAGAGTGTGTGAGGAGGGACTTAAGATAGCAGACGTGTGTTCGGGCTTGTTTTTTAAAATCGAACCAACAGTTGAATTCACCAAGCCGAACTTCATTGCAATATTTTCAAATTTGATTTTTTATATAGTAGAGTAGTTCAGTCAGTCAGAAACATAAACTTATGTAGTATTTCAAATTACCCTCATTAAATGTCTTAATTTCATGTAAAAAATGTGTTTCCCTATTTTTCCTCGGTTTTAAATTAAAATTATGTAACCTCTTTTATAGCGTCCCTCTGGTATAGCGTCATTAATAGTGTGGTCCCTTCAATGACGTTATAACCACTGTATTATTAAATAATATCCTGTAAAAATAATAAAGTTGGTGTGCAGCAGATGTAGGCATATTAACTACTATTGTTTTGATGTGTCATTTAGGAAAGATGTGTTGAAAGATTATGGACTGTCAAAGTATCAATTGTCGGAACTTTCAAAGGTTTCGCTTATTGTGATTGTGAAAGGGAGTAAGTGTGACTCAGACTACAATTATTGTCAGGTGAATTATGTTCATGAAATGATGAAAATTAATACTTGATACCAAGAACTGATTTTTAATGGACCGGTTTTTAATTTTACCAACTTAACGAAAATAGATACTGACTTGTCACAAGCTATTATAAATGGTTGTGTATTATAGGGGGGCAGTGGCTCTGGACGGGCGGATAGAACCAGGAGATATGATACTGCAGGTCAACGACATCAACTTTGAGAACATGTCTAATGACGAGGCAGTCAGGGTGCTGCGAGAGGTGGTGCAGAAGCCTGGGTGAGTAAAAATGACATTCTAGGAACTCAAAGTTGGGAGAATGCGCTACAGTTTGATATATGGTATGGTATTGGCATTAAATAGTTGTTATTGGTCACGTATAAAAAATTAATCACGTACTGTACAATTCCTGAATTGGAAGTTTCAATTTTTATTTGTTCAAACTGCTAAGCATTTAGTTTCTTTAGTTTCTCAGTTGTTACAATACTGTATAAAATGTATTGTCCTTTTCTAATTGATATATTATTAATGATATATTCCAGACCTATAAAGCTGGTGGTGGCCAAGTGCTGGGATGCCCACCCTAAAGGCTACTTCACGATACCGCGGACAGAGCCTGTCAGACCGATCGACCCGGGAGCTTGGGTGGCACACACTGCAGCTATCAGAGGTGAGACTGAAGAATTTATTAATTTATTTCCATACTTTAATACAGACATTTAAGTAGATGAAATTTAGCTAACAGTCTTTTTCAAGCATACTGGTTTAAGCCTACTTCAGGTTTCACTTCACAATAAATAATATAAATAACTAGTAACATTTTAATGCAATATGGAACACTCAACAGCTTGAATTCAGTTATTAAACAGAGTCATTTAGTCATTTTTTTTAAATTTCAACTACCCTTCACCGAGGTTCCCTAGTGGTGTCAAGCCACTTATGTAAGCTCTTAGCTTACATAAGAGTTACCTGCCATTGGTTTGCATCTAGGAATGTTTGACTTACTGGGCCAGCGTGTTACACCTGACCTTCTGATCAGTAATGCATTTAAAAGAAAAAACAAGCTACTGTATTTTTTAGCTTTTTTAACTATCACAGTGAAAAGAAATAGTCAAAATTGTAAGTCTCAAAATGTTATATTGATTTCAGGAGAAACATTCCCTCTGAGGCCTCCGTCAGTCACAACCCTTACTTCAACCAGTTCTTCCATCACCTCTAGTCTGCCAGATACCGAGAGTAAGTTTACTATGTCTCACATTTTCCTGCTTTTATTTTAAGATAGTTAAGAATAAATAATTAAAAAATAAATAGAATCATGGAGTTAAGAGAACAGTATTGATTAGATTAGATCAATAGCAACTATAACTTACTACAATGTAGGTATTTTAAGCCAAGTAAGAATGAGGATTGAGTATAAGATAATTATGGCACGATTTTGAAGTCTTGTTACTGACTAAGGCTGACATGTTCCTTAGACAGGACTGTTAATTAATAGCCCAACAGCCGATGGCAAATAATGTACCTACAGTTAAACGTGAAATCCGAACCACAGCCTCTGAATGATGAATTATGAGGATGGTTATTTTGTGGATTTACGTAGTATTCAATAGTGCGGATGTTAATCCACACAAGAGAACACTACACCCACCAGCCATCGCTCACAACTATCTACAATTCGTTAGCTCCAAGTAACTGGATTACAGGATGACGCCACCACCCCAGTCAGTATTGAAGCATGGATGTTGGCAGTAAAGAGATACTAAACTATTCCCATGGCTCATTTACTCTTCTAAGGCTGTTATTCATCTTAAAGCCATTATATGATTAGCTGTAATTAGTTGTTCCCTGGATCTGAAACAAAATCAGTGACCCTTTAATTACAAGACGAGCACATCGCTACAAATCTAATCAAAACAGCTTGGTTAGTAAGGTCATTTCATCTCAGCAGCAGTGTATATCTTTCCTTTAGTTCCACCTTATCCATTCTTATCTTCAGAAATGAAAATCATAATTTTTAGCTGTTTTGTGAATAATTAATGGTAAACGTGTAATTAGTCAGCTGTGTGTACATGTATTGACAAATGTGTTTCTGTAGAGCCCTTTGACGAGCTACACCTCACAGTCAACACGGACATGGCTACCATTGTGCGGGCGATGGCGAGGCCCGACTCCGGCCTGGAGATACGCGACCGCATGTGGCTCAAGATCACCATCCCCAACGCTTTCATTGGTACATCATTTTGTTCTTTCTGTTGTAATTAAAATTGACACTATACAAAAAACAAGCATTACCCAATCATACATTTTCTCTACTATCAATTTTAGAATATTCTATATTAAGATTACTTTAAAAGCGACTATTTTAGTATTTAGTATTAAATATGTTATGGTGAAAACAATAATTTAATTAGATATTATTATTTTGTGGGAAATATCAAAAACCTGTTTTTTTTTTTTTAAAGTGGAAATAATTTTTTATAAACAAGGTTTAGTTTCTATTTTTTATAGGTGAGAAATATATCAGATACTCAAGTCTGACTCTTATTAAAAACAGGGCCGCTATTCTCTTGAAGAGTTTGACTGGAATTCAGTGTGGTGTCAAGTTTTATTTACGTTGAATTACATTGCAACAAACTCCACAGTATAACATAACCAGCACTGGCAGAGATGTGAATATATATAATAATTTTGTTTATAAGGAGGGACTGATCAAGAGTTGCCGACCTAGAACTGCATGCGTAATCGGTTCTTACTTTAAAAAATTACCCTTGGAATGACCATAGAGTTTAAATAAAACTAGCCTTGAAAAAGTAATTCCAATTACTAAAACAATTTTACAAAACTGATGTTTACTAATAAGTTTAAACTAAAGATGATGCTGTAAAAGAATTAAAATTTTAATATTTTTAATTTATTGCTTATACGATATAGTATAAGGAGATTGTTTTCATCAGCATTTTCGAATTTGAGTTTCTGGTGGATAAATCCATTATAGAGGCCCCTCAATCAAAAAAAGTTGTTTAGAGGGATGTCTGTACGTGTGTCTGTGTATAGAAGCCTAGATTTTAGTGCCCCCTCAATATAGGGTTTTTTTAGATTAGATTAGATTATTGAAATGCCGACCATACCACAAGGTAGGTATTTTAAGCCAAGTATGAATGAGGATTGAGTGTAGATTTTAGTGATGTCTGTGTGTGTGGGGGGGGATGTAAGGAAGCCCAGAGGCGAAACTATTGGTCCGATTTTCATGAAATTCGGCCTGTAGGTAATAATCCATGGTATATCAGGATTTTTTTATTTTTTCGAATGTTTTATTATTAAGAGTATAAAACCCCCAAAAAACTCTCTAAATGAAGATTTATCAAAAACAGCACTAAGGATTTTGATTAAAATCATGGTTTATAGTCCTTTATGAGATAAACAAAATGACACCACCCGCATTTTTCAAAACTTTTTTTCAGAGGGTTATAGAGTTATGGGCTGTTAAAAGTAAAAAAATCATTTTTTAATCTTTCTGCAGAAACAATAAAGGTAAAGTATAATTTGACTACCACCATTGAATCCAGCTTAGAAAAATTAACAAATTAGTATCTTTAATTATTAGTCTACGACTAACGGTTCCAGAGAAAAGTTAAATCTAATATCTGTGGTAAACTTAGTACATTGTTTGAGAGGTCCCAATGTTAATCCTATGGAGAATATTTGAAAATCAATTTCATTTCCCAACCGTTTTCCATGAAACTTGGTATGCTGCGTAAGGTCTCATTACCCAATAAAATCACTCAAATGTAGTTCTCATAATCAATTTAATTTTGTATCTCTCGTTGTTTTTCAGAAATTTAATTATTAAAATTATTAAATGATATTCAGATCAAACGCTGAATATGACATAGTTCAATAATATGATGGTTTTATTAAAGATTGTCGTTTAAATTGACATATAGGAGAAAGTATGTATCAGTCCACTGATATCGTTTGTTAACAGAGTACCTGTACATGTAATGTAACATTGTAACATTTGTAGGAGCGGATGTAGTGGACTGGCTCGACTCACATGTCGAAGGCTTTGTGGACCGCAGAGATGCTCGCAAGTACGCCTCGCAGATGTTGAAGGCTGGCTACATTCGCCACACAGTCAACAAAATCACTTTCTCCGAGCAGTGCTATTATATCTTCGGTGAACTGCTCAGTTCAGGTTCAGAATATACAGCTCTTGAAGGTTTTTTTGTTTCCAATCTATTTTTAGTTTATAATTTCTGAATTATTTTACAAATAGTATTAAGTTTGAACTTGAACTCAAAAATATTTTACACATTTAATGGCTTGCCTCATTTACTAATTAATTGCCAAATAACATAAATCACAGTATTAACAACGGGACGTAAATCTGAGATAACACTACTGTGCAAATGCAATGTGACAATGCTACACTCACACGCCAATGAAGGAATTATGACCAAAAAAATTGTATGGATTTCAATAATATATAATTCAGATTTATTAGTCTATTTTATATATCAATGGCTAGCAGTTTTACATAGTTTTTAATTTATTGGTTGCTTGATTTACACAATTGAAAAACTTTTTAAGTGACAGCACTTTGTAGAGCAGTGTTAACAGACAACATTTCATTTAAGTGCTCGTACAATATCAGCAGATAAATTACTTGCAATGAAAGCTGCTGTAACAACCAGAAACACTTATTAAGGAATAACAAACAAATTAGTGTATGTAATTATTACCCATACATATTAAGTCTACGGGTACCCAACAATTCGGGTAATTGCGTGAACCCAAGTGGTCAGGCGGGTCAGAATGTCTCGGGTCTTATTCAGACAGACTTAAGTTAGAAGTCTGGTCGAGCAGATACCTACTACCCAAATGAAATCGTGTATCCCAAGTAGCCGACATGACATTGAAAACAAACCCAAAGATTTAAAATGTCCTCCGGGTTTTAGAAAAATATTTCTGTCAAAGCCTCTGACCCTGTCCGTTCATGCATTATTAAGGCCTGTTAAATATGGATGGTCGTGATAGCGATGTCAAACTTCAAAGCAATATTCACCGAAGGATGTTTTACTGCTCCAACTTCACAGTCAACGAGACTTGTGAAACTCAGGAAACCATTCGTCTTTCTGGTGGCTCATAATTATTGTGCACTCGCAGCTTATTATCATATTCACTTATAACAGCTTACGGGGTCAGGGAATCGTTACTCCTCTGGACACAAGAAATAGTCATAATCAAATTTGTTTTTCAAATGTACAACTACGAGTATAAACATGAAATATTTTTATAAGGATTTAAAACGTGTGAAAAACTATAGAGAAGTGAACAACAGACCGACAAAATGTGGCAAATGACATAATTTTTTGGCAACCCTTGATTGTATTACTAATTATCGGTAAGTTTGTGAAAACGATGCCAAAAAAGTAGTCTGTTGTATCAAAATAAAATAACAAAATCAGAATTCTAAATGAAGAAGTAAGTTATTTTGTTACTGAAATTAAAATATATCAAGAAAATCAGTATGTTTTGCTCTCAACTTGCAGATCTTTTTTTCGATATTATTATGACTGAAAATGTAGTTCACGCGAATAGATAGTATCCAACTGCTTTTTGATACTCAGTGTTTGTTTGAATCAATGACGTAATGCTTTGTATTTCTATGTATTATATTGTGATTAGAGGTCTGCTGGTAGTGATTTTTATGGTCAGGTTGGGGATTTTTGCCCGCCAAGGTCACTGCCCTTATGAACTTATTGAGTCACCCACAGCCTGTATAACCCCAATCAATGTGTCTCCCGTCGCTTAATGCGAATACAGTGACAAAATAAGTGCGTAATATTATTTCCCGGGAAGAACAGGCTTTAGTCCCAAAAATTCGGATTTGAGGGGTTTCACTCATTAGTGGAACTAATGAGTTCCAATTTCAATTCAATTTCCTCATTAGGAAATCCACAACATATTATTAAAAAAAGAAAACTGTTTACTTATTTCCTTTATTCAGTTATATCCTTAACATTATTTTTTTTATTTAAGTGAAAATCCTGAAAGAGCGAGATCACTACAGCAAATCACAGTTCTGTAAAGATCATATAACATCGTCAACAGGCTGTCAGAGTAAAGAGAACGAATCACAGTTTAAAATCACGGTTCCAGCAAGTGAGCAATCACGGTTTTCTCTGTGGTTGAAAAATCACAGGTAATCCCATCACTATATGAAACACGACTAATACGAGCTTCATATTGGTACGACTATTTTGTTGCGTCAAAAGGAGGAACGATTCCCTGATCGCGTAAACTGCTATACGTGGATACGATAATAAGCTGCGAATAGACAATAATTTTGAGCCGGCAGGGAGACAGCTGGTTGCCTGATTTTCACGAAAGTCCCAGTGACAGTGAGGTTGTGTAATCGCATGTATAAAGACAGTAAAAATTACTTCGAAGATTGACATCTTGATCGAGAACATCTGTATTCGATAATATTGTGTGAACATGGAGTGAGTCAGAAGTTTTGGAAGAAATGTTATTACCTGGGGACTTGAACCCGATGCCTTCCGGGTAGTTGGTACCCGGCCGACCCGACATCTAATAGAAGCCAGCCCGAATGAAACCCGAGACACGCTGAGCCCACCCGACCACTCGGGTTCACGCAATTAGCCGAATTTTTGGATACCCGCAGACCTCTAATTGTGATGAATTATAACGATAATTGAAATAATAGTATTATATTGCAACTTCGAACCGGCGAATGCATTCTTTAGTTTTTTTAAAGGAATGAAGGATCATTTCACCAGAATGTAATCGGGATAAATCTTTAGTTAGGATGTTGATATTACATCGGGCTTGTACCATACTGAATTTGTACCAAAAATGAAGCTGTACTGACTAATTTTAAATACAAGCTCAGAACCGTACAGTATTGAGTTTTGACAATGATTTTTCGGTACATTGCAGACATATAGTAAATACAGTGATTTATAGGCTAAGCTTATCAAGATACAAGATACAAGATACAAAATGCCTTTATTCAGTTATATACATAGTATACATGAATGGTGTCACTTTTACAAATTTTTCAAGTTGTACTTAAAAAGCTAACAGAGCAGACTGACTACATATATTTACAAAAAAGTCAAGAAAGATAGAAAACGAAAAAGCAAAAAACACAGTCTACAAAAGAGTTGAGGTTACTGAAAAAATTCATTAAATGAATATAAAGGTTTACTAATCAAAAACTGTTTAAGCTTATTTTTAAAACGCAAAAATTATCTATTGATTTTATGTCAGGAGGAAGACGGTTGAAGAATCTAATGCCAGCATATGAAGGTTTTTTTTATAAAATCTAAGATTATGACGGTTGAGAGCAAAATTAGCATTGTTTCTTGTGTTGTAATTGTGATTTTGGCCTAAAGTGGGTAGATGTAATGAATTATTTTTCATGAACAAAACCAACTCAAAGATATACAGGCCATAAACAGTCAAGAAACCTAGCTCCACAAAACGCTGTCTAACAGTCTCATCCCAATTTAGCCCCAAAATAATTCGTATTGCTTTTTTTTGAAAAATAAGTATTTTATTTAAGTTTAAAATTGAAGTGCTCCCATATAAACTTATAACAAAAATGATATGTGATTGAATAAATGCAAAATAAATATTTCTAAGAGTTGACAAGTCAGTGTAATTAGACATTTTCTTTAATGCAAATAACCCAGATGCTAATTTTTTTGTAATATGTAAAACATGACTGTCCCAATTTAAATGTTTATCAATGATTAAACCCAGAAATTTCGACTCCTCCACTTCCTCTATGAAGGGATTATTTAAGAAAATATTTAATTGATCAGGAGATCTGCTTTTTGAAGTGGAAAAAATTGTAAATTTAGTTTTGGAAGGATTAAGTAGCAAACCCTTATCATTCAATACTTGTTCTAATACAGAAAGATTACTACAAGCTTTAGCCTCTACATCACAAAAAGTTTTTCCAGTGATTTTTAGATTGATATCATCGGCATACAATGTTATTTTATCAAATTCCGTTGTAGAAGGTAAACGCTTTAGATAGCAGAGGAACAGTAACGGTCCTAAAGTGGATCCCTGAGGGACTCCATATTTTATATCCCTTAAATTAGAATTATAATTTATTAACTGGTTATGATTATTTAGGTAAGTATCTTCCACATACTGTTTTCTGTTTTCCAAATACGAATTAAACCATGAGAGAGCTCTATTTTTCACCCCTAATTTTTCAATTATAGAAAGAAGTTTGGAGTGTGATACACTGTCAAATGCTTTACTCAGATCCATAAATAAACCAACCGTCCTCTCCCCCACATCAACAGAATCTATGACAGATTCAATGAATTCAGTGCTAGCGCTTATAACTGATCTCCCACATCTAAAGCCATGCTGTTCTTTATCAAGTAAACTGTTATTTTCTAAGAAGGTTAATAGTTGATTAGCCATGATACGTTCAAAAATTTTTGAAAATATAGGTAGAAGAGAAAGAGGGCGATAGTTGGATACATCTTGACTATCGTTTGATTTAAGAAGAGGTTTAATTTTTGCAATTTTTAATTTATCAGGGAAAATACCTGAAATTATTGAAGCGTTAATCACATGACATAATGGTTTTATCAATTCAGATTCAGCAAGTTTAATGATGGTCATGGGAACATCATCATACCCTGTAGAAAACTTATTATCAAATGACATTATAACTTTTTCTAATTGCTGATCATCAATGGTTTTTGGAATGAATGATTTTTCCGTGAAATCAGGCAAATCCATGTCATATGAAAAAGTCTTAAGGTTAGGTGTAATTTTTGAATCAACTAGATCAGCATAGTGATTATTAAAAATATTACTAACGACTATGGGATCATTTATTTCAGAACCTTCAGAAAAAAGACTTATGTTCTTATGCTTTTTCGTCTTACCACTATTCACCTCATGGCCGATAATTTTCCAAGTGGTCTGACATACATTAGATGAATTATCTATTAATTGAGAGTAATATTTATTTTTTGTTTCTTTTACTTTACAAAAATACTCTTTCCGTTTTGTTTTTATTAAGCTTTTTATCTTCAAATCTGGAACGTCTCTACTAAATTTTGTCAGATCTCTAATTTCGTCTTTTAAACAATGCAAATCAGCTGAAATCCATTTACATCCACTTTGGCTAGCAGCTCTACATTTTAATTTAGGAAAATATAAATCAAAATAAAAAAGGAATGTTTCAAAAAATATATCAAACTTATACTCTACATGTGCCTTATCAAGTCCTTATTAAGCAAAATATTAACCTCTATACTAAAATATTACGTTAAGTAAAGTGCAGGAGAAACAATTTAAATCTGCTTCTTATGTGTTCTAACATTTTATGTATTTGATTCAGTCTAAACAGTGATTATGAGTGGTAAATTGGTTGAAATGAAAATCAAAAACCAGAACAATAGGTTATGACTATATATACATAAGATATTCAATGTTATGGTAACAGTAGTATGTAAGTAAGTAGTATGTCTAAGAACTAGTAAGAGTTCATTTTTAATATGATGTTAAATGTTTTAGTCGTGCTACATAAATATAAAACAAATTTTTTAAATGTTTTGTGTGTAAGATGCCATGTAAGATACTTTTCAGTGGGAGAAATTAGTATCAATTGAGTGACGCCCTTTTTCTGTATTTTCGCAGCTATGTCTTCGCTGAAGCTGGACGACTGTGTGAGTGTTGACCGAGACACGGTGGGCCCGCTGCCCCACCCAGGGTGGCCGGCGCAGATGCCATACAGCGGAACCTACATGCCACACGCACATGCACCAATGCCCTTCAACTACACTACCGAGACCCCACTGTACGGCTTCAACCGGGATGACAGTATACACAGTGGCTCAGGTTTGTGCCAAAACCTCATGAACCTGTCAATAGTTTGAGTTTGATATGAGCGGTATCAGTGGATTGACACATTCTTTCTCCCTTAAGTAAATTTAAAAACAAAAACCTGTAATAAAACTATCATATTCTTTAAATTTTATGTAATTATAATTTAAAAATTTATGATTTTATGGAGGAAACACCCCCTCCCCTATAATATAAGCTTTTGTAGTGGGTTTTGTTGAGTGATGTGAGCTGCATACCAATTTTTAGGGGTGTGCGATGCATCAAAAATGTATCGAATATTCGATTCGATTTGATGCATCGAATCGCGATTCGATACAGAGGTAATCAAAATCCCGATGCAGCGAGCGTCCCGATGCGCGGCAGCGCGTGTAGATCCTAATGGCATAGCTTATACCGATTTTCAGGTTTTGAAACAAATTTATTTAATGTCTATGTTTGTGCAATCCAATTTTCCTTTTTATTTTGTTATTCAAACTGATTTTAAATCCTTTCTCAAAATTGACAAATAAGTCAGAGAAGTTTTTAACAGACAACAGCTTATATGACATGACGATTACAATTTTAATGGAAGATGTTTATGGTTAGGTATTCCTCCGCTGGACACAACAGACATCAATAGTAACAAAAAATACATCAAAACATATTAACAACCAAAATTGAATTGTATTTATTTAAATCATACTTTGTTTAGTTTAGTTTTAATAATGGCTCCTTTTTCATCACAGTATCAATTGACAGCTTCCATAGCATTTCTTAGAAGCAAAAAAGTAGATCCAGTTTTTTAATAATATTTATTCCAAAAACTAAACCTTGAGTATTTGACATTATTCTAAACTGTCTATTATAATGTACATATTAAATGTTTTATCAGTATGACGAATCATGAATAAAAACATTAAATTTGTGATTCTCAGTTAAATCGGGTGTAAGCTATTATTGTTAAGAGATAAGCAAGGTGGACAGGAGGTCAGACAATAGCGGCAGTAGGTAATAAAAAATGACCTTGAGCCTTGCTCCAGGACAAGGGGGTTTGTTGATATTTGGAACTGACTGAGCGACTTCATTATTTAGTTTTTCTTCATTATTTAGTTTTTCGGTCAAATATTTACATTTCTCTACATAGTATGATCTAGTTAAAAATTGAGTTTTATGTTTTCTCTTTAAATAATCATTAATCTGAGGTGATTTAATAAATAAGCAATCAAATTAAGTTGTGTGTGTTTAATTAATTAATTTAATTAATTAAGAAATTTACTTTTAAATTAGAGTAATGATTAAATAGTTTTAAATAAATATGTAACCATAACTAACTTAATTTTTAAAAGTTTTATATATTTTTTAATTTAAAATATGAATTTGATTAAAAACTAACCATTTGAAATGGATGATACTAAAACTATTTTTGTAAATAACAGTTTACTTCTGTTTTTATATTTTCTATATTATTACTTTTTGAATTTTTATTTATAGTTTTCACCACAATACTACTCATTTCCTCTAGTAATATTTTTTATTTTTCTCATTTCCAAATTTGTTAATATGTTTTTTTTAAACCTATACAAAAGAATTTTGAAATTGTATCAAAATTTTAAAACTAGGGATATATTTGTTTTTGTCATATAATAGTTTTTTTATTTAATTTAGTAGTTTATAATAGATATATAATATATTTTTACTAATTGTAGACCTACATTAATTTTTTTAAATAACTCTTGTCAAGGCTAGCTATACATATTCCAAGTTATTAAAAATTTTAGCGAATCTTGGAAATCTTTTAGCGAACTTTGCTTTATTGATATAATATACATAGATAAAATGCCTTAACACAAATCTTTGGAAATTAAAAGTTATCAAACTAAAAATTATCAAACTAACTATGAACTGTAAAATTTAGTGAATAGTCTAATAATATATTTTTTGGCTTTAATTCCATGGCTTTTTTATTATCTTCTGTTATATGATTTCTGTTTTACAGGAAATTGTATTGTGTGTTTGTCGTGTTGTATCGAATCAAATCGCATCGATTCGTATCGGAATTCTTTGTATCGCATCGTTGTATCGAATCGAAATTTTTTTGCTGCATCACACACCCCTACCAATTTTCATGGAAAACGGTTGGGAAATATAGAAATAAATTGACTTTTTAATATTCACCTTGAGAATAACATTAAACACTCTTAGACACTGTACTGCATTATCATGGACAGTAAATTTAACTTTTTTCTGGAACGATTAGATGTAGACAAATAATTCAAAACACGAATTTGTTAAGTTTTTTAAGCTGGTTTCAGTGGTGCTAATGGGTGATATTATTTTTACCTTTATTGTTTTCACAGAAAACTTATTTTTTACATTTAAAAAGTCTATAGCTTTTAAAATGTAATTTTTAAAGACGTGCAGGTGGTGTCATATTATTTAATACTCTATGCATTATAAACTTATCAAATTCAAATAAAAATTGTTAGGGCTATTTTTGAGAAATTGGATTTTTATGTTTTTAACCTGTTGATGAGTACGCCTGTCATGTGACGTTACCGATATTAGGGCTACATAGAGTGGGTGGATATATTGTACCCCAGTGGTATAAAAAGTGCCCCCAGAAGTAAGAAAGAAATTATGGATTTCTTTGAATACATTTATTATATTACTACTATAAATGGATAAAAAGCGTATTTTAAACCTATTTGTACATCTTTTATACTAGTTACATCTCTTAGAACGTGGTTTGTGTATTTTAAAACAATGATGAAGGTATAGCGGTAATCACCCATTATTGACCGTTGCAAAGGAGTCAATAACTAAACAGCAAGAAAAATCAATAGGATAACCTAACAGATAGAAGATCAGTTGAACACTAAGTAGCGCACGCACTATCACATGGCGCTAAGCCAATTCTTCAGAAACATCGACGCTACCAACCTGATAAACATGATTTACCGTGCCTAGAAAATTATGTATCAGTTCTAACTCATTCATTTTAAATAATATTATTTTACTTAAATGTTTTCAGGTGTAATAAGTGGATCCTCAGTGGGGAACAAACGTCACATGACAGGCGTACTCAAATGGGCTCATTTGTCGTTACTCCTTAATAGGTTAAGGGTTCTTAGGGGTTAACTACCCTTAAAAATAAAAAAATTCAAAAACATCTGGAGATACGGTAAATATATACACAAATTTCATCGAAATAGGGGTTTGGGCTGAACTGTAGACTGTACTAGCTGAAAGTACTCAAGAAATGAAATTTTGAAGGCCTTTGATTTTGGTTGGAAGTCACTGTTTTTTTAGTTATTGGGATGTGAAGGTAAACCTGTACAGATACCATCCCAATCTAAGATCGATAACAAGTTTTAAAGGTTTTTTTATATCCCTTAGTCTCACCGCATCTTACTCCAGTCTGTTACGCCAATGCATGTTGCAGGCAGCAGCAATGGGTCGGAACACTCAAGGGTGTGCGCCCCCGCCACTCACAAGAGCGGGGGCAGCTCCGCCAGTGAAAGCGGGGTTGACATCCCCCACAAGAACAACAACCCCCACAGCCGCAGCGGCGGTAGCAGGAGCAGCGGCTCCTCCGTTGCTACGGCCACTACCTCCCCCCAGCCGCCACCACCTCACCCTGCTGCCCCTGTCACTGCAGATAACGACCTCTCCGCTAGTCGACAGTCCTTCCGCATGGCCATGGGCAACCCCTGTGAGTTCTTTGTGGATGTTATGTAAGAGTGTGCGAGTCTTTCACTGTATGCGCCTTTTCTTTTATTGCAATAGTTTTAGTATTTCTTGATATAGTTTTTTTTTTTGACAGAATGAATTAATTCCTAATATTTAAAATAAAAAGTGGTTTTTGAATATCAATAAGACTTTTCCACATTTCAAAATTTAGTTCTCACATATTTACATATGTAGAAATGTTTCATACAAATCATGATTGGGATGCAATATCTTCTTTGTTTGGGAAATTCTTTTTTTCCAAAATTTTTATCAGATTAACTTTGATCAATGTCCTGTAGCATTATGTATCCATGCCTATAAGCATTTCCTTGTTCAGATTTACAGTCTAAAGAAGTTGCTTCTCAATCACCTATGTTTAAATATACGTTGGAATTTCATTCTATACTTATATTAAAGAATTTTCCCCTTCATAAAACTAACCATTATTATTTCAAATGAAACCAATAAATTAATTACAATCTGTTTTTAGTAAGTTAGTATTTTGTGTTTTTCAACTAGCACCAATCAGTAAAGCTCGCACATTCTTGACCTCTGAGTGATACTGTCAATGTACAGCTTTACAGTTGTCAACATTTTGTACACTGTCGATATACTGAGATTGAGATGCAGCCGTATGTTTATATCTTCTTGTTGTCTTGTGAGTTTGAGTAGGCCTCTGTTCTGGTTGGAGGTTTTAAATGACAAACCACACAATCTATACTTGTTGCTAAGAATGATTTGTTGATCTGCATGCCGAAATTGATTATACATATGCTTATGTTTGTACACTATGTATGTTTATAATTTGGTAGGTCAATATTTCTGTTATTGCTACTATACTGTTAATTTTATTTTCATATAACTATGATATAATTTTAGTATTTGTTTGTAACTTTTTTGTTTTATTGTGTTTCATAAAATGGGTGATATAAATTTTATTTATAAATAATTATTGTAACCATAAAAATCTAAAATTATGTAAATCTGAGAGTCTCTCCGCAACATGAAAAAAAAATCTATACTATATCCCATTATTTAGGTAAAATAGACTCAAAAAGTAGTTTTTTGTCATTTGTATTTATAAATTAAATGTTACCTATAATTAATTAAAAATTAGTTCTTATGTATATAAAAAACAAAATAGTATAGATCTACTTTTTGTTATAAAATGTGG
Source organism: Nephotettix cincticeps (assembly GCA_023375725.1). Taxonomy (NCBI): domain Eukaryota; kingdom Metazoa; phylum Arthropoda; class Insecta; order Hemiptera; family Cicadellidae; genus Nephotettix; species Nephotettix cincticeps. The sequence goes on from CM041790.1 coordinate 75,780,436, forward strand.
AGGTTTCAACTTCATTATTTTCACTGGGAACTGCTATATACTTGTAAAACTTTAAAGGACTTGAGAATTGTTTGATATAAATGATTAATCCATATAATTATATAAATTGAATGTATATGTGAATTGATATAAATTGATCATACTGGCATTTCAAAATCTTGAGTTCTGTTGGTCGATATTAGGTAAGCGGGTTTGAATCAAATAAAAGAATTTGGGTTTGAATGATGAGCCTTCTGACGTATAAATTTTTTTGTTAATTTTTAACTTCTTAAATTTTAAAACCCTCCAACCTTTAAGTTTTACAGACTTGCGGGTGGTTCCATAATATTTGGGACTTGATGATCTTTAAATCATGAACTTTGAATGAAATCTATACAACCAGTTTTTAATAAATTTTGATTATTCACATTTTTAAGTTTTTTAGGTAAACTACCCTTAAAAATAAAAATAATACATCATCAGAAAGAATGTACCTAATCTCCAAGGCACATAAGCCACAAAGGTCTTTTTGTGTACCCCTATTTTGGTATGAATGGGTGTCAGAATCCAATCGGACCAATCAACCTGATGAGCCAGTGTCTAGATGGACCTGTTATCCATTTTGTGTCTTCTGTCAAGGCTGAGGAAGTGTTTTTCCACTTTCCTGGGTAGGGTGTGGAAGTAGAGATCATCGACCCTCAGTACCTCCTTATCACAAGCTATGATTTATTATATATGTCATCACACTCATTCTGATTTATATTGCAGTAAAATGTGAATTACGTTGGAATCTGAGAACTGAACAACGGGGGTTAAATTTTTGCGAAGAAAATTTACGTACAGAAACTAATTTATTAATATACAGTATATCCAATTCAGAAACATGTAAATTTGATATCAATGAATTGAAAAAATTCAAATTTGATTTGAAAAAATTCAGCATGAGTTTGTGCTTGGGTTCATCAGTGTTTAATCTTGATTTGGTACTTTTTGTACATAATTATTTTTTGTTACTGCCTGTTTAGCCATTCTGCTGCATATGTTGCTTGGGTTCAATTTGTTGCTGGTAAATGAATACAAAAAGCAACAAGAAGTTTACTTTTACATATTCATTTTTTCAGTTAATGTTTTTATGGTATTGCACAGTTTTACTCTTAAGTTTTACTACCACTTAAGTTTTGAGAAAATGTTTTCATTACGATGACAAATTTCACATATTTCAAGTGATTATGATTTCTAGTGCCATCAGTTGGAGTAACACTTAGAAGAAAAATATTCGAAAATATTTTACTACGTGAATTAAAATATTGATTATTGAAAGAATATTCATTTCTATCAATGTAATAAAATTCTCTAATAAATAATCTCATACAATAATATACAATAAATCTTGACTTTCAAATCAAAATTTTATTTCCGAAATGGAACAGTTAAACTAAAAATTATTATTTATTGAGGACTGTAGAGTGAGTAATAGAGGTCTGCGGTACACCAAACAATTTGGTACGGTACGGTCCTGACCTTGTAACGAAGGTTGGTATGGTACATATTTATTTTCAGGACAAATTCTGTATGGTACAAGCCCGATTTAATATTTACTTCCTTGCTGAATATTTATTCAAATTACTTTGCCTTCCCCCTTTTATAATACATTTTTCTTTGTTGAACGATGAAAGGCGTGATATGTCCAGGTCAAAGACTTGTTCTGTTTATATAAACTATTTTTAACTACATTCAGACAAAACGATCATTCTATCCTTCTGAAAGGAAATATGCTATTCACCAGTATAAAGGCGTTACTATTTCAGGTAACGACAAACTTCAACACTATATAACATTTACAAAAACTAATTTTATCATCATTGTTGGAACCACAGTGTAATGTATTTAATTACTATCCCGCGTAAATTACGTTTTCGGTAATTATAACGTCGATCTACAATGCGAGAGCAAAACATGCTGATTTCGCCCTAATGTCTAATTTTGTGATAAAATTGTCAATAATAAAATTATTTTACTTTTTCATTTTGAATCTTTGTAATTATGATTTTATTTCTATATTTGTGGCTCTAGATTTGGTTTTTGTTTCCATTAAAAACCTAAATTTTTTAATGAAGAAAAATATGTTTCGGTAATCCAAAGTGTATTTATAAGTAGGCCTATAGTTATTTAAACTTGTAAATATTTATTACAATAATTCGGTAATAGTTGACTTTTCTTATGTTTACAAGATATAGATGGTCAATTAGTTTAAGTAATGTGGTTTTATACTTGAAATTATTTATTTTACAAAAATATGCCTATTATACATAATAAACATTAAAACCCTTTACAAAAACCAATTAATCTCTCTATAGCCTTAAAATGGTAAATAGATCAGTTATTCTATCATAATACTAACGACAGATAGAGACCAGTTCCTGATTTAGAAACAGGAGACAATTAATTGAAGAATCACCCCTTGGTGATTGCTGGTGATTTTACAGTGTAGTCTGTCTGGCGGCACTAATCGGTAATCTGACATTTCCGCTTCTATCATAATGCCAACCTGTAAATTTGCCAAATCATTGAAAAATTGAATTAGCAATCAAAAAACATGACAAAACTGCCAAATTGCTAACTGGTTTTGTCTTTTGAAAACTCCTCCTTGTTCGGCTTCCCTTTTTTTCTATACCACCATGGCTTATACGGTCCCTTATGTTTAGTCGCCTATGAGTCTGGTTGGTGATGATACTGTGTGGTATGACTGTGAACCTACCTGTTACAGCCAGCTGACTGAGGAGGGACTGAGTTTATACGTATGTATACGACCAACAGGACTCTCCAAATTGATGTAATGCTATGGTCTTTCTTCTGCGTTTTTTCTCATTGAAATCTGCTGTTTGCTCATCTCCATTTTATATGAGGAAGAATTAATTTTTTTCTGTCTGAGTACATGTATTTCTTAAAGTTTGAAAAGGTTTGAGTTAGTTAAATCAGTTGAATTGTTTATATTATTACCTTAAAAAGTAATTTCACTTAAGATCACTGAAATTACTATCTAGTGTAATTTTTTCTAACTAATTCATTCATATTTTGGTGATAACTTCTTTATTATGTAAACTTTACTGAAAAAAATTGGGTCAAACAAAAACCTTTCTATAGATTTGGATTATTTGTCCAGGATAAGTAGTAAAAGGGTTTGATTTCCATATCTGAGTTTTTATATTTTCCATATTTTGTACAACTGTAGTGTTTATTCATTCCTTGATTGAAGACAGGGTATTTACTTTATCATTAAATGTAATAAATGTTTTATAATGTAAACTGTAGAATTAATGTATAGAAAGATGAGCTTCTGGGCTGGACTATACTAGGATATGGAATCAAATTTATTAGTAACGGAAAAATATTTTACAACCGTGTTAATACACCTAGATGACTTAAGTTTGTAAATTAATCTCTTGCGTATTGTGATAAAGTTAAGATAAGTAATCAATTTTGTAGTATTGAAGATCGAAAAATATTCTTTAAATAGTATGCATTTATACGACGTAAATTTTGTATTGTTTAGATAGTGTATGCTGTTTATACTCCATATTTAAGAAGAATGTGTTTAGAAATATCTTTATATTGTGTATATTTTTATTTTACGGCGTTATACAAGTTTTTGTTTGAGCAAATTTTAAACTGTAGTATATTGCTTTATTTATTACAGGTGAAAAACCTACTCTCAATTTATGTAATTAAATAATACTTTAATAATTTTTATACACAGGTTTGTATTTATATGTATGTAAGTATTAGATTTATCCTCAGACGTGCCACAGTGTTATATACTCAGTTGTGTCTTGTGCACAACACGTTGTGCTGTTCCCTATAAGTCAGCTGCGCTCAAACTAGATTGCTTGTTCAATCGTTTTGTCGCATTCATTATGTTTATCCTAACCTATTTAGTTATAAGTTACATTCTATATATTGTCTACAGTTACTTCATTTACTGTACTCCTATTTTATTCATGTTGTGTTATGTTGTTATTATTTTATAGCAAGTTTAATTATGTAAAGTACAACGTTGTAAATAAATTTAACATTTTTTGATATGCTGTTTTTAATTGTTCCTCAAATATTGGGTTATTGTAACAAGAATTATCTTATTACATTAGCTGTAAGTTTTAGTTTCTCTCTTTTTTAACCCTCTAAGTAGTAAGTGTTTGACCCTTAACCCTAAAACGGGCAATCGTCTTGATTGCGATCTATTTACACCACGCTCAACCGGCAACATCGCAATGCATTTATGACGTGTTCTTCGAGGGGGTTCACAAAATCGGTCAGGCTGATATCACCCAAGCCCCAAATAATAGTGGTCACAGATTTCACCGGATTCTTTCGGCTCATCGTCAGAGAATGATAGTCCAGGGTTGGAATCCGTGGATATGAGCCTTGTTGGGTTTATCGTAATAAAAAAGTCATATGTATAATCATCGAGGGTCCTAGTACGAGAGCGGTCTCGTGTTGTGGTGTTTCCACTCTCGTGGCTCGGTAGAGAATAGTGTTCCGCACAAGGTAGATTACTTCCATCGGCCCAGAGCGTAGAGGGGGAAATCAGCTGATTAATCCGCTGGTTACTTACTTTTTTTTATATTTTCCGGCGACAAAAAAAGCATCGCTCACTGGCTGCCGACCGTAGCGAAGAAGAAGAAAATGCAGGCCGGCGGACTGCCGGACGTCAACAAAACAAAAACGCTAGGTTAGGTTATGTGACTCGGCCAAGTTTGGTGATAAATCTTGTGACTCGTGGCTATGGATGAAGGTAATGTGATTTGGCAGTGAAATACAAGGTGGGCTATTAATCAGAAGTTACAACGACGACGGTGCAAATAAGAAGATAAATTATATTGGGATATATGGGTAGTCCTAGGGCTGAGGTCTGGGCTGACAGTACCTTCCAGTCTAGGCTTGGTTGAAAGAAAGGTAAGTCCTAGCGTTGATTTACTTTTATTAATACAATTTCTCCCCCTACAAAATTAGCACCTCACACATTATGTCATGCATTATTATTGCGTTTATACAACTACTAAGGGTCATATTTTCATATGATATTATATAAAATTATGTTCAGCATGAGTCAGACTATTATATACATATATAACAATATTATTTTCTTCTTATAGACAATTTATATTGGTAGCATTGAAAACATCAATGTTTCCGCTAGCAGACGAACTATGCATTTACAAGCGTTGTTGTTTGTGGCATTTTTTTTTTAATAAACATTTTTTACATAATAAGTGTATATAATCTGAATCTAAATAGAATTTGGATTATTGTGATTGTTTTGGAATTCAAACTGTGTTCATGGACAGAAATATACTAGAGTGTGAAATTGAAAGCTTTTTTCAAATCCAATTTTTTCTTTTATTGTTGGTTGAAGAAGCTACCTGAAATTTTTGGTAAAGCTTTGTTTTAAAATAGTATTATTCCTTGTAATTTACAGAAAAAATAATGCATAATACTTAGTATTAATTTTTTTTTATTTTAATTTATTTTTATAAGTTTTTGACACAATCTTTATAAATTTGCCAATTTGGACTTGCCGGTTCAGATAAAAATGCCCACCAGTTGCAGGGTTCTCCTGTCTTCAAATTTGAAATACAATAAATAAACAATAGTTTTCTTGAAATGTTATAGATCATATAATTTAAACATACAGTCTGAATTCAGATGAACAAATCTTATTAGTCTGAAAATAATTATAGTTTATTTATAACAATATTTTTTAGCAACGTTCAATCCAACCATATTTATTAGTGATGTGTTTCATACTAAGACGAATACTATAGAATCAATCTGTAGTCTTCCCAGATAAATTATTTTGTTTATAATAACATCAAATGGCTATTGATCACACTTTGTTCCCCGTCGCCATAGCAACCCTTGTTTACATAACTGACATTTTGGTTATTTGTTTGAGTGTGTTTAGTAGTTTTTTTAGTTAATAAAGAATTTAATAATCATAAATAAAAAGAATGCCACAACTTGAGGATCGAGATTCTGCGTTGATGAGATTACAAGCTATAAAAGAAGAGGAAAGAAGAGGCCCGAGGTATTGTCCCAGAGGGATTAGTGTTTAGTGTTGATACTTTAGAGTGATAATATTCATTCAAATGAGCAGTTCAGAATCCATCTTACACAAGGATTCACACTTTTTTCTATTACCGTATTATAAATTATTAGTACTTTCTTATACATAAAACAAAATTATTGAAATTATCGTATGTAAAACTAATTATTGAACAAAATTTTAGTGATGTTTGTTATTCTGTATTTCATGTAGATCTAAAATCTTGTTTAATTTCCCAATGAACATTTCACCACCGGGTGTGGCATCATCACGTGGTAAAAATCGCAATATCAGTCTCATTATTTTTTACCCTGTGATGATGCCAAACCCAGTGGTGAGAATTACATTGGAAAATCAAACAAGATTTTAGATATTAAGGGAAATAAATTTTACTATACATAAAGGTCTAAAAACTGAATAATGTACAATTGTATTTCATTATTTTGTTTTTCTTATAATTTTTGGGAAGAATTTCTCACAGGAAACAAACAATCATGTCATGCTTGCATCTATGAAAAACCCACACCTAGGATTATTTCTTCCTTTTTGAGGACATCAGATAGCAAAAACAATGTTACTGTATTTTTTATAAACTTGCTAGATTTTTTATAAATTTTTGATAGATTTTGATAAGTTGGTAAATTTGTTTTTGATAAATTTTATTAATTTAAATGTACAGTAAAACACACAAGATACATTAATTGTAGTTAAAATTAGGGAATAAGTTGCATTTAATGTTTGTACTGACACCCTTACTGTTCTTAACGTTCATGTAAATAACAATTTTTGAATTGAATTGGAAAATGTAATCATTTAATGTTTCATTACCGATTGAAAACATAAGTTCCAAAAATTCACATCCAGTAAAAAGACACAGTAGCTGTATACTTGTAGATGCAGCTATTCATTTCCAGTCAATCCATACATATAGTTTTCTTATGTCTATTAAGGTGGTTCATTAACACTGTTATTGAGAAACTAAGTAGCACAAATACACAGGATTTAGTGACAGATCATGGAGGAAACTATAATTTAATTATATATTTCATAAATTGTTTTAAAATATTTATCCCAATATACAATGTGCATTTCTTCACTAATTTTACAGTACATGAATATTTTGTTTACTTTTATTAGCGAATTTCCCATAGGGAAGAAGCTATTACCGTAGGTCTCATGGTGAGACTTAAGCCCGGGACCATGTTATTTTTTCTTCTTTAGGTGCCCAGAGTCCAAAAACAATAGTCGTTAAAATTTTTATATATATATATATATATATGTATATATGTATGTGTCTGTTAGCACGATAACTCTCGTAAAAATGGTCCGATCGAGACAAAATTTGGTAGAGACGTGTATTCCTACACATGCTCGGACGAGTTCGTTAACCAGACATATCGGTCAATGGGAACGGGTAGTTTGGGGGGGTTTTGTACCCCAAAATGGGTTTTTTTGCGTTTTTCACATGTAGTTTTTAAAAATTTCTAATTTTATATTTCACCATTGCATTCAGCTTAAAAAACTACACAATTAAGTTCCTTAAAGTTTTTCTCTATCTCCAACGGTTACCGAGATATAAAAAAATCTAAACACAGTACGTTGTATTGTGGGGCTCCAATGTTAATCTTATGGAGGATAGGGAAAAATTAATATTTCCCATATTAATGAATATTTTTGGATAAAACTTGATATTTAGCTTCATGTGGTTGAGATCTATCCATTTATGCTCAAAAATCATAGTTTATGTGTTTATCATGGCAGCAAACCTGCATACTCTTTTCCCATAATAATCATAAAGGGAAAAGGCAAACTCCTTTATTTATGGACAGATGTTGATGAAAGTTGGTATAAATGTTAAGATAAAAATTATTTATTGTAGAAATGCCTAATTTCAGTGTTCCTCATAGCAGCAAACCTGCACACTCTTTGCCATGTTAATCTTATGGAGAATAAGCAAATAATTCCCATGTTTATGGGCAGATGTTTATAAAACTTGCCATATATTATTATTATTATATTATTGATTTGGAAATTCGCTGAGTACGCAGGTCTGCTGCGACGGGGGTATTTTACATTTGGTACAATACAATATAAACACTACCTCCTGGTGGATCATGGTGAAAGATATAAAAATGACATGAACAAATTATTATGAGGCAGGGTCCACTGGTCCAAATTGAGAATTCTAGTTAAAGATAATAAAATGTAAAATAAAATAGTTAAAAGTTGTTAGACTTTATTAAACAATGTTTACAAAAATAAACGGTATCATTGGATTGACACATACTTTCTCCCTGAAGAAAATTTAAAAAATACAATCTGTAATAAAACTATCGTTCTTCAAAGTTTATCTAAATATCATTTAATAATTCATTGTTTCAAAAATAATCATTCCTTTTCTGAAAACAAAAACAAGAGAGACAAAGTTAAATTAATTGGTCGAATTGTTTGGGGGTGAACACCTCCCCACTATTAATACCAAGCTTTTTTGAGTTGGTTTTGTTGGTTCATTTGACGTTACGCTTCATACCAAGTTTCATGGAAAACGGTTGGAAAATCAGCAAGAAACTGATTTTTAATGTACACCATAAGAATAACATTGGGTGCTTTCAGACAACGTACTGCCTTTATCATGAAAATTCAATTTTTCTCTGGAACCGTTAGACAAATAATTGAAAATACTAATTTGTTTAGTTTTTTTAAGCTGGTTACAATGGGGCCAGTCAAGCTATACTTTACTTTTATTGTTTTCGCTGAAAATCTAAATATTTGATTTTTTGACATTTAAAAGCCCATAATTTTTGAACAGACATGCAGGTGGTGTCGAATTATGTAGTACTCTGCGCACTATAAACTATTAAATTTTAATCAAAATTGTTAAAGCCGTTTTGGAGAAATTTGGATTTTTCATGTTTCTGAAGGGTTTTTAGGGGTGAACTACACTTGCACACACACACACACACACACACACAGACAAACGGGCAGACAACATTTCGAAACCCACTTTTTTGGATTCAGGGGACCCCAAAACGGATATATCCACTCTCAACTCAAATTCAAAAATTCTGACAAAAACAATACTTTCTCCATATACTATGTATAAGGGAGAAGTAAAAAATGACAAGGTAAATAAACAAATAATAATAATAATAATTATTATTATTATTTGTTTATTAATTTATTGTTAATCGTGTACAATTATTAAACACATGATTTAAATAAATCAGTATCTAGAGACCGAGCTTCTCGGATAGACTAAAACAATTTTAAGGAAATAAATATAATACTAATCCAAATAGTTTAATTATGTTGTTTTAAATATGGAATTTCCCATAGGGAAGAAGCTATTACCGTAGGTCTCATGGTAAGACTTAAGCCCAGGACCATGTTATTTTTTGTCTTTAGGTGCCCAGAGGCCAAAAACAATAGTCATTAAAATGTTTATACATCTTATATATATATATATACGTCTAATATATATACGATGCCAGGGGAAACTTTTTAACGTAAGGACCTATCGAAAATCTAAGGGTACTATGTGGCACAGATTTTTTGAGATCTACAATTTTGGTCATATGACATTTTCTCGTATTTTGACTCTTTCACTCCTAGATAACGTTACATTTTATGAAAATTCCTTTTTTATGCACATTTTGATTTCTTGTTGCGTTATTATAGTACATAGAGTGCTAATATTTTACATGCACCTTCATTTTATAACTATAAGTAAGAATACGTAATAATATTGCAACTTATATATCATTTTAAAAATGTTAACAATTTTTTGTAAGTAGCAAGAAAATGCCGGTTCTGGGTCAAGTTATAACCAAGGGTTTCCTATATTACTTTCAGACCTTTGACTTTCTGTTGAGCTAGAAACTTGCGATTTTTTAAGAATATTAATAAGATATCATTATAAGTAATTGAATCATCAGATTTTCTAATTTTAAATTTTACTACCCTAAAAAAATCTTAAAATTTGTCAAAAAATAAAAAAAAGGGTTGGAACTTTCAATTTGGCACGGACCTTATATAGATTATCTTAGTTTTTAACTTTTTATGACTTAAATGAAATAATTTTTAAAAATATAAAATATTTTTAGTTCTTTGATATATTTCTTGAACGAGATGTCCTTAAAAACCAAGAGTACCTTACCATATGGATTTTTTAAGATCTATATCTTTGTCAATATGACTTTTTATCGTAACTCATTCCTTTCACTCCAAAAAAATTTTTAATTTGTTTTCATCCCTACCATATTACGTTATTATACTACATAGAGTACTAATATTTTGTAAAACCTCACTCCAATCACCCTTAAAAGGAAAACTTTACAAGAATTTTAATGAAGAAATGCAAACTTATTAAATATGGGAAATTTAGTTGTTTTTCCTTAAGTTCTGGATGGCTCTTAGTATGTCTTGTGCAACTGACTAGGGATGCTATTCTAATCCACTTCTAGCAGTGCTAGACACTTGAAATTTGGCACGGACCTTCCTACAGATCCACAACCAACAGGAAAACTGCCAAATATAACAATTTCACATTACGACCCAGGAAAAAATGTTAAAATTTTCCCATATCAAATGCATTGGGTTGTATCGTGAAATGCAGGGTTTCACCTTTTCGCTCAAAAATCTGATTTCCTGTTGAGGAATTAGATTTTTTAAAATCAACATTTTTACCCATATTAAGCTTCCGTTCTACGTTATTATAGTACTTAGAGCCTTCATCTTGTATACACACCTTCCAGGGTTATATTATTTACAGTTCACCTATAAACATTTCACATATTACTCCTGAAACATAGTAATTTAGTGTGTAACATTTCACATCTTAAAACATAAACATAAAGTACTGACACCAGTGAAATAAATGTAAATATAGTATTCTACAGTTCTCCTATAACCGACGTTCAACATGGTTACTATAAAATACACATGGTACAAGTAAGAATAAAAAATGACACTAGTGTATTGAATGTATATGATAAAACACTTAAAAATAACTAAAGTTCAACTTTGGACTTGTTGTGGTTACTAGAGAAGACACAGGTACAAGGAAACATGAAACAAAAGACACCAGTGAATTAAATGATGATATTTAATCAATCGTGTTGCAGGATGGATTTCACCGACCTATATAGTGTCTTATAATAACCCTGGAACTTAATAAGTGTTCATGTTCAAAATAAATCTACACTAGGCTTTTGTACGTTTTTGTAAGTTTGATAACAAAAAAACTAGCACAATCACAAAGCACACAAAATATAAGTTAGTGTACAATCAATTAATAATGTGGAAAAATATGTTTAATTAAGCCCCCAATTACATAAATCCAATTTTGTCTTGTAGTATAGTACAGCATTTTACATAAAAGGCTCAAATTTCATGCATATACGATTTGTCTACTTTATCAACTGAGTGATCGTCAAGTGAGATGTTGGCTTGAAACATTCCTTAAAATCATATCAGATATGACAGCAATAACAGATTTTACGCCCCATAGCCTAGTGCAACCATCATTACATTACTCACCACCCGACCATGGTATGAACTACGTTCGTTCGGGTCAGGGCATAATAGATAAATAAATTAATCCATCCTAAACCCTAACCCTTCTAACACAAAAAGCAAGCCAGACACTCGTTCGGTCGGGAACAACCTGTTCTCTGAAACCTTCCATGCACCAACCATAACCCAAAATATCTGTAGCCAAAACTACACTCAAGACCTATCCTTGGCTAAAGAGGACATACAGGAGTCCTATAACAACCTCACATCCTGTCCCTATTCAAATCATAATATTCAACAATGAAAGGCCTAGTGACAAAGCTTTATGAAAGAGTGAATGTTTAGTTGTGACTGATGGATAATTTATCAAATTATGCAGGGTCCCAAATGGTAGAATAAATAATATTTTAGCAAGACGGTGTCACAGAGTACAATGTCATGTTTAATAGTGACAAGATCATACCTTGATTTCTCGTTTATCAAAGATGTTGTGTAGTAGGTGAGCGTTTAAAGTTTACAAGAACTAAGACATAGGATTGTAACTGTAGATGATAGGATGTTAGGGAGAAGCAAACTGTGGTGATCACTCTTTTTGGTTGTATTTATGACACTGAACACTTTGTATGTGTCAAATAACCAAATTTTAATTGTTCTCCTGTTGATTTGTAAGTTCGACAATATGTTTAGATACATTGAGAAAGGTATAAGATTGTCTTACATAGCATTATAAGGTAAGCCAGAAACAACCCCATAGTATAGTAACAAACACCATCAATAAACATATCTTGCCTCTTGTTCCACCAAGTAGTCGTTTGAACCATATTAATGTTGAATATTATAGCAATATTGAATGCATATTAAAGTTTACTCTTTTGATTGTATTTATGACAAGTTGGCATAAAAATTACATTTTTAATATCATGAGATTGTTGTTTCTTGATGCCTTTAGTCTGGACACTTTCTATATTTAAGACAATGTAACAAATAACCAAATGTGAACAATGTCGTTCAAATACATTGAGAAAGGTATAAGATTGCCTTACATCGGACATTATAAGGTTAGTCAGAAACAAACACAAGTTGATGTGTCATGAATTTCATCTAGGATCTATTACATTCAAGTATCAAACAACTGTGGGATGATTCAGTTGAAATTAAACATATCTTGCATCTTGTTCCACCACGTTGTCATTTGAACTAAAATGAACTTGATCTAGGATATACTGGATTCAATACTTAAATTACTGATACAACAAAAAAATTTTAATTTTTAAACAAGACGAAATAATTACAAATATTTTTTAATCCATGAATTGAGAAAATAACATTAAAAAGTTACATAGTTACATTAGTTTTTTATAAAATATTGTAAATTGCACATAGCTAAACAGACTCTTGCAATCGTTTAAAAATTAAGCAATATAAAACATGTTTGGTGCGCATTGCCGTCAAAGAATGAAGAACTTGACTACAACATGAACCATTTTATTCATTTTCTTGTTGTATGTTTTAGTTAAGTCAATAGCTGAGTACAAGTGAGGATCTCGAGTGAGTGTGGATGACTATCCTTGGGTGCATGTACACGTTACTGAGGTTTGATTTTGACTTCATACAAAGTTATCAGCAGAGAGCATGTTTGAAACAACACAATGGTTTAGATCTCTATTTTATTATAAACAATCTGGTGATGAATACAAAAATATAAAAATTTAACATTGACAGCAGTATAAAACTTTTATTCAACAGATAACCATTTATTGTATTGTTATGTTTGACATTGAGAAAAGTAATACCGATTAGATGCAACTAAGCTCTTAAAACACCATCAATATGTCTTTTTCCTATTGTTCTTCAACAAGTTGGACTGACACAAAATGTACTCACAGTCATACTGTTACATATTGACATAGGTAATGCAACTGTACAGAGATGCAGTCTTACTCGAGACAAAAAAATACTTATTTTAATATATACTTCTTCTAAGTAAGTAAGGAATAAAACTGGAAATCTTCCTGCTGGTGTCAAGATTACTCAATCCTTTGTGAAGTATTATTAACTATTACACCTTTTGCAAAGTTGATTGGAAGGTACATAGAACAATAGGCATGATATCAAATACTGCGAAACGCTATTACATAGGAGGTTGAGTCAATTGTACGAAAACCAAACATTTAAAGTGGGAGGTATAAACATGTGTTTTAGTACCCAATTGAGCAGGTGCAAAAATAAGGAATATAGGACCTAGAGGTGGATTTTATAAGGAAGAATTATTATTTAGTAGAGAAACGAGAGTTGTATGGTTATGAATTAATGCTAGTGATGTAGTGAGATGGTCATGCTAAGTACAGGTGTGAGTCTTGCGGCAGTACCATGAGCCGGTACGCGACGCGGTGCGGTGCGCAGGACATGCCCCGGGCGAGCGCGACACTATGACATACGCGGTCCGGTGCGCGGTAAGCGCCACTTGGAATTTTTAAATTCTGAAGGTATGTGATGTGTGAAATTGTTTATTTACGTGTTGTTGTATAGCATCAAGCAATAGATTTGATATGAATAAAGGTTTAGGGATTTTCAATCTGTGCAAAAATGCTCTTAATTTTGCTCCGTCCAAAAATGCTCCCAAAATTATTTTGAGCTTAAAACGGGGTTTTTTCTATTAAAATGGGGAAAATGTGCTGATTTTGGGTTAAAAATGATGGTTTATGCCCTATAATGTGCGAAAAATGTGACAATTTTGGGCTTAAAATGGTATTTTTCAATAATTAAAAATGGTGAAAATGCCGATTATGTTGCAAAAACGGTAGGCTGCATCTACTATTTGGAAATTCCCTGAGTTTGCTGGTCTGCTGTGGCAGGGGTTTTATATATTATAAGTTTGTGTTTTGTAGTAACTGGATATTTGAATATTAAAATTTGTTTTATACCCATCTTGAGTTGTAAGTGTGAACATGATTTCCACTGTGATATTTTTTTAATTTTACGAAAATTCAACTTAATTTATTATTATTTAAATTTATTTTTGGACTGCTCTCTTTTAATAAAAGATGTGAAATAGTAATTACAGCAGTAATAATCATTTGCATCATAATTGCCAGAAGAGAAATGAGAATCAAGTGATATAAATTGTAGTTTAAAAGACACTATATCCAAAAATTATTAAAGTGACATAAATTTCTGATAGTGCAGAGAAAAATTATATCTATTTTATTTAAATAAACTGTTTTGATGGTAACATTTACTGGCACAGTAGCTCAGGGGTAAGTGAGTAAGTCAAAGGTTGCAAGATCGAAACAAGCAGCCCGTGACTCCTGTCCGATAGCACATAGGCAATATGCCACTACGTTACCTCACCTGGCCTATGGTGGTGGGCAGTTGAGGTTAAAAATTAGACACTTATTTACTAAAAAAATGACATTTGATAATGAGAACATGCAAGTGGGTCCTTCGGTTAGTGTTAATGATCAATCTCATAATATAAGTATCATTTTCAATATTTGTAATAGTATTATTAGAAACATCACTTTATTTCAGAATGACCAAGGAGGCAATCAAGAAGCATTGTAGAGAAAATCGCCTGTACTCAACCCCACACCTAAACGATGTCTTGTATCTGCACTTCAAAGGTATCAAGTTTTACTTTGGTTTTTGTAAGCTTCATTTTAAGTTTTGCTGCTTTAATGAAACGGGAAACAGTTGGTCATAGGTTACGATGCCCAAAACATCGATTCTATAATAACGGAACAACAGTAGGATCGATGTCCACAATCTGAAAATGTCGGTTATGCTGTAAAGAATAAATACAAAATATATTTACATAAATACCTATATGTCAAATATAATAGTTAAGTATAGTCAATTAATCAAGTATTACAGTTTGGAAAAAGGACTCTGTCTTTCCTCTAAAGATTGGAGAAGACCTGTTTTGAGCAAGTTCTGATTCGATGGCTGAAGGAAATGGCATTTTACTCTGTCGACGAGATTCTCTCTGAGCCACTCACCTCCTTGCAGCCCGCCTGTGCCAACTAAGTTCGAATTTAATAAATTTCAACTTAAAGTTATTTATTCCTTTTACATAAATTGACGCAAAAATCCAGGATTACCTGGTAAAAGTTCAAGAGGAAATATTCAAGACATATCTGAAAGATAGTCAAGAGTGCATGATGGTTGCAGCGGGTAGTTCGTGCAATGTTTCTTGTGTCACTCCCTACATCTGACAACCTTCCTCCTCCCAGCTCTGGGTAGAAGCTGGTTATACGGGAAAACAGATTGAATTATCTCAAGCAACATTTTCTCACAGACATTGTATTAACACAGTAAACAGAGAAAGTTCACTATTGTTTAAAACACCGTGCTATTTATTGTTTCATTTCTGATTGTTGTAAATTAGGTAAACAAGGTCCAGCAAAACATTGTAGTATGCAAATTGTCCATATGACTTAAAGGGCCAGCTCACAACAAAGATAAAATATATTCATGACACCTCTCCTAATACCATTCTATTCCATTCCATATTCTATCACTAAAAGTTTTTTATTAGTTTGGTTTTGAATTTCAGTGTACGGTGTGGAGTTAGAAACATCATGTGTTACAAATTTATTTGTTAATTAATAGCATACCTAACTTATAATGTTGTCACAACAATGAAAACTTATTGTTTGCTAAATTTGGTGTGGGAATAGCACGTTGTATAAACAACTTGCAACTCAGAACTTTTGTATTCTAATTACTTTGGTGGGCCAGCTGATGACATGTAATGTTACTTTGACGCAATTACAGGATACAGTGTTATTGAGAATCTTGAAGAGTATACTGGTCTTAAATGCCTCTGGCTTGAAAATAATGGTATACTACGTATAGAAAATCTCTCAAACCAGAAAAACCTGAGGAGTCTGTATCTTCATAACAACATCATAAAGAAGATAGAAAATTTAGAGGATCTTCAACAGTTGGACACCCTCAATCTTAGTCACAACTATGTAACGAAAATAGAAAATATCTGTGAGTATGGTAATAACATAGTGGGTATTCACTTACATCATCTATTTTAATTTAATTTATTAATGATATATTTGAACCTTGAATCAGAGTATCAAAGAGAAAAAAATTATTCCTCGTTTAACGAGTTTTAAAGAAAGCAATTTTCCCTTTATAATCATTTCCCTTAGTCCTAATACAGTGACATTCTCATTTATTTAAAGGAATTTTGCATGTCTGCAATGGCTTTTTTGTATCTTTTAGTACAATGAAGGGAATGTGGTCTGCATAGCACATTATTCACCATGATAGTGTTAGCTTTCTAAAGCGTTCTAGCTTTCCCCACACCGGGAGAATGAAGAAGACTGCTCTAACAGAATGGCTGATCAACAATCCATTCTATACATTGACTGAGTTCATGGAAAGAAGACGATAAACATTTTTTTTAACCATCCAGCTGACGCCATTTCAATACTTGATGTATTTTGAAAATAAAGCATATTTGTGTTGTATTATTGTATAGACCAAGTTGTGCTACTGAAATTGTAGCTTCGCAATCACCTGGCGGGGCTGGGAGAATCCCGGGAGATTTGAGGCTACATATTCTTTAACTAATATTATGTTAATATTAGCATTCTAATATTTTATTTCAATATTTCATTTATAACTACCCCATTATTTTACTACGTAAGATAATGATCTTTCAGTATGAAGGAATTTATCAATCGTTTCCCTCTGGTCGGCTCCATAGTTTATGAATTGTTTTTTGTGTTTCAGCTTCTCTACCAGTTCTACACACTCTCAACCTGAGTCACAACAAGTTAGAGACGGTCGAGGATATTTGTCATCTGTCAGACTGCCAGGAGCTCTCTGTGGTCGATCTTTCACACAATAACTTGCAAGATGAATCGGTCATCAGAGTAATGTTCCTTTATTTAACAAATCTTTGAAAAAGAAAAATTGACTATTATTAAAAATGTTTTTTTTCATATTTCAAATCATCACTATGTAGGCTAATATGGATGAAACTGTTTTTTGTAGTAGTTAAAATATTGCTTCTTAACTTTGCAGGGTTCATAACAGAGTCACTATTTAAGTTTTGTAACAAACATGAAATAATGTATCATGTGTGTATGTATGATTTTGAATATCGTCATTCATTAAGTACAGGTTAAGAATATACATATTCTATGTTTTTTTTTAAACTTAATGTCACTGTGCATCAGATTTAATAAATTATGTTGTGTTAGAAACCCTTTTGTACATAATCTTTAAGGAAAATCTATAACAGTTGGTTCAATATTTAAAATTGTAAAACCATACACAAAATAAATTCCTCAAAACTCTCCTCAAATATTGGTTTTTCATAGAAATCTAGTCATTTATAAAATTGATAAAAATATAAATTCTGGTCTGAGTAAAATTGAATATTCTATTTGCAGGTTTTTGCAGCAATGCCAAATCTCCGAGTTCTCAACCTGATGGGAAACCCAGTCAAGAGGATGATTCGAAACTACAGGAATGTTCTTACGGTTCAATGTGTAAGATTCTAGTTTCTTGTATAATTATAAAGTTAGTTCTAACCAAAAATATAGGTTAATAATTCAAATATTACTTTTTCCTTATCCTAGATAAGATTAACATTGCAGCCCCAAAATACAGTACAATGTAGACTTTTTAGAGCGTTTAGACTTAATTTCTCGGTAACCATTGTAGCAAAACTTTAAAGTACTAAATTGTGTAGTTTTTTGAGCTGATTCTAATGGTAAAATACACATACATGGGATACACATCTCTACCAAATTTGGTCTCGATTGGACCATTTTTACGAGAGTTACTGTGTTCACAGACACACAATAGTGTTCAATACAAAACCTTACACTAATTACTCTCATCATTAAAGTAATGTATTAGACCAATATACTTTGTAAATTTAATTTAAAATTGATCAAATTTCAGAAAACCTTGATGCACCTTGATGACCGTCCTGTGTTTCCCAGAGATCGAGCTTGTGCAGAAGCTTGGTATGTAGATACTTAAAAAGGTGACGAAAAGTTGTATACCGTACTGTACGAGCAGTACTGTATTCTATTGAATAGCAACAAAATATCTATTGCTGTTCAACAAAATATTTGTTCTTAGTTTTTAGTCATGCAGTTTTACAATTTCAGAGACTTTAGACAAAATATCCAAATACGATAGATGAAAGTACCGGTACTAGAAAAAACTGACTTGCAAAAACTACTTGCAAATGCAAGTAGTTTTCTAGTATAACTACAGAATCACTCAATAAATTGGCTCGTTAACTTAAATTCGATCAATAAATTAGTTGTTTTTCAGTAACCATTAATGGGAAATGTTTTAAAAACGCATATTATTTTTAAGATAATTTCATAATTCTCAACAAACCGATCAAATTCATTTTTTCCCTAAAATAACAAGGAATAATAAATTAACGGTGGTGACTCATGGTGGGTTTATGTTATTTAGATTTTTACTGCAGACATTTTCTATCACGATTGGTAAAAACATGTTTCTCAGGTTCCTCGGGTCAGCTAGACACAACATAACAAGATTACAACGTAACAAGATATAGTAACATAACAAGACAAGATAACAAGATGTAGTAAAACATTATTAGATTATTATTAACATAATCTATAATATTATAAAGAAGAGGTGGTTTCTGTATGTTTGTTTGTGGGTTTGTTGTGGCAAGTAAATGCGAAAAATACTGAACCGACCGGTTTGAAATTTTACAGAAAGGTAGATCTTAAACTCATGCAACACATAGGCATATTAGTTCCCTTAAAATCCCCTCGAGCTATGCTCGATAAACGTCATAAATTTCAATGTTTACATTTTCAAAGAATGAAAACATAAAATTACTTGAATGTCAACAGCTGTGAACACTAAAATTTGACAGTTCAGGAAGAAGAAGAAGAAAGGGCTGCCGTGACCGTCCTAGGTTTCAATGTTTACATTTTTTAATGACAACATCCATTTGCACTATATTTTGACAGTTCGGAAAGAAGAAGAAATAAAGTTGATTTTTCAGATAAACTGCTGGATCGAAATTAGTGAATTATTTGAAATAGTGGAATGATAGATTTTAAGTTTTTTCCGACGACTGTCTCTATTACATTAATCCTTATCCTCTCCCAATATTTGACAGATGTTACTTTGAAATGTTGTAGACACTCGTGTTTTGTCATTTTGTAAACAATGAAGAATTACAATGAACAATTGAAGAACAATGAACAATAACTTAAATGTATCAGTAGAGCCTACACCTTTCAGCTTTTTTAACCCGTGCGAAGAACGGGTACTTTGGCTAGTCCAGTATAAAGCTGAAAAATAAAGATGAGGTCAAAGAAACCATCAAAAATCTTAGTAGTAATCTCCAGGGAACGATGGCATACCAATTCAGATTTTTTAAATTGGAGGGAAAGCATTGTTGACTAATTTCCATGAACTAATCCTGGAAATATTGAGGAAAGAATCTATGTCTGATGGTTGGAATGAAGAAGTAATAGATAACTCCTCTATATTCACAAAAAAGAGATAAAATTGAATGCAGCAACTACAGAGAATTTCTCTGCTAAGCTCAGCTTATTAAGAATCAAGGATAATTTTAAACAGACTTAAAGTCTACATAGAAAAAAATATATAAGATAACCAGCTGGCTTTGTTAAAGGTTGATCTACTATGGACCAAATATTTACCATCAAGAAATCCATTTCAAAGTATTGGGAATATAACATGGATGTCCATCTGCTGTTTATTGACTTTCAAAAAGCGTTCGACCAGTGTACATAGGAAAAGAATATATGAGAAAATGAAGAAGGCTGGAATTCCTGATAAACTTATCAATTTGACAAGAATGTGTACACAAAAACCCGATGCAAAGTAAATTTAAGCGGAAAATTTACCTCAAATTTTAAAGTAACAACAGTAGTACGCGAAGGAAATGGTCTGACCCCTCTTCTCTTCAATTTAGTGCTGGATGATGCCCTCAAAACAACCAAACAGGAAGAAGCTGGAACTACTTTAGACGTGAAAATAAATGTGTTAGCATTTGCTGACGATGTTGCACTTCTAGCTGAGAACAGAAATGAACTAGTCCATTTAACAAGGATCCTAATTCAGGAAGCAAACAAGGTGAGACTAAAAGTTAACTAAGATAAAACTAAATACATGTGTGTTTCAAGAAATACAAGAACAGGTCATGAATTCAATCTGTGAGTAGATGACCTTAGAGTAGATAATTTTGAATTTGAATGTGGGGATAAATTTAAATACCTTGGTAAGTAGCCTACTGGGCCTTTATTATTTTACGGATCCAAGACTTGGGAATTGTCAAAACAAAGTGAAAAGAAGCTCATGGTCTTTGAAAATAAGATATAAAAAATAATATATAGACGAATACAAGATGAATTAGGATGGAGAATTTGAAAGAACCGAGAACTAAGAGACCTGTAATACCCAGATATTGTAGCTAGGATAAAAATCAGAAGACTGAGATGGGCAACATGTGTGGAGACTAGAGGATTCATCTATGATTTATCCATGAAAAGTCTAGATTACTATAACCCAGAAGATAGGAGACCACTTGGCAGGACGAGACTCCGATGGAAGAGCCAGGTGCTGAAAGACCTAAATACATTAGGAACAAATCCCTCATTATGTACCTGATTAGATTCCAGACCCCGAAATGGCATGAAAATTTTCTTTACTAATCTTGTTGGAAAATATATAAAATAGCAACAGGTTGATGCCGACTACATTACTGCTTATATAGTCACTACTAATCTAGTCACTACTAAGATAATGTTTAGTTCTTATTTAAACCTCAAAATGCTGATTTCCAATAGCTTATCTATACATGGTGTGTTCTCCAACCAGAGTTGAGGATGTCTACAATAATATCTCATATTTCAATAAGTTTTTTTGGTTTGTCCAGGGCTGTGGGTGGTCCAGAGGCTGCTGAAAAAGTAAGGTTGGAATGGATTGAAAATGACAGGCTCAAGATACAAAAAAGCGTTGAAGGTAATGAAACACATTTTTAGACTTACTTGATCATATTGTACAAATCAGTCCTAATTTTGTGAGCCTGAACTGCTCATTGCAACCTATGTTTATTGATTGTTTTATTTCTCAGTAGTTACCACATATGCTATCATTGGTTAGAGCTTGTGATAATCCAAGGAGATTATTTTGAGTGATTTGCGAGTACAAGTTTACATATGATACCCAAATAGAAGACCTACTGTTACTTTTATTAGTAGAAGCTTTGTCTTAACTGTTTCATACTTATTACTATACTAAAGTTACTTGCTATAATTTTATTTATAACTAGTCAAAGTACCTTTTCTTCACATGTGTAAAAAAGGCTGAGAGATACATTCAAATTATTATTAATTAATTTTTTTATTGTTTACAAAATGACAAAACATGAGAGTCTACAACATGACAAAGTAACACCTGTCAAATACTGGGAAAGGATAAGGATTAACTTAATAGAGACCGGCATCGTTAGAAAACTTAAAATCTACCAAACCTTTTTTCGAAATAATAATTCGATCACTAATTTCAATCCAGCAGTTTATCCATAAAAATGAACTTTCATTCTTTTTCTTCCCGAGCTGACAAAACTTAGTGTAAACGAATGTTGATATTAGAAAATGTAAACATTGAAACCTAGGACGGTCATCATCATTCATCATCATTCGAAGGGGCGGATTTCCCAAGGCGCTTCAGCCGTTGCAGCTTTTTGCGCACCCCTAAAAATTCTCTTTCCTGGAGAATCAGGAATCTTTTAGATGAAGAGACCTGTAAAACTGCAGCATCCTGTCAACGAGCTCGTCAGGAGGCAGAAAACTACCCCTTACCAAGTTGCCCAGAGTGGAGGACCTTACCTCTGCCAGCTCTGCGCAATCAAAGAGTAGATGATCTGCAGTTTCCTCCTGCAGATAACATTTCCTACACAGGGGGTCGCCGTTGAAGACCCCCATACGTAGTTGGTGCTTCCTCAGATTACCGTGACCAGTGACGATACCTGTGACAAGTTTGGCATCCTTCCTGCCAAGTTTCAGGAACCTCTTTGCAACTTGACTAGAAGGAGAACGAAGATTAAGCTTACTAACTCTATGCAGGGAAAGTTCAGCCCATCTTTTCTTATGACAATCCCTAGCCCAGGAATTGATAGTCTGGAAAACCGCAGCGCGGGAAACACCACAGAAGGGTTGAGGACCACAAAGGGGGGATGATGCAGCCCTATTGGCCAGCCCGTCTGCCACTTCGTTACCATCCACCCCTGAGTGCCCTGGAACCCAACAAAGGGTGACTTCATTGTGTCTGCTAACACAGGACATAAGCTTAAAACAGTCCCACACAACCCTAGAGTTGAACTCTACCGAGTCCAAAGCTCTAAGAGCCGCCTGACTGTCAGAGAAAATATTGATAGAAAGGCCCTCATGACCCAGCATCAAGATGTCTCTGGCACATTCCATAATGGCAGTGATCTCGGCCTGGAAAACAGTGGGGAAGGTCCCCATGGAAATACCTGACCGTACGTTGTACTGCACCCCGTAGATGCCTGCTCCTGTGCCCCGACTGCTCTTGGACCCATCAGTGTACCACTCCTGATCACAGGGTGGTAGTGGGCAGGATCCATCCCACTACCTAGAACGGTTATAGCTTCTCTTTCTTCTTCTTCCTGAAATGTCAAATTTTAGTATTCACAGCTGTTGATTCAAGGAATTTTATGTTTTCATTCTTTGAAAATGTAAACATTGAGGATGGTCACAAGGCGTAGTCCGAGGGGATTTTAGGGAAATGAATGTTCTATGAGTTGCATGAGTTTAAAATCTACCATTTCACCATTATATAAAATTTCAAACCGGTCAGTTCATCATTTTTCACGTTTTTTTTTCCACAACCAACAAACCCACAAACAAACATACAGAAACCACCTTTTCTTTATAATATTGTAGATTTAGACGTCTTCTATTTATATTACTTTCTAGACCTATGGGTATTACTACGATTGTTTTGGGTGTGGGTAAACCTCAAATTTTATAAAAATTGTCTACTTATCTGAGTAAATTTATAGAATATTCTATAAGATCTTTCCAATAAACTTTTTGAATTTCATTCTCCATTTCTCTCCTACTTAGTGTTAAGATTATTTTGTCCATACCTTTATACATTTATCATAAATGAATATTTTACTTTCACAAGTAATATTAAGTTATATTCCGACTATTACAGCACTGATGAGTCTGAAAGAAGTTCGTAAGCTCAAAGCTTTAGAGGGAAAAAATAAGGAAGGAAGAACTGAGACGGAAAATAATGAAGGAATAGAAAAAGAGGCAATCAAGGCGAAAATAAAAGGAAATAAACAAACAGAGGTATGTTGAGTCAATTATTTCTGTCTTAAAAATTAATAACGGCTGGGCTATTTGGTTCATTAACACATCTATTATTGAAACTATGTAGCTTCAATCTTTACCGTTGTATATTTAGTTGTCTTAGTGTGGTATTTGATAAAACTTTGAAATCATGGATGTTTAGCTCCAAGAGTATGTGACAATAAAGGTTGACCCCAGGAAAGGTAAAAGTAATATCAAACTTATTGGGTGGGTATGAAGCTTAACTAAAAAATTCAAACTACTTAGCTGATAACCAACAAAGCACAGAATATTTCAACATATTAGTAACAAAAAAAACTGAAAACTCAATGAATGAAGCTTACTAAGGAATGTACTTTTTAATATGATCTGTCAAATTCATATCTTAAACAAAACTCAGGCTCTCTCTTGATAATTATTTAAGACATTGTATTTTCCATCAGGGATAAAAATCATCTTGCATAAATCAGGAACAATTATTACTATTTGATTATTACTCCATTCAATTGTAATAATACAGAACTTAATACACTTGCACTTTATTCATTTAATAATTTTAATGCTATTGTTTCAGGGAAGTGAAACAGCTTCCCAAACCTCATCCAGTGATTCTGAGATAGAAGAAAGTGATTCTGAGGAGGTCGATAGTAAGACTAATGTTGACCAAGAGAATAATATCAGGAACAGCTGTAAAACTCCCACAGAGACCTTAGAGGGGAGTCAGAACAATGATTGGGAGCATGGAAAAACTACAATAGACTTGAAAGATAACGATAGTGAACTGGAGGGGGAAGTAGTAAGAGATGACAGTTTGGATGAAAATAAGACTTGTTCTTCAGATTCAATCATAAATGATCAGACACAGAAAATTGATGTGGAACTAACAAAAATACTCGTTGAAGAATTGGAGTCAAAACCAAAAAAACTAGTTGAAGAACTATACAATGAAGAAAGGAAAAATATAATAATAAATTCTGATTTATCTGAAGAGCCATTGTTTAAAATTTTTACTAACACAAATAAAAAACAATTGGGAAATATAATTGAAGAGAATGTCAACTGTGAAGAAACAAAGCTACATGATCAAGAAGACTCATCTACGAATATCATAAAAGAAAGAGGATCTGAAATTAGAGAAATATCTTCTAGAAAATTCATTGAGGATTTAGAAATAGATAATGAAAATTTATTGCTGGAAGAAGATGAACCTCACATTAAGATGAATTTCTTCAGAAGACCAAAAATGTTGATAGAAGAGATTTCGAGTGATGAAAGTGATAATGAAGAATTACTGCTTGCAAGTGATCAAAGTAAAAACTACCGGGAAGATAAATCTCGTGAAACCGAAGAAAATAAGGCCAGTTATATCGATGCATGTTTAACTTCTGAGCTGTTGACAACAAAGCACCAAGATGTTCACGAAATGGAGCATAAGAAATTGAAAAATCCACCAATTAAAAGAAAATCCAATGGTCAGTTTGAAGATGGAACTGATCAACCCAACAAACTATCTAAAACATTATTTGATGTAGATTTACCTAGACATAACTATAGCACAAAATGTCAAGGAGACCCAAATGATTCACTAAATAGTACTATCACTTTCTTTGATAATGATGAAAGAGGAAAAATATTTGACAGTGATTTCAGAAACTCACTTGGTAATATTAAACTAGAAGCAAAAAAAACACATATAACTTTGGCAGACTGGCAAAAGCAATTGGGTAAAAAATCATCTGGAGAAGAGGCAGAATTGCTAGATGTGAGTGGTGAAGTGAGAGAGAAAGAAGTTGGGGGTAGAGGTATAAAAAGGTATGGATATTTAAAAAATTATAAATCTTCTGAAGAATCTGATTCTACTGGTTTTCCAGAGCAATGCTATAGTACGCTGAATCATGAAATTGCACCTGAATCGTTTTCATCTCTGCCTGATCTATCTTCAACATCTTTTTACATGACTGGGTACAAGACATGTCGTTACAAATTCACTTCTACTCCTGACATCATTGAGCTGTCGAGGATTGAATTGAGTGAAGAACCTAGCGATGATGCTAAGATTTTAGAATTTGATAGAAAATATAATTTTGGAGATGTAATAGGTGTTCACAAAAAACGTGCATTGTCTGAAACTGTTGATAGATCTGATTCAAAGAAAGAAGTAACATGTCAAGAAATAAATATTGTTGATTCACAGAATAAAATTATTCAGAACAGCCATGATGTGGATGCGAATCAAACTAATGAAAAGGCAATTGAGGACACTGACAGGAAAGAGATGACTGTAATTGAACCTCATGTCATTAGATACATAAATCGCTCCCTGGAACTGCAAATAGCTTCTTCACAGATGGATAAAAGTGATCTTGAAAAGTAAATGATAACGCACAGTATAGATTGGAATATTTAAAAAATGTTGAAACAGTACAACTTACTGATCTCATTCCGAGCATGATGTCAATGATAGTCGTTTTAACCTAAAAGTTATGTTTTCCAATATGATAAATTTAATCATGTAAAATCATTTGACATTAAAACTTAGCTACAATATGAAGTAATTTTAACTGGGCACTTTATCTTTCACAATTTAATAGAACATATATTTCAACAATACATTGTTGTAGATATAAGTCATACACACAAAACTACCTGTAACAAAACAGTGATGAGTATAATATTTGAAATAAAAACAATAATAGTCACATTTATTCAATATTTATTTTTGAAATAACATAACAAAAATAAAATCTCCTCTAATAACGTAACAAGTTACTAATACTAATTGAGCTGATCCCTATAAAAGTTCCGTTCACCCTATATTGTTTATAATATCAAATCATTATAATTTGGATAAGAATAATACAAAAATATAAACCTATAATATGTATTAAATAAATGTTTGAATGAGTACAGTAGAACCTCGATAGTCCGACCTCCGATGGTCCGACTCCTCGGTTGGTCCGACTGTGCCCGTCGGCAAAACAGACTTCCGCTAATTCGTCCTCGGCGGCATTCTCCTCGCTTAGTCCCGACCACGCTAGCGGAAATTACAGCATTTGTTTACTTCGTAAATCCGTTCAAGTCGAAACCTGTCGATGACGC
Organism: Nephotettix cincticeps; assembly: GCA_023375725.1. Taxonomy (NCBI): domain Eukaryota; kingdom Metazoa; phylum Arthropoda; class Insecta; order Hemiptera; family Cicadellidae; genus Nephotettix; species Nephotettix cincticeps. The sequence continues at coordinate 75,807,517 of CM041790.1, forward strand.
ATCGACAGGTGATATCGTGAGTGTGTATATGTGTGTATTTATTTAATGTTTTTGGGCTTTCTGTAGCGTTCATCAGTACAGTAGCTTTTTATAAAATCTTGATGCAATATTCTTTGTTCGAAATACAGTTTAAGTTTGTTTTTATGTTAATATACGAGTTCCTCTGATAATCCGACCTTTTTATTGTTCCGATCATACCCCCGGTCCCGCAGGTGACCGATTAGCGAGGTTCTACTGTATTCACATTATTCTTTTAGGAAATGCTTATAAATTTCTAAAATTTTGTAAATTTTTGTAATTAAGTTAGCCAGAACATGTCGGGATACGTTTAATTTACTTGTTACAAATAATTACTTTAAATAAAATAAATCTAGGTGACATCTTTTATGATTACATTTCTTTTTGTTATACATGTTTCACAAACATCTTACAAATCAGTTTATCAGATGAAATTTGTTTGATGATGATGGTTTGCATAACCTGTACTTTGGTCCCAATAATTATCTCAACTAACCTAAAAAAATTCCATACTACTCGTATGATATATAGGGACTGGACTCAAAACAAACACATGATAAATTTAAATTAAATACTTGTAGTTATAAGAAATTACAGCATGTCTAAACATTAATATCTGGAACAATAAATCGTAAACAATATTTTTTTGTATAAGTAGGATAAAGAATAAAAACTAGATATATTTAAAATGCATAACAAATAAATGCAGATTTGTTGTTTTCTTAACTATGAATAATACTTTCAATTACTTACTTACTCTCTTACTCCTGTGGCCATGTAAACCCAAGATGGTTTTTAGCCTCGCCAACAACTCGCCTCCATTCTTCTCTATCTATGTATCTATGTGTGTTCTAAATACTTTCAATTACGTCTTTTTATTTAAAAATATGTATTTACATAGGTATTATTTATATTGTAATAAAAACAAATCAAAACTATTGACAAAACATTGGTTATATTGATTCTATTATATACATTGTAACAAGTCTAAAACCCCAAACAAAATATTAATAACCAGGTTTTACTTCCATAACAACAATCAAGGGAGAATATAAGTATAAATTACTCCATATAATAAGCCAATTTTTAAAATATGGGATCTCTCTTTAGTTGATAGAGACACTTGTATGACACAATTGTTGTTTGTACATGACACTTAGTATGTACTCAACGTTAGACATTTTTAGGGTTCAGGCACTGAGGTACCCGACTGCATAAAGACAATATTTGGCTTCGCTGGTATTCTTAGGCATTCAGATTATTGATCAAAATTATTAATGCTTTCAATTGGCATTAAAATGATCTTGTGTGTCCTCAGCATTGTTTAACTAAATCTAAAATAATCTCTTATTATAAATTTGTGCTTATAAAGTACAAATGGACGGATTACATTTCCTGCACCAGCTATATCAGTGAATTAGGTTTTTTAGAGTTACAGGAGTATAAGTTTCAAAATAAACTTTCAGAACAAAAACTGTCAATAATACCTTTTTTAGCAAAAACTGTTTTATAAGTATATGGTGATATTGTTTTAAACAATACCATAATGCATTTAAATAACTTTAATTTATATGTAGGCCCTACTTAAATTGTAATAGGAGTTGTAATTGTAACATTGTAATTTCATAACAAGAGACAAAAGTGGGTCATATTCAAGACCATATCTCTGAAGTGCAACATTTATCAAGCGCTTCATATATGGTCAAGAATATGCAAACCAACTTCACTCGTATTTTAAATTATACTCTTCACTACACTACACATATTAATCATTATGTTATGATAAATACAGACATTGGACCTTTATTATAATTACAAAAACATACAAAATTAGATTACACCTTCTGAAACAATAACAAATGTTTGTTTATTTATAATTTTAAAATCCAAAAATATTAGTAATCTTTTTTCGGTAGTAAACATTCTTATAACATTGTAAACAATGCAATGATGAATTTTTGCAGGTGGTAAACATACAACGAAAAGAGGTGATTTCACATGAGTGTAGCAAAAATGTATTTTAACAATTATAAATAAGCATGTAAAGTGAATATTTTACAAGTATAAAGGGCGTTTCAAAATTCAGTTTACCGAGTAATTGTATTTATTAGAAGCAAATAATAAATCAATTTTATTTGTAATATAATTTTATTTAAACTAAAATTTACACTATACATAGGTTGTACACTTATAACAATTGTTGAAATGTGTATATTTAAAATATTGACTTTAAATGTTGTTATTTATAATTATTAAAATACATTTTTGCTACACTAATGTGAAATTACATCTTTTCGTTGTATGTTTACTATTTGCACAACATTCATCATTGCATTGTTTACTATGTAATAAGAATGTTTACTATCGAAAAAAAGTTTACTAATATTTTTTTATTTTAAAAGTATAAACAAACAAACATTTGTTATTGTTTCAGAAGGCATGACCTAATATCTAAAATATTTAATAGGTAAGAGCTTTTGAAAACTGCATGGACATAAACTTATCCATATCTAGGTTTATGTGGCTTACTGACACTGATTGGTAATGCATTTCAATTAATGACAAAAATATCTATTTAATTGGTTATTTTCTTATTGAACTTACATTGTTAACCCAGCAATGCAATAAATATAATAATCATACTTATCAAGTTGTTTGAATTTCTTAGACTCTGGATTTACATTTTTGTGAATTTCCATCTCAGATTTCAGATGGATCACTATCAGACAACTGCTATTGTAACAAAAGAGAGCGGAAGGAGGTGTGCAGATGCCAGTCCCAACTCTGGATCTCAGAGAGAATCTACACCGCAACTCTTACACTTTTTATCCATCAATAAAGCAAATAACATAATAAAATCTCTAAAGGTACATTTAAATATTAAAATAACCTTTTTTTGGACATGTCTTTAAACACTTAACAATAAACTTAGTAAAACAATGACCTAGGTTTGAATTATAATTTCATGCAGGTCATACATATGTAAAATATAAAAACAAGTGTTATGTGAAGTTTACAGGAAGTTGCTTGATGTTTCAACGTTAAAACCCATTTATGTTAAGTAATATCAACCCGCTACAGATTTGATTTTAAAAATGGTTTCAAATACTTGTGAAATGATTCATCTACAGGTTGTTCATTCAGGGGACTTTTGTTGGCTTCATCAAATAATCGCTGGTAGACATTGCCGTCGTAAGCTCCCAGCGGTGACGCAATGATGGCATCGTTGATGTCAAAGCCATCGACAATACTGACGGCGTTGGGGCGAACAGCCTGAAGCAGAGAGTCCTGCAAAATTTGGAGTCCTGGGACGTTGACTGGTTTCAGAGCGGAATACTGAAACAGTTTTAGTAAATATTGGTTTCTATTGACATTTTTTGTGTTGTTGTAAAGAAGATGGTACTTGTTATCTACATTAATATGGTACAGTTACTTAAACATTAAGGTTTGGAGATTGGAAAGTCTTAGCTCTAAGAAATTACTTAAACAGTTGTTACTGCTTGAAGCTTCAATTTGAAAAGTAATATTTACCTCCCTCACTCCCTGCAATTGGATTACAGTAGAGCATCGATTATACGGAAATCGGTTATCCGGACGTCTGATGGGTGTAATAATAATATTGAAAAACATGAATGAGGATTTCATGATTTAAATTTCACGAGTAGTGCATTCCCGCGTGCTCTGCTTATTGTTTTGAAGCCTTAGTCAATTGGAATTCTCCATAAGCGTAATGTTAAATTTTTAGATTTTAAACTTATTACAGTAAAACGCGCTTGTTGCAGTTCAGGCTTTAGCCGCTGAGCGTGCGTCATCTTTGACATCCGTCAAAGTGGCTGTAACGCCAAGCTAAATGTGACACAATTCATTAAAAAACCTAAGAGATATAACCGGGAAAAACGTTTCAGAGGTCTCAAGTAGAAAAATATCTGATTTCTTTTTGTCAGAATCCTTAATATTTTAGTCCATGTGCAGTATTGTACAGCTATAATTTACATAATGAAGGTTTTGTGAAAAATTTCATGGTTTTTTAATTGCTTTCTCTGGTTGGTAATAATGTGCTGTGTTCTGCTATTGGCTGATTTGTGCTGCTGCCTGTAGGTGAATCGAGCTAGTCACCTAATGTAATCTGTATTTCAAGCGGTTAAAACTTATAACGAAACACAATTTTTAAATCGCTAAGAGAAACATACGGTCAATTTGACCGTCACTGTGTTTTATTGGTGTTTAGTGTGTTTATTATTGTTTGTATGTATCACTTGGCAATCACATGAGTAGCAAATGATGTTTTACAACATTTTATGACGAATAATATTTATTACGCAAAGATCATGTGAGAGGAAAAAATGAAACTCCAAACTCAATGCTTCATGACGACCAGCTCTGGCCTAGGGAAAAATCCGTATAGGATTGTTGCCCAAGGCCAGAGCTGGTGGTCTCATAGCGGGTAAAATAGCTGTTATTTTATTTCTAGCAGGTGTTCTTTTGTTTGTTGCGTTTTACCACAGCCTTTTACCGACTATACAAGGTATATGTACAGGTATAATAAAAGGTATATTTGACCGATGATTGCCAGCCGGTAAGCAAAACACACGGTAAATCTGACCGACCGTATTCACATAATTCGTCTAATATGTACGACAACGTCGCACCAACTAGTTGGAAATTACCAAATATTACGAAGAGGGGTTTAGGGGGAAGGTACTGGGGGTGACAGCCGTCAAGGTCAAGCAGTTTAGCCACTATTACGTAGTAAAATTACCGATCGGTCAATTTGACCGATGTTTCGTTTTAAGTGTTAATTGGTCCACCACAATCAAGCTACAGTACTGTATGATATTTTAATGAATTAATGGATTTGAGTTACTGTACAAATTGAATTACATATCAAAGTGTGTACTTTAACTAGAACGTGAATAAAAGATAAGTGTATACAAATCATGTTACATACCAAGCATACAACTGAACTCTGTAGGCTTAAATCCAAAGTTTTAATTACGTCTCCACTTTTGAGCTAGGTAAAATTAAGTTTAAATCGGTTATCCGGATTATCAGTTACGAGACACTGTCATGCATCAATTAGTCTGGTTAATTGATGCTCTACTGTAATATTCTTTTCCCCTTTAACTCATATTCCATGAAATATTTGGTATTAAGGTACGATCATACAATCATAAATCTGTGTCTATGGCTACAACATTTTGTTGACCGTGTACTAACGAAAGGAAGATGATAACAATGCACACCTCCGTGTGCATTGTTGTTTCAACAGCCACCCTTGAGCTGGCATTAAATAATAATAGTGTTTGATACCAATGATATTGATATTGAATGATACCAGAGTAATGGCAGAGGATAAAAGCGGGTGGATAACGCTGGTTTACGAGGCTGACTGGCCCTACACACACGGTCAGTTTGTGTGAACACTCCAAACTGACACACCAAATTAATTGTGTGTGCAAAATCGATGTGAGCTCACACCAAAAAATTGAACTGATGGACAATTTCATCGAACTGACGGCAGTCTAAAGTGAGCATGTGTAATGTTAGTCACTTCAGTTATCCAACTATTCTCACAGTCGCTGTATGAATAGTAAAATTTTGCACGTATAGGTCATCGCTTGCGTGTGGCAATTTGACTATATAAGTTTCATTTCAGGCATATTTAACCCTGCGTTACCCGCGCACAGACACAGAGACTGTGTTTCATTTTCACCGATGAAATTTGGGTTGTGCAATAAAACTAAACTATACTAGTAAAAAAACCTTTAATTAGACAATAGATAAAAGTTATTTCACAACTGTTTAACCGTTATATATCTTTTCATGACATCTACCTACAAATTATAAATACACATAAATACACAATAGAATTAATGAAGCCCCGTCCGTCGCACAGAATAGGGTTAAGAACAATTGGTAAAAACACCTCCTCAAAATGGTCAGGCCTCAAAATGAGGGTTGTCCCTTAAATCAATGCAAGGGGGCGGATGATGAAGGTAGCTTGACGCACAAAATCTATTGCCAACCCAAATGGTAGGAAAAACGAAAATGCCTGGAACGTGAGACCTTGAGTGAGTAACACAGGGTTAAACTTGTGGAGGCGACGGGCCGAACTGACACACCAAAGTGAGTATGTGTAGGCAATTGTTGCCTTCAGTTAGAAGTGACCGTTAAAAATGACTACATTGACGTAACACATCGAACTGACCGTGTGTAGGGCTCTTAAGAACTGAGATTTTTAAATAGGGTCATAGTTATGCTTAGTGCAAGGGGATGGATGTGTTAAATCTCAGTTGTTCATAGGGGATAAAATTATGGCAATCATAATAATTATAGGTCAGGTCAATCATATCAGAAAATTACCATGATTAAAAATGAAAACATAACGATAAATACAATGAAATATGCTGGTGAGAAGTGAATGAAAAAATTTAGAAAGGAAAAAGGGGAAATATAAAATAAAAAGAAAGAAAAAGTTTAGAAAATTCAAATTTAAAATATGAATTCAAAATCAATTAATTAAAGAATTTAATCATAGGAGAGAAGTTTATGTCATCATAGAATTACAAAATACTATTTTGATTTATTTTATTTTAAAATTTTTCACTACCGGGCTTGTCCACTGGTACATTATAATCAAATATTTTATTGCTTTGGTATGAAATAGACAATTTTTACCCGCAAAAGCAGATACATATGGGATTTAAACAACAGCTTGGTTTATGTCATGGTAAAATATCACTCATGTGAAAAGTGTTTTATCGTTATCAACTTATACTTTGCTCCCACCTGAATGAATCATCAGTTAATTAGCCTTTACTTCACCTTTCACCTTTGTAGGTAATGCAATCTTCTGACCAAGGTCTTTTTTCAAATTTATCAGGCCACACTCCAGCAAAACCTACTGACTTCTCATGTAGCTCGGGGACCGACAGCTTAATATGGTTTCGAAGCACGGTGGCACTCTAATCACACTAATTTTAGTTGTATCATGGCCGGTAATTGAACCTGGGTCTATTAGGTGGTAGGACTCTACTCACTCAGCTGCTATTTGCATGGTCAACCAGTGAAATCCTAGTATTCGTAAACAGAGTGAAAAGTTCAATAGTTACCATAAGAAAATCACCAAGGTTTCTCAACATCCAGTAGACAGTGTAGAGCTCACAGAGCTGTGTGAGCACTTGGTGTAGCTGGGGCGACATGGTGGCCTTGGCTGTGTTGAGAGTGTCGACAAACGTTTGGACGATGAACGCCCGACAGTGCGCCTGGAACAAACATTGAACAACTGTAACAATCCTTACAACAACCGTTAGTAACTACTTAAGACTTATTGTTGCCATTTTAAAAATCTAATCTACTCTAGTGGCAAAGCACTGAACTGAATAAGTTAATTCCAGCTTTAGCTCACAGGCGGCGGTGAGTTAAAAGGGCTCACAAAATTGATGACAGATTGCACCATCTGCCTGATGTTTGACAGGGTGTTGTCAAATCAGTTTTTGGGTTAAACAAGAAGTAATACGTGGTAAAGGTCACCTCAGCACACTGAACAAGCTGGACCGAAGTTCCATTCCAGGCATCCTCCGGGGACGCCCCACTCCTGATCTTCCTGTCCACAGTGGTAGCACACCACGCCACATTCCTGTCACAACAACAGCATGTTAAACATTTCTCAGAACGAAATACTATCAGTTATGTTACCGAAACTCCCAACATCGAAACATAAACATAATGTGGCTGATCATGCTAAGCTAAGCTGACAGGACTGTTACTTAATAGCTTAACAACCAATGACATCTAAGGGTCCTACAGTTTATTGGGGGATCCTCCTCCAGTGATCACTTATAACTATTCACAATTCGTGTCTTCAAGTATCTGAATAAAGTATAAAGTCTTGCTTTCTCATCATCTTAACCCTTACCTGGCGGCTAGCGCCTTGAGGCATGGCAAAGTAGGTGTGTGACCCTACTGTGCCGTGCATCAAGGAGCGCGGGCTACGCCTTGAGGCGCAATAAGTAATTTCGTCACATTTAATTCGTTGTAGTTCGAGAAACAGTCGATAGAGTCCATGTTGATGTTGCTTTAGCCTCTATGCACTCACAAAATCAATATGGCGGCTTTGTTCAAATATCTAATGACTGAAAATAGCTATTTCGTAACTTCGGCCAGTATTCGTTCGCTCTAGTACTGCGGCTTACGCCTGTAGATGCAAGTCATTACGGCCAGCTGTTTTCACTTTAGCTAACTTGGTTTGTTGACATTTTTGTCGATGGGTGTTTGTTTTCATTGTGTTTTAACAGTAAATATTGTGTGAATGATTTTAATGTATATGAAATGAAATGAAATTTGAAATGAAATGAAATTTTTTATTCGTCACATTAATTTACATTGATGTGTATTACACAGGTAAATATATGACACGTCAGCAACTTAACACTAAATTTCTTAACAGAATAAAGCACAACATTACACAGCGTTTCATTAGTAATATAAAATTAATTTTCTAAAAATTCATTTAAGGAATATGGACAAAGTGTAGTCAGATATATTTTTAATTTACTTTGAAAGGATGTAATTTCTTCCTCAGATCTTAAATGTAAGGGGAGACGATTAAAAATCTTTCTGCCCATGTACCAAGGAGATTTTTCGTATAGGGTTGTTCGATGAACTGGGTATTGAAGAAGATCTCTATGTCGAGTATTATAGGGATGTTCATGGTTTTCCATCAAGATATTACTATAATTCTTTTTGACTAACGTACAAAGTTGGAATATATATACAGCATGAATTGTCAATAACTTCATGTCCAAGAAAAGAGGGCGACAGGAAGAGCGAGGTGCTACATCCGCCAAAATCCTTACAGCTTTTTTTTTAAGAATAAAGAGGCTGTTTATGATTGGAGAACTACCCCAAGAGACAATGCCATAACATGCCCTAGACATGAAATAAGAATGATAGACTGCTAAAGCTGCATTTACACCCGCTGTCCTAAAAATCACTCTAAGTCCAAACAAGGCCTTGGCTAAAGATGAATTTATCTGATTTAGATGATCAGACCACTTTAAATTTTCATTAATGTTCAGACCCAAGAATTTGGTGGTCTCAGCGGAATCAATTAATTCACCTGACTCTAATTTGACAGATACATTTCCTGTATTCAATTGATGGTTGTGAAAATGAAGTATGCATGTTTTAGAACAGTTGAGGTGAAGACCATTGTGTTTAAACCAAGTTTCTATGGATGATATGTCTTTAGATGCTTTACTTACTGCTAGAGAGATGGAAGGTGCTTTAACTAGGATTGTTGTATCATCGGCAAACTGAATTATTTTTGAAGAAACTGTGGCCGTGAGATCATTTGTATAAAGGAGAAAAAGAAGAGGTCCAACCTTTGACCCTTGAGGGACACCGTGAACTACCGGGCACCAGGGAGAAAAATGTTTAACATTCGAAGAATCCGTTACAACAACCTGCTGAAATCTGTGTGAAAGGTAACACTCAAACCAGGAATGTGCTGAGCCAGTAATACCATACAACTTTAATTTTTCCAACAAAACATCATGCCTTACACAGTCAAAGGCCTTGGACAGATCACAGAAAATCCCAATGGCTCTCTGCGATCCATCCAAGGCCTCAGTAACCTCAGAAAGAAGATCAACAATTGCATCTGATGTGCTTTTCCCCCTCCTAAAACCAAATTGGTTGGCGTTCAACAAGTTATTTGATTCAAGAAATGGAACTAATTGTGAGAGTGCAACCTCCTCAAATATCTTTGACAAAACAGGCAAGAGAGCCACAGGTCGATAGTTTGACAAATCCTGAGAATCACCCTTTTTAAAGAGCGGTTTAATCTGAGCATACTTCAGCTTATCAGGAAAAGAACCTGTTTTTAATGAAACATTAATGCAATGCGTTAAAGGTTCTGCAATATAAAAGGCCAGGGATTTTATGACATGTGTGGGAATTTCATCCCACCCTGTGGATTTTTTGTTTTTTAATTTTTTAATACAGGAGATTACAAAAGACTCGGAAACGGAATTAAACCCAAACACCTGTGGAACATTTGAAATGTACTTTTTTGCACTATTTATAGAGTCAGAAATCGAAACATGAGAATGGAATTCGTCTGCAACACCCAAAAAGAACCTGTTTAAGGATTTTGCAACAGGGACTGGATCCTTTATAACCTCTCCATCAATTTTAATTTCAGGACATGTCTGTTCTTTAAAACCTAACCCTAGTTCTTTTTTAACGATTCCCCAGGTTGTTTTTGTAACATTATCACTTTGTTTAATCAAATTAAGATTGTATAATCTTTTAGCAGACTGAACAACTTTTTTAAAAACCCCTTTGTAATTTCTAAAATATTGCAAAAATGCAGGGTTTGAATTATACCTTGATTCCTTATACAATTCCCATTTCCTTCTACTAGAAACTCTAATTCCATTTGTGACCCAAGCATTTTTCTTTTCTTTTCCATGAATTTTCCTTGATTTAATTGGACACTTTTCTATAAAACAACAATACAATACTTTAAAAAATTCATTAAAACTACCATTACATGTTCTGTCAGATAAGCAACTATCCCAATTCTGATTTATCAGACAATCTGCCATGAATCTAATATTTTTTTCATTAATTACACGTTTTAAAATGGACTTAATTTCTTTTGAGGGAGTATGTTCCATTACATTACAAAGTATTTGCCCTAAGTGATCAGAAATTCCAAAATCCATTACTTTACAATAGTTAAAATCTAATTTAACATTTGAAAAGACATTATCAATACAAGTTGCAGATGAAGGAGTTACTCTTGTTGGTTCCTCAAACATTGTTTTATAACCATAGGACAAAAGCAGAGTATTAAACCTAATACTTTTTTCGTTGTGGATCAAAAGATCTATATTAAAATCTCCACTAATGTAAATAGAATTTTTATATTTTTCTGCCTCAAGGTGGAGCAACAATTTTTCAAAGCATGAAAAAAATATCTTTACATTTTGATCGTTTGGTGTCCTATATATAACAATAAAAACAGCCTTTTTTGAATTTTCTATGTCTACAGTTTCAATGGCCGTACACTCAAATGCATCCTCCACTGACATTGAACTTATATCTAATCTCTGTCTGGATCCAATGAAATTCTTTGTAAAAATACATACACCTCCTCTACCTTTTATATTTCTACAATAAGAGGCAGCTAGTTTATAAGACTCAAAGCAATTGGCAAAGTTGACATCATCTTTTTGGAACCAATGTTCAGAAAAACATACAATTTTTGGTTCTAGATTAGAGGAATCCAAAATAAACTTTAGATCTACAAGTTTGTCTATGTTGATACCCTGAATATTCAGATGAAGCAATAAACAAGATAGTTGTGATTTTTTACAATTTTTCTTGGGTACAAAAGGGTTTTTTGTTTTGTCTACTGTTTGAGTATTATTAATGTTATTATAACTAAGTGGATCCAGAACTGAAAAATCTATTGAACTAGGGCTAAACATACAAATTATTTTCAGATTTTTTTTTGGAACAGGACATGAACAAATGATTACATTCACCGGTAACACTTTTGGTGGCTGTAGCACCCCCACAATACATATTTGCTTCTAGCCCCACTTGTGATGGGCTTTCACAGACACTGGGATACATAGGTACAGCATACTCCAGTGGAGATGGAGATGTAGCGTCACAGGCAGGAGATGGATCGTCACAATCAGGAGCTGGATGAGGGCTGGGCAATAATGAGGCATGAAGAATAGACTGTGGCCTCTGATTTGTTGGTGTGCTGAGTTGAAAGACAATATTTTGTTCATTTGTTGTAACCTCAGATGTGTTTTGTTGTGTATGTGTTGATGTGACAGCCATATCTTTATTTAAGTATCGTTTTCTTTGTTTACTGTTTTTAATACACAAGGCCAATTTCTGTGCAATAACAATTTTACCCTTAAATCTAACATGCATGCCATGTCTAGTGTAGTGTCCTCTCTGCAGATACTTATTTACCTCATGGTAGTATGCTCCTTCACTTTTGACAGTCTGAAGGATCTTTGCATTTGATTTACTAATTTCAGAGTTGAGATCCTGTCTATCAAATCTGTATGGAATTGAAACTACTGCGACTGTCGCCCTCTCCACTTGCTGTATAGCCTCAGACAATGTTTCACAAAACTGTGATTGATGTTCATGAATACCCATGTTATTTGTCCCACCCATGAATAGCACAGTATCATCTTCAGTGAAGTTTTTAGTGAGGGTAGCCACTTCAGAGACAACATGGGCCATTGGCGCCCCAGGGCGCACAATCGCTGTAACATTAAACACTGGACCCAACTAATGTTCCGCCCATGGCTATCAGCCATAAGTAACACATTTCTCTTCTTAAGACTAGGTAGTTCTCTAGTTGTGCGGGTGCAAATTTTAAAAACACGATCATCTCTTGAAATTCTGTTTGATTTTTTTTTATGAATTACTTGATCATAATCCATTTCAATGTTGACATTTTCTATTTGAATTTCATCATTCTCTTGGCTATCATTCCAAGAACAGTCAGATAAGACTTCAAATCTGTTTTTATACCCCAAATTGGTTGAGCCGTTTACTTCAACTTGAGATTTATTTTTGCTTTTTCTCCTATTAACTGTTTGGAATCCACTTTCATCCAAAGATGTTTGCTTATCTTCATTATTTTGTAGCACTGGATAGCATTTCATGCATGTAGCTAACTGTCTATGTTTGAGGGTTTCTTCCAATTCATTTTTATCTTGTTTGAGAATGTCAATTATCTGTTTTAAATTTGAAATTTCTTCTTTAGCATCTTTTACTTCCTTTATAAGGATCTGTGTGTGAAAGTCACTGCTTTTAGACAGGTGGTGACCATCATCACAAGTTTCAAGAAATGCTAGTTTATCCACACATTCCCTAATTTGAATCTTGAGTTTTTTATTTTCATCACTAAGACGAGAGACTTCATCTTTAAACCTTGATTCTAATTCCTGATATTCACCTTCTACTATTCTAAGAGTTTCTTCTGCCTTCTCCTTGTCAAACTTAAGTTGGTTAGTTATATCATTTAGTTCATCCATAATACTAGTCCCTAAAATACTTTGAGAAACATTTTTCTCTGCATCAGGATCATAGGTAAAGATTTCATCATGGCATTCGCCAATCATCATATTTTCAGCTTCTAAAAGTGCCTGTTTCAGTGATTCTGTAACTTTTTTCCTTGGAAGTATGTACTCCATATATAATTTATAGGAGGACATATCATTCTCTTTACATACAGTTTTTTCGCCTGTACCAAAAAATTCAACATGGAACTTATCACCATCAATATGTGTTATATAAGCCGGCCAAGGTTGGTGGCCACGAACCTTAACAAAAACCTTTTCATTAATTTCATACATTTATACATACTTTTCATACATTTTCAATATTTGTGTACAATCCCAAGATTTCGTTTGTAAACAAAAAAATCAAATCTTGTTTATTTATTATATACAAGTAGTCAGTAGTGCCAGTAGTCATGCAATCCACACCTACGATAGATAAGGCTGAGTCACAAAGTTCAAGTCACTGGTGGGCAGCGCTATCAGATCTGATAAGCTACCCTTCTTATCTCTAAACCTGTTGCCCACTAAATATTAGCAGGAAGTTTATAGAATATTTTCTCACCTTTCTCACTAAATTAATTAAAACACTTATTTGTGATAGTCAAAATTTAAAGAACATATTTTTCCTTATAAGTTCATATAAAATTAAATATCAAAAAACTCCAGTTTACAACCTAAAACCTCAAAAAACTGAGGAGCACATGCAACACAGACTTGCTCACTAAGGGTGTTCCCCCTCCCTATAGGATTTATTAACTAATTAGCATTAACTAAAATGACTCATCCAGATGAAAAAAATTACTTTTTGGAATACCTAAAAATTGTCTTAAAATCTTCAATAAATAAAAATGAAGCAAATTTCATTATTATCGTTATTTCATTATTATTATATTTCATTATTATATTCGAGCTACCTAAATCCAAAAAGAACATTGGGCAAATAATATTTTGATTTTTTTACACTAAATGAGCAGGGACCGTGATTTTTAGTAGCGCTTTAAGGGTTAAAACAAGCCAAAGTTAACAAAACAGCAGGAACTTACCCGGCTGCCACTTGCTGGTACGCCTTGATGAAGCAAGCCATCTTGTTCTCCCATCGCTTAGATGTCGGCTTCTTCAGTAAGTATTTGACCGTGGGTGGCATCATCTCACCACTCCCAACTTGGTGCCACGCTTTAATCAAGTACCTTCACATAAAACATATCATGAAGATCCAATTCTGAGAGCAAAATCCAAAAGCGTCAACTGAGTTTTCAAAATAACCTTGACAAATAAATAAATGACTTGCAGGCTTTTATGGAGAGCCAGTCTGTAGACATATATTATTAACAGTGGTATTTATAATCTAAAGTAAATCAAATATTTAATTCATGAATCCTAATAAACTATTGTAATGAAAAAATTACTATAAATTTATGATAGGTTTAGTTTTATTGCAGTAATGGTAACTAACTTAGTTACTATGGACTGTTGAGCTAAATTAAAGCGTGGTTTGTGAAGAAACTTATTGTAACGGATAAGTTGGTTAGTTATGTGGTTATAGTAAGGATTAGCACACCTGGCAGTCTGCAGCAACAACACAGTGTTCTCGCCTTCGTAAGTCTCAGCAGCCGTGGTATGACCATAGCTGGCGGGGAAGTTGCTGCAGGTCATGTAGCCGTGGCCACCGCATGCGCGCCGGCACACTTCGATAGCCTGCGCCGCATCACTAGTACACACCGCCTTCAGGCAGCATGCGATCGCATGCAGCTATAACCAAAGACATAATTATTGCCATACAGTGGAATGTGGGAAATTAAAACCTCATCGAATTCCATGAATCCCGTTCCCTTCTTTCTTTTATTTTCCGAATGTTTATTCACTCATTCTGATCTTCTGATATCACCCTTCCCAGTCTCCATTTGTTGTTTTTGCTTATTGAGTTTTAAATCCTTTATTGTAATGATAACCATCCAAGTTTTATTATATAGCATGAGCTACCCCCAAGTATTCATTACGCTTTACTAGCAATAAAATACACAAATTGTACAAAGCCACTCACCTCGGGCAGCCGCTCCATGTCGCCCTGTTCCAGCTCTCCAGTCACGTTGTTGTACATGTCCCACAGCCAGTTGGCGGAGAACAGCATGGCCAGGCTGGTGGCTATTGCAGGGAACAACTTGTACTGCTGCGTTCTGTAGTCTAGGATCTGAGGCTCTCTCCCTCTGTAATAATCATGTTATGCTAAAATAACACAATGTTACCATGACTGTTCTGGTAATTAATAATTCCTAAATATTATACTTATATATAGTATCACAAACTCCAATAGATTTTAATAATTAATTTATAAGCCTTTTCAAAAATCATGTTTTTATAAAGCAAGACACAGTCATAAAAATTTTATTCATTTATTCAGTGCCTACTTAAAATTTACAAAAGTAAGGCCTATCCTATATTAATCGGATACCTGCGATCTGCAAAAAAATACAGAGAAGAAATTGACCACTGTTCAGTATTTATATTTTAAGGTATTATGAAAGATACAATTATAATTCAAATGTCAGTAATTTAATATTATACTCTCTATATTAAACCTCTTGCACCGCAATATATTATATAAATTCTTACTGTGCGAGAGAGAGAGTGATGTCGTCAGGCCCTATGATGTAGCATCTGTCCCCTTGACAACAACAGTTTCTTGAATTTTGATCGGCCATAGATTTTTCATGGTATTCTTTGGAATTTACCGGTCTGGCGCCCTTCTACCTCCTAGGAGCGTCTCTCTGTATATTTCCCTCTCGTTAAATAGGCATTCTGCCTAATTTTTGCTTCAATATAACTCAATTTTAACTTTCTAACTCCCAATACATTCTAATATTCTATAATACTCTTCTATAATACTCTCTAATATTCTCTCATAGTTTTGTTTAGTAGGGTCTTTATCTCATGTCTCGTATTTAATCAGTGTTTGTGCATATTCCCATTCAACTCAGTGCTACTAGAACTTCATGTGCATGCTCCCATGGCAGAGGAAGGTACGACTGCATTCTTTTGGGAATTGCAAAAAGCCTCAAGAAAAAGTGTGAAAGAACTGTTGTGACATTGCGTCTTTGCTCCGTGGCCCCAGGACGGCGTCTCTACCCGACCGCTCCACCTCAGGCATCATCCTACCAAAATATGGGACGAATGCACCTCTCTATAACCAATAGCAACCAGGTAAAAGTTCTGGTTACCCCCTATCCCACCACTCTTCAGGGAAGGTTGAAGGTGGCTGCCATGTGGTCAGTAGGTTGTCGGTCAGTGGTGAGAAAAGAGGAAGAAACTACTGCAAGGAAAATGATCTAGTACATACTGGAGAGTATATTTTTGGGGAAATATTGAAGGGATGCAGAAGGGGAAAATCATTTAACTAAATTTAATAACCATCTCGATTGGCAAATCAATCCCTAACTGCTTAAGACTAGGACTTAAGATCAAAACTTAACCAGACTGATTGTGGGAAGCAGGATTCCAAAACTTATCAATTGGCATCCTCCACTGCTAGAGCTGGAACATCGTGTCTGATAATGCTGTCACAGACTTAACCGCCGGAAGTTAACATTACCTATTAATATTCAGAAACCTTTATAGATACCCAAAAAAAAATTATTACGAGAGTAGATGAAGCAGTGTTATGCAGTAGATGAATGCATATAATGAGGCCCAATGGAGGGAAATTATCGATAGGACCAAATAATAACTACCAGAGTATAAGCTTAGGGCTCAGGGCTGGTTGATTATATCTAGTCAAACAGTATAAAACACTAAAACCCTATAACTAGAGCTAATAACAGTAACTGACCCTGGTTTCATCTCCGACTGCCTCCGGACCGCGCTGTACCTTGTTGCTATGGTTACGGCTTTAGCTAGGTAACTGCTGGCCACTCCTTTTACCACAGCCACTCTCACGAAGATCATCGTTCCATACGTTAGTTTGTCACTCGGTGATTTTATGTATGTTCCATCCTGAAAAACCTAACTAGAGTTTTTCACTATTGAAAAAAATATTATTACAAAAGCAATTGAAACATAAAACCTACATTGATAATTCCACCACTATCATTATTTTTAACAGGTTCTTCAAGACCACAATAGTTTAATAACCTTGGTTATGAACAACCTTGATAATCCGGCCCTCGAAAATCCAGACCCTCAAGTAATTCGGCCGACCATAAGGCTCGTTACACATTGGGCGATTTCTGCCACGGTGGTAATTACGCCAATGCCGCCGTTTGAGCAGTCACCTGAAAGATTAAATGGAAGTTTATACACTGGGTGGCTGGAATGCGGTTTTTCTGCAGCCTTTTGGCACGCAGAGGTGTTTGTGACCAAATGCAAGTGTACACATTTAGTGGTTTTGTTGCTGTCGCTGCCAGTTTTCACGGCGAAATTACCGCTGCGGCAGAAGGCGCCCAATGTGTAACGAGTGTATTATTTCAAATTCATCACGTTTAAAACGATCTCTCGCTAATCCGGCATTTCCGTTAATCCAGCCTGCTGCCTGCCCATTCATGCCGGATTATCGAGGTTGTATTGTACTATAAAAATATAAATGATCTGAGTCAGAGTACTAACAGTGAAAAATGGTGATCAAAATACGATCAGTACATACCGGCATAACTTTGGCATTCTTCATTAGCATATGAAGCCGTGGTATCCTGACATTCTCAAACCCCAGATAGCCATTGTTAATTGAGTTCATTCCTAATTTAGCTCCTATCTCTCCAATTTTAATTCCTAAAACAGAGAACACATAAATGTAAAATGTATCATAACTTGTTGAATATTTAAATACTTAACTGTAGGCCCACTACATGTTAAAATATATATATATATATATATATATATATATATATATATATATATATATATATGGGCTAAGAAATTCCTAAACAACTTGATATAAGTTAAATGATTTAAATTTAATAATAATTGGGACGGTAGGAACGTCCTGTAATCCAGCTACTTGGAGGTCACGAATTGTGGTTAGTTGTGTGAGAGATGGTTGGTGGATGTAGTGTTCTCTGTGTGGATTAACGTCCGCACTATTGAATACTACATCAATCCACAGAGACCATCCTCATAATAAGACCAATTCGTAATTCAGAGGCCGTGGTTCGGATTCCACGTTAAACTGTAGGTCCATTAGTTGCCATCGGCTGTTGGGCTATTAATTAACAGTCCTGTCTAAGGAACATGTCAGCCTTAGTCAGTAACAAGACTACAAGATTGCGCCACAATCATCCTACATTCATTCCTTACCTGGGTAGGTCGCCATTTCAGTTAAAATGTATAAAGTAAAAAAGTATAATAAACATCTTAGTGTGAAGGATTTTTTTGTATCTCATTATATGAGTGAAAGATGAAATTTTATACAGGGTGGTTATAAAGTCCCTCTCCCCCTATTATGTTTTGAGTGTCCCCAATACCCCAATGGGATATTTCGGGGGCAACTAACAATTTTCAAATGTAAATCCCCATCAAGATGTACCTCATTTTAAAGATTTTAAAATTTAAAAACGATTGGCGAAAACTGGGGTCTCTACCTCAAACCAGTACAAAATGGTGGCATTTTAAAAATTATGACACTAGGTTTTTAAGTCCCTCCCCCCCCCTTGGTCTTTGCTACAATTTACATTTTAGGAGATTTTCAAAGGTGGAATTTATTGTAATATTCTAACTTCTTTAAAAATTAAATGTTGGGAGTTACCTAAGGTCTAAGATGTAGGAGCTAGACATGTGACGTGTCAAATAGCACTCATACATACAGGTACATCTCGATGGGGCTTTACATTTGAACATTTTGAGTTGCTCCCATAATGCCTCATTTTTGGGGGGCACTAAAAATTTTCGATAGCTTTGATACTTTGGATTAAGTTTGTATGGTTCCCAAAGGTTGTTTATTTCATCTAGCAAATAAAAAAAAATAATAGGGAGGAGGGACTTTTTAACCACCCTATAAAAGAACTTCTTTAATTGAAATTTTTTTTATTGATCCCTAGAGGTTTGAATTAGCCGAGCTCAAATTCGAAATTCAAATTCTTAACTATCATATTGTTTTATACATGTAATACAGTTATAAATATAATTAGTTTTCACTATATCTAACATCAGATACAACAAACACATATCCAGCACACTTAATTCCACATCTACATGTAACATTTTCAGAGTTTCAGAGTACTTTGTCAAGAATATAAATAAAATACAAATTATAAATAATACATACAAAAAACTTATAAAACCTATATAATAACAATACAATCGATAGCTATTCAAAGTCTTCCGCACTACAGGTACTCATTTAGCGAATAAAAATCATGAGCCTCTAAAAAATTCCTCAACTCTCTCTTGAACTGAGCTATTGAGCGATTTGCTTTGAGTTTTTAGGGCAAGCATTTAAAAAATGTTGTCTGATATAATTAGCCCCTTTTCAAATTTTGTTGTTTTATGGATTGGATAAAATCAAGTGCGCCATTAGGGTGGCTCTGGATGATTCATTGTTATTTGAAAGAATATGAATATTATTAAATGTCAATGGTAAAACGGCATACATATAAATAGACAGACATAGTTATAGACAGTACTATAAGGATTTTATAACAAAAAAATATTTCTCGACACGGATGTGACCAGCGTACTCCAACGATGCATCTTATGGTATTTTTCCATGACTTAAAGACTTTGTCTACAGGAGAAGAACCCCAAAACGAAATGCCATATTGTAGAAGACTTTCAAAGTAGCCTTTATAAAGTAAGACGTTTCAGCTACATGTGTCCTTTAAGAGGTTAATGGCATAGGCTGTTGAACTTATCTTTTTTAAAGCTGCTGAGTATGGCTTATCCAAGACAAAGTCTCCTCGATGATAACAACAAGAAACTTTGAACAGATAGAAATTTCTGAATTGCCATTTAACTTAAATTTTTGTGTCAATTTTTCAGACCGAGAAGACGTGCAAAAGTTTAAGACACTTAAACAAGCAGAAGGCTTAATCCTCATTAGCTTTGAACCAAGAGGAGAATTCGTTCAAAGTGTATGTTAAATTGTAAAAAAACAGGCTCACAATATTGACCCTCCAACAATACTGAAACATCATCAGCATACGTGACAAATTTTGTGTGTGCAGCTATACTGTAGTACCAAGAGTAGGGGAGAATGTGTTACCTGGTAGGGGCATGTGCGTGTCCTCATCCCTCAGCTGTACGATGAAGGGGTGAATACCGTGACACACTCTGCCGGTATGCAACTGGGCCATTACTATAGCGTAGTTGGCAGTTTGGCCCACTGAAACCATAAAATCCATGCCAATCACTCATTTACATTTACACTCTTTTTCGTTGCTGTTGATTCATTTCTTTTTCAGATAGTAAAATTTAAAGTACTCTCCACACACTAATGTTAAGACAATGTATAGTTAAAACTTTTAAAAATATATAAATTTAACACTTAAACCTCTCTGATCAAATACCTCAGATCACCTTGGCTCTCAACCCATGGTATGCTGCTCTCTAGCTGCTATTTTAGGAACTACTACGACTTGTGCTGCTTTCTAGCGAATTCTTTAGGAACTATATGAACCCAATAGCGATCACAGTATATTATATTGCTTATTTTATTAATTCTACCGCGACCAGGCACTATTAATTAATTCTATAATTCAGGCTTCGCTAATGTGAGCAGGGGAGTGTTGATTTTAAGGTGAATTTTAAAAGCCCAGAAAAAAAATCTGTGGATGTAACTCTAACTCAGGGATTTTTTGGAGAATTAAATGCTTAGAAATATTTATATTGGCAAATTGACAAAAACATAAATAATATCATGTCTACATGTAATCTGAAAAAAATTAAGAACAAGTTAAATAAAAATATTTATGTAAATATATATAAAAATATCATGTATAAATATTCATGTTAAATGGCACGTTCACATAAACTGAAATATGTAGAGTTTAAAATTGTTTTATCAAGAGGTGATTTATTGATTATTTTTATTCAAAAAAATTTTAGTATGTACTTAAGTTAATATATTTTTGAAGTGTTTATAACAAAAGTGAGTTCATACAGCCTATTTTTAATTCTTGTAACATATTAACAAATATATAGTATTTTTAACTTGATAAAGACTATGTTTATTTCTCTAAATTGATAACAAGTGTTTAGATTTGAATTTATATATTTATTTATTTCAATTTTACTAGGGGAGATGTCATAAAAGATTTATTTCAATTTAAATATTATGGACTGTCATGTTTAATATACATTTATTTCACAATAACAGGAGAGATGTCATGTAATACGTATAATATGATTCACATAATTTAGATATTATGGTCTAACAGGTTGGCAGCCTTGACTAACAGTGGCGTAGATACAGTTTTTTCATGGGAGGGGATATAAATACCCCCCCTCCGAGTAAAATCTATTCTAGAGTATGTAGTGTAGGGTAAATAAGGGACATTTCGATGAGTTAAATCTAAATATATAAAACAAAGTCGTGTTAGTTACACGCATTATAACTCGAGATCGGCTGGACCGATTTTAATGATCTTTGATTTTTCGGATTCGTCTCTGCTCCGGTCATGCCATAGGCATATTCAGTTTCTATAAATTCAATTAGTTTTCATTTTATAGCGTTTTGATTTTCTAATGTTAACATTATGGAGAATAAGTTTGTTTACAAATTATCTACAATCAAAACATTTGATTTCTTAAACCAGCTGTTTGTTTACTGTCCGTTAGCCACAATCTTTACTATCCAATGCCATCAGAATCATTCATTAATGTAAAACTATGAAGTAAATATGTACTGTACAAAATGAACAGCATTATTCGCTAAGTTAATAGTTTACGGTTTTTGGGAATTATGTACTGTATTTATATTTCTTTATTTTCTGTATGATTAAAATTCACGTGTTTATATGTTTGCCAAATAAAAAATAATTACAATGTTTATACATATTGTGTTTATTATAATAATCAGCTGTTGTATATTTAAAGCTTTCACAACGAAGTTGCAATGCTAATTGACTTCAGGACATGGCCAATCTTAAAGTCAACATGTATTTACTGTTAGGCGTTACGAAGTTCGTCGGGTCAGCTAGTACTATATAAAGATCATGCAATACCTCCACTGCCATCTTGGACTCTGGTTCCATGAACAATGTTAATTTTTGAACAGCGATACAGAGTAACTGACTGTCGTAAAAATGGCTGAGGTGTCAAATTAAAGGTAAAGTAATTATCTAAGGAATTATATTTTTTCAATCGTAAAAATAAAAACAGCTTGTTATTTTATTCTTATTGTTTTGTTTGTTGTTAAGATGCGATTTGTCAATTAATTATCGAATAAAATTACGAGGTAATTAAATGTTTTTAAGTAATAATGTAATTCCCTATATAACCAATTTATCTTAAATTTGACACCTCAACCATCTGTTTACGACTATAGTGTAGCTAGTAATGCTGTCACAAAATTAACATTGTTCCAGGGGCCTAATACGAAACATTTTGTCAGTAAGGTCACTCAAAATGCAAAAAACACTAATGCCGAATACAAAACATAGAGGGTACAGATAATATATGAGATTATACGTCATACATCACTAACGTCAAGATCTAAACTGTTTAGGTTAGACCTACAGTGTAAGTTATAAGATTTTGCGGCTGAGAGATCTTGATGGCGGAGGGATGACCGGGAGACCAGTCGAGGAAGATCTCTTAATTCGAATACTCTCGTATACTGTATTTCGACATGCAACATACAGTAGCATCAGTGGTGTAGTGCTAAAAAAAGCTGTGCCGGAGCGGTCCTTCCCAGGAAGGCCATTTACTCTTTGAGGGGGGGGGGTAATGGGTAGTCAAAGTCTGCAAGTTCCTCAGGAAGGTCATTGCTCTTTGGGGGGGGGGTAATGGGTAGTCAAAGTCTGCAAGTTCCTCAGGAAGGTCGTTCCGTGGTCAAATGCTTGGAATTGTGTACAATGAATCTATTTAAAAAAGAATGACATAAACAGAAGTTTAATTTTACTAAAGCGACTAACGATGCTCCTGGAATATGTGTTGTATTCATGCAAAGTATTGCAGGCGTCAATGCACTGTGAGTACTGACTACCTTGAGCATGCTTAAAAAACTGTGCAGCAGATGTTTCATCATCCGCGTCAAGCAGCTATACACGATTTATATCTCCATATAATATATATATATATATATATATATATATATATATATATATATATTAATTGCAAAATAAACATTTGATAGTTAAGAATATCATTATATAGTACTTAAACATTTATATGAAATAGTTATTGATTGAAATGCACTTGTATAATTAAAAAAACAAGAAGTAAAATTTGCCATCCAGATATTAACTGCCCGGTCTGTCTTGCTCATAAAATCTACCGTCCAGATATCGACTGAAAGAGTTAAGTTAGGTTCTTTATTGATATTTTTATCTCGTTAATAATATTTTATACTATCAACAATCAACCTAACCTAACTCCGCAGAGCGTTGTATGTCCACGACCAAGTGGCATCCGGCTAATGCCAAAGTACCAAAAAATCTATATATTAGTTACGCTTTAATCTGCATGAAAATACATATTAATTTTTTTCTTTTAAATATTTTATTTCTTAAAATAATGAAAACCCACTTACAGCCACCAGGCCACCACTTATAAGAGGTTAAGGTAGGACTGTTGAGTACAAATTCTTCAGTTTTAGGGTCATAGTGAGCTGTTGTCTCCAGTCCTCTAATAAATGTCCCATGCCCCAGCTCCGTCTGAAATTTTGCAGTCATATTGAGAAGATCTTATCAACACTTCACAACAAAATCAAAACTTATCATAAAAGGAAAAACTATCTAAGCCATGCTAGGCCTGATTGATAAAACGCCAAGTACAATATTAAATTGTATGAGTGGTAAATACAAAGTTGCAGATTCATTAGGGGAATGATATATATACAGAGATATATATACCTTACCAAATGATAGTTTCCAATGTTCCGTGAATTTATTTGAATAAAAAATGTATATATATACAGTAGTTTTGTTATTTTATCAGTTTACTTTAATTTTTTAGAAGAAATAAATATTTCTTTGACACTCACATTTAGTACAAAAATTAGCACTGTTGATAAGTTTAATTCACAATATTTGTAACAATGATAATGATATATGTTTGCAGATTCTCAAACCAAGAACACCTTTGATTAAACCTTTTTGATTGATGATTAAATATAGTTTGTTATTTGAAGACAATAGCATGTAAAGCGAACAAGATATTGATTTTTTATGGCAGTGGTGAACATTATGTACTATTTTACACCATTTTATAAAGCATTATTTTTGTCGTCAAAGAATTGAAATATAAATATTTGGCAAACAAATTATATCAAACTTGACCCTTATACCCAACACTGTACTCAACATTTATTTGACATTGCTTAAAAAACTGAACACCGAAACTAGTGTGTTTAAGACATGCACAAACATCAGTAAACTCCCACTTATAGTACGAGTAATGAGATGTTTGTCTAATTTCTTATTCAATACACTACTAGATATTGTCCCACTTATACACTTTACTGGGGAGTGGTGCTGTTACCTGAGCATACGTGCCCATGATCTCACAGTTCCAAGCCCTCCCTATCCAATACGCTTGCTGCTCCATAGTGGCTTGTCCCATCAATGTGGGCAAGAACATGACATAGTGCAGAGTAAACGGGATCCCTTCCTTCACAATGGCACTGCCTATAGACCCTCCCAGCACAGACCTACAGAACAAATTAGTAGTTAAATCAGTTGAACCCCGGTTTAAATCCGCCTGCTCTGTCTGACAAAATAAAAAATGAGGACGATCATGCTTGGTTTACGGTGGAAGTGAAACGTCCCGTGAAATATAACTTAACCTTTAAGGGCGATCAACCACCCACATCGATGGCTGTAAGAAGTGATTATTAGTGTCTATTTATTGCGATGATATTCGGTGATACGTTGTCAAAAATTACCATCACGGTGCTGTCATCTGCGAGCTAATGCATGAACTAATGGCTCATGGAGTTTGCTGTTGTGCCGCTAGAGTATGCTTTTTCTAGCATACTCTACCTTTTTTTGACAGTTAACCCACTCCCGTTGTGCAGAACAGTTAACGCCTGAGGCTCTCCGGTCTGAACGAAAATTGAGCCTTGTTCACTACGACTGCGCGTCACTATTAGCGTGAAAGAATTAACAGTAACTTCATGAATTATGTTTTGATTTCTTTGCCCTGTTCCTTATACCTTATACCCTTTAACTGCGTATATAATCACTTTTAGCAAGAAAAAAAATTATTACTGTACTTTTTCATCAGTTCGAAGCTGTAGGCTTAGAAACAAGTAGGTACTGTTGTTTCGTCAAATCTTATTTTATTTTCAAAAGATTCCTTTATTTCACTTGGCAGATCTACTTCTAGTTACCTGAAGTAATAAATAGTTAATGATAAATCTTTAAATAATAATCATTATTACTGTAATCATCAATAAATACAATGGCTGAATGAATTGTGTAAACGAGAAAATAATTTACTGTCAATACGGAACATTTGACACTAAATAAGATGATAAAAGAGGACGCCAACACCATCTATCGGATGAGAAATGAACTAGAACACCTAACGGTGGAAAAAATAACTGCATTGAAATATAACACATTGTTTGCTCATCACCGCCACGCGGCCCGCGGCACGGGACGCACGTCATTAGACATCTGTCTAGTGAAGTACGCGGATGTGCAGTGTACGACATTAGACAGGAATGGGTTAACCTTATATAATTGTAAATAAATGTATAATATGAGACGAAAAGGCAAAACAAAACCTAATTAGGACCTAACACGGAAATACTTCATTAACAGAAATATTTTTATTTTAAAAATATAAAAATAAAAATAGTATCATTTTAACTAATTATCTCATGTTGACCCTCTCATTAACCAATTCATTTTATGCCACATTCATCCAAGAAAATACTCTTTCAGTCCACACATCAATCAGGAAGGATCTTCTATAACTTGGTGACATAAACGATTAACATATTTTAAACGATTAACGGTGACATAACGATTTCATTTTACCCAGCAAGGTCTCCACTTTAACATAAGGGGCAAGAAAAAATTAGGATTTGTGATAAAAGACACTTTAACAAAAATGTATTCTACAGATTCTTACCTTACACAATCAGGTCCTATGAAAAGGGAAGTGAGAATCAAATCTTACAACCATGACATGCCTGTAAGACTAATTGAAACTCACATGAGCAATATGTTTCAGCAACATTGTCATAATAAAACTGTTGGTTTTGCTCATAGCATCTCTGCCGATTTCTCCGATCCAGGTCAGATGACCGCTGGGGTGGCAATGGTGTTCAGGTCACATTTTGGGAAGCCTAAGTGGTCTCAACCCCTCACCAGTCATCTTGCTCTACAGAATGCCTACAATGGTGCAGCTGTGTACAGCTTGATAACAAAAGCAAGATATTTTAATAAACCTTATAAAAGCGACTATGATACAGCCTTCAGGGACCTGACAGAACATTTCAAGAAAAACAAGCTAGAACACCTCATCTGCTCCCCGATCGGTTGCATCCATGACAAAATAGATTTAAATCACTTTATAAATAATATCTTCAAGTTCCATCAGATTTCCAAAGCTAAGGTTACAATAGTCTCACACTGTCACAGTTCTAATAAGATATTAAAGAATGGCCTGTCTCACAAAGATTTTGTTTATCAACTGAACAGCTTGATCGATAAGAGATGGAACCAGTATTCTTCTAAACTACCACCACCACAAGACAAGGGGACTGACGAGGTAACCATCACTGCAGAGGTACCTGCTCTACCCGCGGATTCAACTCCAACGGCCGTGAGAGCAGCTCATCAGCAATCAACCCAGAGCAATGAGCAAGTTACAGTGGCACCTGGCGACCTCTCATATAGTGCTGTGTTAAAGCAGAGTAATAGTCAGTGGTGTAGTGGAGCCGGAGCGGTCCGGAGCGGCGCTCCAGTACAGCTTTTACAGCCGGAGCGGCGCTCCGGCACAGCTCGTGGAGCAGAAACTCAGCTTCTACTTGGCACTTCTTAGAGAGTGGTAAGCGAGTCACTTGAAAATAAATATTAAAATATTCAGAACATGTACGCATCAATTTTACGATCATCGCGAAATATCGAGGTAATATTAGGCGTTTTGCATTAATACCCAAACATAACAACATCGTAACAAACACCAGAATCAGACGCTAGGGCTTACTGTAAGACCGCCAAAGGCGGCGGATACTCCCCTCCCATCAGCTACTGAGCCACCAGGCTGTCACGTCTTTTGCGTGCTTGCCGCCACCCTTTCCCCCTTGACTTGCCTCCCGTACAGACACCCCCCCACTGTTCCCCAAGCGTCGCAACCTTCGGAGCGTCTGCACTGTTTGTTTACATTTAGTCTCAAGAGGTGGTTACTAGTGTACACTGTGTTTCCTTTACTGTTTTAAAAGTTTTAGTGGTTGAATTTAATCAGTTTATTTACTATTGCTGTCTTGATTCTTCGGTGATGTTAATAAACTTTACTGATACACTTATATTTCATAAGTACGAATTTAAAAAACTCAGTTCAGTATATAAGCCCTACTTCTATTCAGTATTTACTACATTTCGAAAGTATCTGCTTATTTATACCTTACTTATCGTTGCTTATAATAAACTTGTAATTTTACTTTATTTTCATTGCTTCCTTTTAACAGTTAATGTTATTTTTGTCTTCAAATAAGTATTTGCTTATCTTGATAAGTAGGTATTATTTAGGCCTACTTAATAATAAGTATTTACTTATGAGTAAAGAAACAGTATAGTTAATTTACATCACTGATTTACAGTGCGAATTTTTTAATAAAATTATAGTTTTGTGTTTGTGGTTGAACGAAGTGATGGATCAAAAACCGAAGCAAAAAACTATTACATCTCTGAATCAAGCAGAGTTTGAGTCAACAAAAGCTGTGTTTAGATCAGCTTATTATTTAGCTCAAAATGACCGTCCATACAGCGATCATTTCGGAATTCTTGACCTTCAAAAACTTAATGGAGTGGACATCGGCGTAGGCCTTCATTCAAGGTTCAGTGCCTCTGAAATATTAGATCATACTTCAAAAGAAATGAAAATGAAAATTTTAAAACAAGTCAAGGAAATTTCTGGAAAGATTTCAATTATTATTGATGAGTCAACCAGCATTAGTTCTAAGTCAGTATTAATTGTGTATTTGAAACTGGAAATCGCTAAAGATAAACAACCAAGTACTATGTTTTTGGATTTGGTAGAACTTTCTGATCAAAAAGCTGAGATTGTTTTTAATTGTGTTCATGACTGCCTTGAACGATATGGTTTTGATGGCGAGTACTTAAAACAAAATTTGGTTTCCTTCACAAGTGATGGTGCGAACGTAATGTTGGGAAAGCATTCAGGTGTAGCAAAAAGGTTTTTGTCTTTGTACCCTAATATAATCGTATGGCACTGTCTAAACCATAGATTAGAATTGGCTATTTCAGACGCCATAAATGAAGTAGCCGCGGTTAACCATTTTCAATCATTTATGGATAAGCTTTATTCTCTATACAGCACATCTCCGAAAAATAAGCGTGAGTTAAAAGAATGCGCACAAGAGCTCGATACGCAAATGAATAAAATAGGAAGAATATTGAGTACAAGGTGGGTAGCAAGCAGTTTTCGTACAATTTCAGCCGTGTGGTTTGGCTACAAAGCCTTAGCCAGCCACTTTTGTAAAGCAATGAACGACCCTGATCGAACATCCAGTGACAGAAACAAATATAACGGATTATTAAAAAGGTTAACTTCTCATAAGTTTTTGTTAAACTTAGTATATATGTATGACATACTAGCCGAATTGGCTTTGCTGTCTGAAAGTCTCGAAAACAGAAGCACATCCCTTATATTTGCAGACAGGTCAATTCATAGATCAATCAGATATCTAGAATCTTTGAAGGAGAAACCAGGGACAAGAGTTCTGGAGGTGAAAATTGCCTTGAGGGAAGGTAAATTTGATTCTGTGGAGTTGAACGACAATCCCAAAATAGTGTCGTTTAATGGCGAGCAATTGATTACCAGTGTAATCAACAACCTAAAGCGGAGAATGTTTTCCACAAGTATAGATGATGAGAAAGCTAAAAACAATGATGAGTTAATAGAGCAATTGAAAGTTTTGGAGCCTCAGTTTTGGCCCACTGAGATTCGAACTGGTTATGGCCAAATTGAAGTGTAGCAGCTCTGTAGGCGATTTAGATTAAATCGAAACAGAACCTTAAATGCCTATAGAGAGTACTTAGATAATGCTAGGCAGGTGCCAGATGGGCTGAAAGAACTTTTAACCTGCACTAAAATTATTCCATGCAGTTCTGCTGACTGTGAAAGGGGTTTCAGCAGTATGAATAACATTATTACTCCTTTGAGAAACTCATTGACATTAAGTCACGTTTCTACACTGCTGTTTTTGAAACTCCAAGGCCCACCGACATCCAAATGGAAGCCTGACGCCTACATCACCTCATGGTTACGAAGCCATCGATCAGCAGCCGATACCAAAACAAGGTTTGCAGAGCTCCCAAAAAAACGAGATGAAAATAATAAAGGCGAAGAACTTTGGGAACTGTTTTAGATATTAATAAATTATTAATAATTAGCAGAAAATATTGTAATTGTTTATTTTATCACTTCACTTTATATTATAGCCTACAATCATTATTACTTGAATGAAAATGTTAGTTAATTTAAGAGAAGGAATAAAATTAATCATATTTTATCATCAAAAATATGGTTTTTTTATCCAAACCAACACTAACCTTTACTTTCATTAATTGTCATTAATTAATTTTAAAGTAGTATATTCTTCAATATATAATATGACAGTGATGAGCTCACAGTTATTACTTATTTTTAACTAGTGACCAGTTTAATATGTAGACAACTATAAAAAGTCTTCCGCCGGCTGGGTTGGCTCAGGTAGGGAGGTTGAAGGGTGTGGAGGGGCGCTCCTCTCTCCTACCACATTCTCACGTTCGCTAGCTACGTCAGTCTGGCGTCTAGTATATAGCATTTTAATTTTAAAAATATATTTGTTTTTACAACAAACATTAGGCCCATTAAAATTGTTGAGGTTATTTGTTCATTATTTTCAGATTGCAGCCATTTATATCCTGTTAATTTAATCTCCGTCTAAGATATTTTTTCAACACACCAGAACAGCCTTAAATTTCAATAAAGTTAGCGGTGTTCCTTTACAACATACAATTTGAGGATTTTCCTCCGTATTATGTGGTGTGTAAACCCATCCACAAATATTTTCTTGTTCCTTAACCTACACTCGCCAGTTGGGGTTGAAAAAGAAAGAAAACCCTTTCTAAAAAGGGACTGTTTGCCTTCGGCTGTAATATTTTTCACGAATGCAACAGATACCCCAGGAGCATCAGTCGCATTAGCAAAATTGTACTTCAGTTGATGTAATTATTTTTGTTCTTTTAAGTGGCTAAAACTTTGTACACACTTCTCGTGTTTGACCACGCAATGACCTTCCTGAGGAACATGCCGACGTCGAGGCCATGACGACGCCCGGGTGCCGTGTGCCTGGACAACTAAAGCCTTTCGAGAGAACACGCACTATACGATGGCGAGACGGCGACTGATCCCCACCACCGCTGCCGTGCCCTCCCCCATTCCACCATTTACCCCTCCCCCCCCGCCAAAAAATAATGGCCTTCCTGGAAAGGGCAGCTACGCCGCACACCGCTCCGGCACAGCTTTTTTTAGCACTACACCACTGGTAATAGTGATGGCAGTGAAATCAGTGCTAGCTGTAGTGTGGCCCAGTCATTCTCCTCAGCTTTAAACTCAACTCTCCAAACCACAGTGCCAACATGATAAAATCACCATCTAATTTAATCAAAATTTTCCACCAAAATATCCAACACCTCCCCTCTAGATTGAATTCATTACAGGCAATTTTAGAAGAAACAAATCCTCATATAGTAGTGTTGACAGAACATGATATGAGAGAAAATGAATTAAAACGACTTAATATAGAGTCATATGTGAAAAAATCATTTTACTCCAGAAAACTAAAACATAAAGGAGGAGTTATTATTTTGGCAGAAAAGGGTTTTGAGCTGAGAGGAGTCACTGTGCCAGTTAAATTGTGTGATGCTGTACTTGAAGAGCGGCAATTTGAATTTTGTGCTTGTACGTGGAATATGGATAAGAAAAAATATCTTATTATTGGAATTTATAGAATATTCACCCATTGGCATATATATATTCACCCAACTCAGATTTGAATATATTTTTGGATAGGTTGAGTGTTTTAATTGATTATTTTGATAAAAAGTATGACAAAATTATTGTAGCGGGTGATCTGAATATTGATGTTTTAATATTAGATAGAAAACATAGATTATTTAAACAGATGTTAGAAAGTAAGAATATGAGGTATCTTGTCAAATTCCCCACAAGAGTTACAGATACTTCGGAGACTGCAATAGATAATTTTTTGATTAAAAATATTAAATCATCTAACCTGGAAGTAGAAGGTCTGATTACATTTTTATCTGACCATGATGGCCAGATATTAAAATTAAAGTGTCAATCAACAACAAAACCTAAAAATTTTACTATAAAAAAAGAATTGCGTAAATTTTCATCTGAAAACATAAATCTTTTTCAAAACTACTTTCCAACGAAACATGGATTGATGTCTACAATTCAGGGGTAGAAACAAAATATAATGTTTTTTATGAAATCTTTGCTTTTTATTTTGATCAGGCTTTTCCAAAATTATTGGTCACAAAAAAAACAAAAAATGTACATGGATATCAAAAGAATTAAAAGCTAAACAAAAACATATAATTCAGTTAACAAAGGAATATCGCAACAGGAAAAATAGCAGTTTAAAAAATCATTTACATCAGGAAAAGACCATTTTTATAAAAGAACTGAATAAATCTAAATACAAATATTTTCAAAATAAAATTGAAAAATCTGATAACATTCAAAAAACCGTCTGGAATTTAATCAACTCTGACGTTGGGGAGAATGACAAGAAACCTCTAAAAAACATAATTTTAAAACAAAATTCAGAAACAGTTGTAAGCCCTAGAAAAATTGCTGAATTGTTTAATGATTATTTTAGTAACATTGTTAAAGATTTGAACTTGAATATTAATCATGAAATTGCGGAGACTGATTTTACTAATACATTTTTAGCAAGGCCAAAATTTGAACTGAGACCTATTGAGGAAAAGGAGGTGGAGAACATCATTCATTCTTTGAAAAATAAACATTCCAGTGGGCACGACGAAAATCCCGTGACTGTAATCAAAGCAGTAAAAACCAAAATCAGTAAAATTCTGTGCCATCTAATAAATTCATCATTTATATCAGGAATTTTCCCAAATAATTTGAAGCAGGCAAAAATAATTCCAATACCAAAAAAAAATGACGATGAAAATATATCTAATTATCGCCCTGTTTCTGTGCTTCCCTCAATTTCTAAAGTATATGAAAAGGCAGTCTATTTACAATTATCTGAATTTTTTGAAAAATATAATATTTTAGATGAAAACCAGCATGAATTCCGGAATGGAAGATCAGTTGTCAGTGCTGCTGTTTCATTTATCGAATCTATTATTGAGTCGGTAGATAAAGGAAATTATACAGTTGGAATATTCATGGACCTTTCTAAAGCGTTTGACAGCGTAAAACATAGTAAATTACTAGAAAAACAACTTCACATCATTGGAATATCTAACAGAGCTCTCAATTGGTTTTCTTCCTACTTGACAAATAGATCTCAGTATGTAGAAATCACCCATTTGACAAAACATAATACAATATTAAAACTATCATCAAACTATCAGACAATTAAGTTTGGTGTGCCCCAAGGCTCAATATTGGGACCTTTGCTTTTTTTGTGTTATCTTAGGGGCATAGAACACCTTAACCTATGAGCAAAATTCAAAACTATGTCTATACGCAGATGATTCTAATTTGATTGTATCATCTAAAAGTCCAGAAGAAGCAGAAATTTTTACATTTGTAGAATTGGAGCGTATTGGAAACTTTTTTTGTCACTACAATTTATTGTTAAATTTACAAAAAAACAAAATTTATAAATTTCAAAACGGCACAGAATAAAATTACAAAAGAACCAACAGCAACGTATAATTCAAACCCAATCGGAAAAGAAAAGGAAATTAACTTTTTAGGATTAACAATGGATGAAAATTTAAACTGGGACAAACACGTTCAGAAAATCTTAACCAAAATTAATTCCGGAATCTATGCATTATCAAAAATGTCTTACTATTGTAATTTAGAAACTTTAAAAAGTATATATTTTGCCCATGTTCATTCTCATCTCTCATTCGGTATAGCGGTATACGGTTCAACAACAAAAATAAATATGGATAGCATTTTGAAGCTACAAAAAAGAGCTATTAGAATTTTGCTTAAGCTTAAACATGATGATTCGGCCAAAGACCATTTCAAAAATTTGACAATTTTTACAGTATATGGGCAATATATATTTGAAACCATTCTCATCGCAAGAAACCAGGAGATGGACACAAATTTAGTTCAATCAACCCACCAGTATGACTTAAGAAAAAGAAATGAAACTATTCAACCTCATAAATTAAAATTTTTTGAAAAAAACCCTCATATGCAGGTAAAAACTTTCTCAGGTGTGTGCCCGAAAACATTAAATAAGAACAGAATTTGTCAAAATTTAAAAAAATGTTAAAAGATTATATAATAAACTTGGCCGTTTATTCATTGGATGAGTTTTCCACCTCCTATAAGAGGGGAGGCAAACAAGCAGGAAGTTATAGATGCAATTTTAATTTATAAGTTTTTTTTGTTTAAGTTTTAACTATAATACATTTATTACACTATTCACTGTACCACCCATGTACATGAAATATGAATAAAGAAGTTTGACTATGACTATGACTATGACTAAACGGTATCAGTGGACTGACAAATACTTTCTCCCGTAAGTCAGTTTAAACGACTATCTTTAATGAAACCATCACAACATTTATCATTTTTCTAACATGTTTTAACATTTATCTAAATTTAATTTGATAATTTTAATTTGAATATTCTTTTGTTTCAAACCGAATTATCCAATTTCTGAAGTGACAAGAGAAACAAATTTAAATTAATTGTTTGACTTTTATGGCGGGATACCCCCTATCCTGTAATTTCAAGCTTTTTTGTGTGGGTTAAATTGGGTGATGTCACCTTATGCTGCATACCAATTTTCATGGAAAGTGGTTGAGAAATAAGCAAGAAATTTATTTTTATATATTTCCAGAAGAATAACATTGGACGCTCCCAGACAATGTACTGATTTTATCAAGGACATTAAATTTAACTTTTCCATGGAACCGTTAGTCATGGACTAATGATTAAATTAAAAACACTAATTTGTTTAGTTTTTTAAGCTGGATTCAATAGCGGTAGTCCAATTATACTTTACGTGCGTCAGACAACGTAATGCGTTTATCATGGACAGTAAATTTAACTTTTCTCTGGAACCGTTAGTCGTAGACAAATAATTCAAAATACTAATTTGTTTAGTTTTTTAAGCTGGTTTCAATAGTACCAGTCAAGTGACACTTTAATTTTATTGTTTTCGCCGAAAATTTAAAAATTAGTTTTTTTACATTTAAAAGCCCATAATTTTTGAACCGTCATTTTTACAGACATGCAGGTGGTGTCAAATTATTTAGTATACTCTGTGCTTTATAAACTATCAAATTTTAATCAAAATCGTTAAGAGCCGTTTTTGAGAAATTTGGATTTTTCACGTTTTTTAAGGGTTTTTAGGGGTGAACTACCCTTAAAAATCAAAAATTCCAAAAAATGAAAATACCCCGTCGCAGCAGACCTGCGTACTCAGCGAATTTCCAAATCAATAATATAAAAATAATATATGACAAGTTTAAAAAAAATCTGTCCATAAACATGAAAATTATTTCCCTATTCTCCATAAGATTAACATGGCAAAGAGTGTGCAGGTTTGCTGCTGTGAGGAACACTGAAATTAGACATTTCTACCATAAATAATTTTTATCTTAACATTTATACCAACTTTCATCAACATCTGTCCATAAATAAAGGAGTTTGCCTATTCCCTATATGATTAATATGGGAAAAGAGTATGCAGGTTTGCTGCCATGATAAACACATAAACTATGATTTTTAAGCATAAATGGATAGATCTCAACCACATGAAGCTAAATATCAAGTTTTATCCAAAAATATTCATTAATATGGGAAATATTAATTTTTCCCTATCCTCCATAAGATTAACGTTGGAGCCCCACAATACAACGTACTGTGTTTAGATTTTTTAATATCTCGGTAACCGTTGGAGATAGAGAAAAACTTTAAGGAACTTAATTGTGTAGTTTTTTAAGCTGATTCTAATGGTGAAATATAAAATTAGAAATTTTCAAAAATTACATGTGAAAAACGCAAAAAAAACCCATTTTGGGGTACAAAACCCCCCCCAAACTACCCGTTCCCATTGACCGATATGTCTGGTTTACGAACTCGTCCGAGCACTTGTAGGAATACACGTCTCTACCAAATTTGGTCTTGATTGGACCATTTTTACGAGAGTTATCGTGTTCACAGACACATATATATATATATATATATACATATATACATATATATATATATAAATTTTAACGACTATTGTTTTTGGACTCTGGGCACCTAAAGAAGAAAAAATAACATGGTCCCGGGCTTAAGTCTCACCATGAGACCTACGGTGATAGCTTCTTCCCTATGGGAAATTCGCTAAAAACGCCTGGAGATACGGTGAATATACACATACATACCAAATTTCATCTAAATCTACCACCGATTTAGATCAAATTTGGTATGTATGTGTATATTCACCGCATCTCCAGGCGTTTTTTTCATTTTTTTTGAATTTTTGATTTTTAAGGGTAGTTCCAACGGGGTAGGCTGTGGGTCTGTACACATCCAGACACACACACACACACACACACACAGACACACGGACGGACAGACATCACGTCGAAAACCACTTTTTTGGATCAGGGGACCTCAAAATGAATATATCCACTCTCAACTCAAATTCGAAAATTTTACGAAAACGATACTTTCTCCATATACTATGTATAAGGGGAGAAAGTAAAAAGGGGGTCATAATATCTAAGCTTCTGCACATCCCCACACACACATATACAGACACACGGACAGACATCACTCTAAAACCACTTTTTTTTATTGAGGGGGCACTATAATGGATATCCACCAGAAACTCAAATTCAAAAATGCTGACGAAAACAATACTTTCTCCTTATACTATCGAGATAGTAACAACAAGGGAATCCAGAGACAGTTATGATTGTGAAAACTCTGGTGAAGAAATTTTTATAGTAGATATACCAAGTTTATATGACCAAGTCAATATGACCAGTTTAATTAACTTTAAGAAAGTCAACAACAGAAAACCAATCCAGGTCATGTTAGCAACAAACCGTTTTAACCCAAAAACCTATTAGGTCCACTAAACATTTGGATAATGTTATTTATTAATTTCATAAAGATCGTCGACTGTCCCCCCCCTCATATATCCTGTCTAATTGTTTTCTCTAATTGGGCTCCACCTCCTTGAGCGATCTCCGAACTACAGTGTCTCTACTGTGATGTGATTGCACCACAGTGTCTGCATAAACTATTAAAAATAATTATGTACTAGGGGTTCCAAGTGTAAATTGCACTTTTTAAATTTATTTTCATTTCATAAGCTGGTTCATGTTTACAGTCGCAGTGATCTATTTTTGTTTTTGTTAATAATCTGACTAAAATTGTATCCTGTTTGCCCACCCCTGGGGCCAGCCCTTGTTTACACATACCACTGACTAAACTCACTTCTAGAAGTCAATCTTGTAACAGTTTTGTCTGGTTATTTTAATATCAATAACAGTTTTAAAATATAGCCTGTTTTGAAATTTGAAAATGATAATACTTACTCAAACATATTAACCCCACCACCTTTACTGCCTCTGTTCTGCCATTCATTGATCTTCCTGAATAAAATACAGGATTTCCGGACTGCCTCTTGATATTTTTCTTTATGACTTAAATATTCAGTAGGAACTCTGTCCTTCAGATCTGGGTCATTCAGAAAGAACTCCTCTAAAAATAACCAAAGCATCTTAATCTCAACAATTACATAAAAAAATGTATAAATCTAGGTCTAATTAAGTAGGCCTAAACTTAAACCGGAGAAAGTTTAGGGCCTACCTTTGTGGAAAAACTCCCTCTAGCTTCAGACTTACAGTTTTTTATTTATGATTTACCTTTACCCATTCAGGTCCGAGTATTTTTAAATCTAATGTTTCGAGAAAACAACCAGCTCTGTTCGACAACTAACCCTATAAACTGTGCACCCTATAATCTAAATCTAATCTTGGAACTATCTCACAGAGTTCATTATTTGGCACTATATTAGGCTTAATTGGGATTACAGTGGATACCTTTTTCCTTTTGTGGTTAGTGGTTATAAGGGGGGAGACACGGGTTTTATTTTTTATTTTTTTCCAAATTTAATTTGTAAAACATTACACACTAAGGGCCGGTTCACGAGCTCGGGGTTATCTTAAGTCCGAGCGCAAAATCCAGTTATAACTGGTTTTTAGCCCCGGCTAAAAAATCGGGTTCACGAGCTCGGGGTTGGCTACGCCCGATCGCAAACGGTTAGACTCGAGGCAATTATGGCAGGGATAAACCCGGGCTTAAAAAGTTCGGTTCACGGTCCAATTATAGATAACCCCGGACTAAAAAAGATAAACTGTCGGGTTCACAAGTCAAGTTCTAGCGCAAAGAGCTTGGTCTCTAGCAGGGATAAACCCGGGCTTAAAAAGTTCGGTTCACGGTCCAATTATAGATAACCCCGGACTAAAAAAGATAAACTGTCGGGTTCACAAGTCAAGTTCTAGCGCAAAGAGCTTGGTCTCGGCTGAAAAGAACAATGGTTTTAGACTCGGACTTAACCCCAGGGGGGGCCAGGGTTAACGGGACATCATGTCGGGATTATCTCATTTGCTCGTTTAATGTTTTTTAAAAATTAAAAATAATGTTAAATTCGAAATCCTCATTAAATTTTGAACAATTTTACTACCCTTAAAATTTTTTTTATTTTATTTGATTTTTTCATTACCGATTGTTAAAAAATTGCTAAACATAGGTAAATTTAAATAATAATTAACTAGTACAGTATACTTTAAAATAACAAGGTAAATTAATACTTTTACTCATAGTTTAAACAGATACCTAAGAAAAACTCAACCAGGAATCCAAAGCATCGTAAGTTTGTGCAGAAAAGAATGGGAGAAAAACGACAAATATTAAATCTGAAATAGTACGATGGCAATAAGGGCAGGCTATCTGCTGTTAAATATTTCTATTTACTTCCCTGGGGGAAATAGGTTAGATCATGGATACGTCTAAAGGGAATGTTTTAAAAGTTATTGGCTGTTAAATGTAAAAAAAATCAAATTTTTAAATTTTCAGAAATAAACAATAAAAGTAAAGTATAACTTGACTGGCACCATTGAAACCAGCTTAAAAAACTAAACTAATTAGTATTTTGAATTATTTGTCTACGACTAACGGTTCCAGAGAAAAGTTAAATTTACTGTCCATGATAAACGCATTACGGTGTCTGACGTACGGTGTCCCAATGTTATTCTTATGGAGGAAATTAAGAAAATCAATATCTTCTTTATTTTCCAACCGTTTTCCATGAAACTTGGTATGAAGCGTTAGGTCAAATCACCCAACAAAATCAACTCAAAAAAAGCTTGGTATTTCCTGGGGAGGAAGGGGGGGTTTGCCCGATACAATTCAAACAATTAATTTAACTTTGTCTCTCTTGTTTTATTTTCAGAAATGGGATGATTATTTTTGAAACAATAAATTATTAAATGATAAACTTTGAAGAACATGATAGTTTTATTACAGGATTTCTTTTTTAAATTTAGGCTTACTTAATGGAGAAAGTGTGTGTCAGTCCACTGATACCGTTTATTTTATACTAAAAATCCAATGAATTCAATAACTGCCCTGGTAGTTTCTATGGAAACATGTTACATATTTTTCATCTTAAAAATCACTAACACCCCCCCCCCAGAGCTAAGACATATCCATGTCAAAAATTTATTCAAACGAAAAAGCATACATATATGATTACTTATTTTATAATATAATTTTGTTTGTCTATAAATAAATTACATTAATATTATATTACACATATGTGTGGGTTTACGCTTTTATTAATTAAAAACCCCACCCTGCAATGCCATCCCATTGTTTTGGTTTTGGGACATTTCGCGAAAGAAAAGAGTAGCCAGGAATATATAGGCATGTGGCCCTTGCCAACCTTACCAGCGAAAATTCCCTGCCATTCCCCGCTGTTAACCCAGGACTAGCGTTGGTCTCGGCTAAGCTTGCTCTCGACCAAAAGCATTTTAATCTCTGTCTCGTGAACCCGTTTTTTAGTCCTGGACTAAATTTGGCCGAGACCAACGATAACCCCGGACTACGAAACCCCGACCTCGTGAACCGACCCTAACTGTATGCACACTGGTGCATTTAGGGTTAATGAGTAATATGAGACAAGTTTTTAAAGTAAGCACTGTTTAAAAATTATACCTTTGTAGCTGTAATAGTCTTTATTCTGTGCATGAGTATGAGTGGTTGCATCTTTTGGTAAGCCTGAGCCGCAACAAAAGTCATAATTGCTGAAATTAGTGGTGTTATTTCAATAGTACTTTCTACAAAAATGTGTCTCATATTTATATTTCATTTGCATACTAATTTATTTAATTTTTAATTAATAAATGTTTTAATTAAAATTAGGAACAGTAGGCCTACTACAAGATTTTGAATGAAATCAAATGGTAACTCAATGGTACAAAAAAGAAAATAACTTACCTAATTCTTTTCTTTCTTTAGTTTTCTCAGGGCCACCATCTAAAAAGTTAGTCAACTCTGTGACATCAAATGTACACTTTCCTCTTTCTTGTTGAATATCTTCATTGTATTCAATTGGTGGCATTTTTTACAATGGAACTTTGGAAAATTGTTGTGTAATTCTGCTTAAGGAAAGTAAACATGTACAAATAATGAACATCTAGGAAACACCTAATTATAAGGGTATAATTATAATTATAAGGGTATACCTAATGTTAAGGGTCACACACACAGTACAGGCTTATCCAAGTTTTCCCAAAACTGTATGGGAATCAACCTTATACTAGGAAAATGCCCTTTTAGTGACATTTTTGTTAGACTGGGCCTAGTATATAATGGCCAGGCTTCCATACCTAACTGTGTATGTTGCCACTTCAGTTAAAAGTATTTAGTATATCAAATTCAGTTAAAAGTATTTAGTATATCAAATTCAGTTAAAAGTATTTAGTATATCAAATCATAGTAAGTTATTTTTTATTGTGTACTTATTTACTTGGACACTCCCTTCTGGTACTGTAAGTTATACCTATTAGTTTCTTTTTCTCTGACAGGAGTGATATTTTGAAATTTTATAGCACAATTTGTCCTAAGGTAAAAATCTTCAGGAGGAAATCTTATATCCTATTCAAATAAAAATTATATCTACAATAGACTTGAATCAGTAGTGGGTTCTCTTGGGTGATACATAAAGAGGCAAATTCTATGAATTTTCTTTATATATAACTGTATGATTATTAATAATGAACAAGTTGAGTATAATAAACTATAAAATGAAAAAAACTTCTCTTACCTGATCAGGTCGTTTAAAAATGACTTAGGACAAGTTATAATATAGACCCAAAACTAGGCAAAGGATATTTTGCAACCACAGCTAAGTAATGAGTAATCCAGACGGTCTTATTGGCAATTATTTCAAAATGAGCCAGAATAACTGCTTGCTACAAAGACATAGGTGGTTGTTTTGTTGTTGTTCACAACCTCGATTTGGTTCCAAAGTCCAAACTACTTGTTGTGTAAGTGATTATGACAAGACAGATGACATTTTTTACCTTTGGTTTTGACTTGTCAAACGTCAGGTGATATTGTAAGAAAAACAAAACTGAGGGAGGTAAAATTCACAGACCAACAACGAATTGTCTAGGTGCTATTGCTCTAATACTATACCAAATTATGCATAATGTATTTATACTGGCTATATACGACTGGGAAAACTTTCATGCAACCTTTTAATTTCACTTTGCCAAACTATTTTTAGCTTCAGGAAAATGGTATGAATATCATAGACTGACTATTAAAAACCGGTACTGTACCTTATATAAAAAAAAGTACGGTATACTATATATAGGTATTATAAGTAATAAGCTTCGCTGTGATAGTAAACTTATAGATTTTGATTTATTTAAGAAAAGATCCTATGACTGGCTGTGCCTAAATCCTTTGTATATTTTAAAGGATTTCTTTGAATATGAAACAGTACATTTTTTTATGTATTTTGTAAAGGATTTTTGACCATGTCTATTCCATGTAGTAGTGATTAATAGCAATAAAGAAGAAAATACCCCCGTCGCAGCAGATCTGCGTACTCAGCGAATTTCCAAATCAATAATAATAATAAAATATGACAAGATTTATAAAAATCTGTTCATAAACATGAGAATTATTTGCCTATTCTCCATAAGATTAACATGGGAAAGAGTGTGCAGATTAGCAGCTGTGAGGAACACTGAAAGTAGTAATTTATGCCATAAATAATTTTTATTTTAACCAATTATACCAAGTTTCATCAACATCTGTCCATAAATAAAGGAGTTTGCCTATTCCCTATATGATTAATATGGGAAAAGAGTATGCAGGTTTGCTGCCATGATAAACACATAAACTATGATTTTTAAGCATAAAAGGATAGATCTCAACCACATGAAGCTAAATATCACGTTTCATAAAAAAATATTGATTAATATGGGAAATATTAATTTTTCCCTATCCTCCATAAGATTAACATTGGAGCCACACAATACAACGTACTGTGTTTAGATTTTTTAATATCTCGGTAACCGTTGGAGATAGAGAAAAACTTTAAGGAACTTCAAAGGAAACTTAAAAGGAAGAAATTTTTAAAAATTACATGTGAAAAACGCAAAAAAAACCATCTTGGGGTACAAAACCCCCCCAAACTACCCGTTCCCATTGACCGATATGTCTGGTTTACGAACTCGTCCGAGCATTTGACGGACATTTAATACACGTCTCTACCAAATTTGGTCTCGATCGGACCATTTTTACGAGAGTTATCGTGCTAACAGACACACACACACACACACACACACACACACACATATATATATATATATGTATATAAATTTTAACGACTATTGTTCTTGGACTCTGGGCACCTAAAGACGAAAAAATAACATGGTCCCGGGCTTAAGTCTTACCAAGAGACCTACGGTAATAGCTTCTTCCCTATGGGAAATTCGCTAAAAGTGTCTTTGTTTCATTTCATGTGTGGCACTGAAACAACACGACGACGTGGCGAAGAGAGGCGTAAAGTAAAGGGTTTTAGACGATTTTTTTCTTTGTCTGTGCCCGTTATTCTTATTGCCATAAAGTTTGTATGATGTATTATATATTTTCCATTTAATATTATTATATCTGATTTATATAAACCAATTATCCGAATTCTCGATTAACTAAATCGACTTCAGTCCCAATTAATTCGAATAATTTGTAGTTAATTCGAGTTTAATCTATATTTTACATTTGAGCATTTCTGCTGCTTGTGTCTTGAGGCAAAAAAATCCATACTCAAGGTTATAGAGTTACCAGAGAAGAATGAAGGTACCCTAAATTAACCACATTACGAATCAATTTTATTTTCCAGTTCATGGTGACATGTTAGTTTTTTTTTTATATAATATAAGATCAATTAGACCTATATTTATTAATAAATGGGTTATCGATGCAATAAATTTATTGCATCGATTAAAAATAACACTCAAACCATGATGAAAACAAATCCTTTTTTCCGTCCAGTTGGTGGCCTGATTGGATATGCTTGACTGGTTCAATGTTCATAACTTTAGACCTTAAGGGAATTTACGCATTTTTCGACAGTAAATAATAATTATGCCTTTATTAGAAGAAACTTATTATAAAACACGTTATCCACTCAACGTATTTTTAAATTCAATAAATTAACTGGAATAATAATTTACAAAATCTCCAAATATATAGTCTAGGATCCAACTATAACATTCTTTCAATAATCGATACGGTATTCTTTATTAATTTATAAGACAACAGCATAACCCGATGAGTATTAAAAGGTATAATGTTTTTTAACGTGAAATTTATTTTCTAAAATATAAAAACAAAAAGTAAATATGTAACATCAATCATAATTCGTAGGATACAAAATATGAAGGGAGAATAGATCATTTTTAAGTAGGTATTTTAGTTAAGTTTTAGTTTCTAGGCTGGTTATTCTCGCTTAATACTTTCACATGTATAAAATGTTCAAATAATACTGAAATAAACCCGTAAACTCTTACGTGATCACATGAAATTTGGGGATTTGCCACTAAAAGCTTTAATTTTTGCCTATAATAATTTTAAGCTATTTTCATAAAATGAATAATAATTTAGGCGCAAATTTTCATCGTTTTGATGAAGTTGATTATTGATAATTTTACGTACGACAATTTTCTCCGGAGTACGACAATTTATTACCGGTGCACGACATTTGCGTCGGCCAACCTGGAAACACTGCACTACGCGCAAGAGCGAGATCGACTTCGACTAGGCGGCGAGCGCGCAGTCGTCAGTCGTCCCGAGTCCGTGGTCGTGTAAGAGTAGGCCGTCAGTTGGCTTTTAGAACTATGGATGGTTTACAACTTATGAGTGAAAAGTGTTGATTTTACAGTTTCGCTCTGTTG
The DNA here is from genome assembly GCA_023375725.1 of Nephotettix cincticeps. Lineage (NCBI taxonomy): Eukaryota > Metazoa > Arthropoda > Insecta > Hemiptera > Cicadellidae > Nephotettix > Nephotettix cincticeps. Next base: position 75,851,702 of record CM041790.1, read on the forward strand.
TCAAGTTATCGGTTAGTCAAGTCGGTAGGGCGCGAGTTCCGTAACTGTGAATTAGTGAGTGAAGTGCACTGGATTTTACTGTGTTGACTACGACATATATAGCTTGGATTTTCTGCTTTTCAAAGGTAGTATTTTTATGTTTCATCCATTTTTGTCAAATTTCTACCTTTACCGACATACCCGATGAGGCAAGTGGACCAGAACTGACCGGCACTCTCTGCAGGGCTGCAGAGAGGTTATCCTATATTGATTGGGTACGGACAATACGCCCTCAAAGATTAAGCCTGGAGCCTCGGATAACTGCATCCCCTCTATGGATTGAAACATCGTACTTAAAGAAAAGAAACGCCGAATTTTGTTAACTTAGAACAAAAATAATTACCTCGCGTTTCTGGTTTTGCAGCTCTTTTGAATGATTTTCTGGACGATGATTAACAAATTAGTATATGTTTCTGTATCACCGAACGCCCTCGTTTTAAGGCCTGCATACCCAACGAATTCTCACCTCTTAATAATTATTTTCAATTTTCACACTTAACAAGATGGGTTATGAGGAAAGTATTTCTCAGGCTCTGGAAAGAGGATTTATCTTTGTTGAAACGAGGATTATTTATGTGAGTTGTTTTACCTTCTGTTTCCGAAGTAAACAAACCAAAAATTGGATAGCCCGGTTAGCACTTCTATTAAATGTCATATGTAAAGGCTTGACAGTTAAAAGATTTATCATAAAAACTAATATCTGTGTCACATATCTTTTTTTTTTTAGATAAAATCCATTTTTTTTCTTTTTGAGTACACAAATGCGGCTCTATGTATCACAAATGGAATAGCTGAAGTAGTGGTAGGCGAACAGGATTCCCTTTCCTTTTCAACTAAACATCACATTTTTAATTATCACTCCAAATATATGATCGTCAGTAGCTAACTATATAATCTTGGGCAACATTTTTCTATATCAACTAGAACGTAATATGTTTGACTATGGATTTAAATCCATGGCCAGAGAATCTATTAATCAATACAATGGAATATACAATCCATTGATTACAACACCATGCTAGTCTTTTCCCAATTATGATCTATGAGAGACCTTTAGAACGTGCAGTGCAGTAGTAATTCACGTTTACTACAATTAAAATTGTACGGTACTTGTTGAGTGAGACATATAATTTTAATAATTTAAAACTTCAAGTGAAACCTGGAATCGAGACGATTGTTTGACACCATACAGTTTAAAATCTAGAAAAGAACAGAATTAGGCCTGTTGGCAATACACGTCTACAATTAAATTTAATTATTATATTAAATTATTATTAAATTATTTAAATTTATAAATAATTCATCTGATACCTTCAGGATAAGTTTACACGGTAACAGGACAGGTTTTTTGCTATGGGTTATTTTTTGGTTTGTATATTTTTGTTGGGAGGATTATGGTTAAATGTTTTAGGGAAATTAGGTTTTTACTGTCCAAATTTGGGTAAAAATCATAAAACCTTTATAAAAACCCCTCAATGGAGAGCGGTAAGACATATACAGAAATGGCCATTGATTCATATATTCAGTAGTTTTATCTATACCTTCATTTTAAGAACAGTGGCTGTAATTATTAAAAATATATATGATTTTAAATGCAATTATTTCGTACGTTTTTAAAGTTAGTAAATTGTTTAAGTTATCAATACATTTTCCTTGCATTATGTTACTTTTCAACCTGAACTAAGAAAGAAATGTTCCGTTTCCGTTATACAGAAGTTGAACATCCGCAATCATTCGGAATCGGTGTTCCGTTTTCTGTTAATTACGTTTTGTAGTCAAGGTCAAAATAGCCAGTTTCAACCATTAATGAATTGAATCAGTAGATGTTCTGGCCGGTTAGGCAACTTAGAGGTTAAATGTTACAAGAATCATTATTATAATGTTGTGTAGCTCTCATTATCAGTATCTGTCTCACTATCCCAATAAAACGCTGATATTTGGAATTTTTGCGAGTTTTGTTTTATTCGAGGTAATGTTTTGGTTACGAACATATGTTGACATTTAATTTACGGAATTTTATTAGTTGGCTGGTTAGTACTAGTGATACTTATACATTTACATTTTCCTATCAATGTGTGAAAGAAGGATATCTAATGTTCCTGGGAATTAGTGGAGGGATGGGAAGGAATCTTCTTTGCCAGGGACCCATCTGGCTGACCTAACTCCCGAGAAGTGGGGAGGGGGCCGCAAATGAAGAAACCCAGGAATGGATAGCTAAAATGTGCACAAGTTGTGTGTATCAGATTTTTTCTAACTAATCGTGATTCAGAATATCTAGATCAATCTTTTTACAACCACGTTATTTACTTACTTGAATACTTGGTTTCTTCTTTCTTGACCGGCATAACCGGATAGAATGCGTCATATAATGTGCGTTGGAATAGGTAGTCCAAAACTGATGACGTTCGAGCAAGATCACGCTGTCTGTGAACGTGAGAGGGAGCCGTGATGCGACGTGACAGCATGACACGCGTGTTCTCCCCTCCCCGAGGGGTGATCTCGGGTCTCAACTCTCTTCCTCTCCCCGAGGCGACTGCAACAATCACTTGCACGATTCTATTGTGTGTCCGATTTCGGAGAATGAAATGTTTCAGGATAGGTGCTTTTATTTACGGAAAACTGATAATTACATTTAATAATCCCCCCACATTAAATAAGATAAATGTTCCATTAAGCTTCGTCAGTTAAATTAAAACTAAAACAGTAAATCTAACACATAATATGAATAGTTTAATTTAGCACAGACCTATGCAACTTCATGAAATCAAATCAGACATATCGCTAAATAATAAATCAGCTAAACCTGGTGTACAATCAGAATATACAGCTAAATAAAAATAAAATAAATCTAACAAAGTAACAATCAACTAGAACAGACAGACGTGTTATAAGTAATAATTTGATTAAGTTAGTATAAAAAATTGCAAAAAGACGCTATTGTATTGCTAATTTACTGTCTTACATTAAAAATCTATTAATTACAAATTTTATTCACGTCCTAATATAAAAGGATAGGAAACGAGAGGAAAGTAAATGAGTAGTAATTGCCTACTTCATGCATGAGCATTCTAATTTTAATTTAGGTTTGCTTTAGCGAATTTCCCATAGGAAAGAAGCAATTACCGTAGGTCTCATGGCAAGACTTTCTTACGTCTTTCTTAGCTGCCCAGAGGCCAAAAACAATAGTCGTTAAAATTTAAATACGGTACACAGGGTGTTTCTCAGCAACCCTGACAAACTCCGGGAATATATTCCTTGGGTTAAAACAAGGAAAGAATGTTACGTAAACATAGGCCCTAAACCCATTCGTTTCATAGTTATGGTTAAAAATGTGATTTTTAGTTTTTTTTGTGTATCTAGTGTACCTACATTTTTACTTCTGCAATGCAAAATTGATCAAGTATTTTGACAAAACTACCATAGATGGATAGAATATTAAATTTAAATGAGATTTCATTGCTTTTTCGTACAAAAAAATCGAATATGGCTGAGAAAAATATGTTTAAAACAAAGTTTTTCCTAAAAAAGAAAACAGGGTTCAAAACAAATTGCTATAACTTTTGATTACCTTTTCTAATACAACCAATCAAGCATTTGGGTTGCCACTTTATCAAAAGTTGCAAAATTTAATGGAAAACAATAAAATATCAACTTTTGTATATCTTTTCAGGTGATTATATTATGTATTAAAAAAATAAACTTAATACTTTAAAAATAAGTTTCTGTAAACACGTAAAGAAAATATTTTGTTCCACCAGAGATAAAATATTATTGGGACAATTCCAAAGATATTTACGTTAGAAAAGTGTCGTGCTATGCAATTTGCATTGGTTTTATATGGATATATCTTAGCTCTAGAGGGAGGGGGTGTTAGCAATTTGTAAGATGAAAAATTTGAAACATAAGAACATCTGTTTAGTTCGATGAACTGAAACCATTCCCTTTAGACATATCCATGATCTAACCTATTTCCCACTGGGAAGTAAATACTGTACAAACATGTTTAATACTGGTTGTATCGAGTTTACATTGGACTTGATATGGAGTGGTGGCATTTTTAGATTTAGTCCCTTAAGAAAAATGTTTGGTGACAACATTACACCCATCACGAAATGCGTAAAAAGATGGGTTATGTGTAAAATTGAAGTTTAGTGATTATCTGGAGGGATAAATTATTAATAAGTGTGCTGTATTGTTGTCATAAAACAAGATAATTACATGGCTATTATTATGGTATAATAACTTCTTACTTACTTTCCTGTGGGTGTAATAATTACCACTCAATTATCTTTACACGTTTGCTACACAATTGTTTAATATTGTAAATGGCAATAAAAGGATTATTATTATTACTACATAGTATATATTCTAGTGCTACTGAAATCAGGTTTTGTCTATTAGGAAAATAACAATTAGTTTCCGTTATTAACAATAATTAACAATAACAATAATAATTATTATGTTCATGCCTATGATTGTCTAATGCTTGTTCCTGCTGTTCCCGCTATTGTTCTAACGATAGGTGATGTTCGTCATGCACCACTTCCACACTGACGTTCTCTACCATCTTCAATCAACAACTGTCAAACGGTTTTAAACAGACGTTTTGATTATTTGTCATGTTTACATATTTTTTATTCTCCATAAGCTTAATAGTTTTCAAACAGAATTATTTACAAAAACCATATAATTTGAAAATAAAATGAATAATTCATTTGGAATACAGTAGTTGTATATTGTTCTTCATTTGAAAATATTCAAGTGAAAACAGCGTTCTTATGGTACTGTACTAGAATCCTATATGGCGATGTTCTGAAAATATTTAATGCAGTTTTGACGATGTAGTTTCTGTAACAAGTAGAGAGTAACAATTTTTCATTTCTAACGAGCCCAGCTGTACCGGCAGACCACCACTTGTGAGTTGTAACGGGTCTCTACAACTCCCAATCACGATCGCACAATCAGATCGACATATCACATAACATTGCGGAACACAAGACAGGTCGTCGCAGGCCGGCCAACCTTCGCGGCCGAGAATTCCCTACGGTGAAAGTGTGAGGGATATTTTATTGAAGATACCGATACTTAGTATTGGGTATGAATTCTGTAAATCATCTTCTGTAAAATGATTTTCGCTGAACACATTCGAGTAAGAGGCTTTTAAAAGTAAAGGCCGAGTTCGTGCTCTAGAAGTTTGTTAATAAATGAAAGCGTGAGTTTATTTTTTGAGTTCGCGGCGTTCCTGAGGTTTAGTAAACAACTTTGATGCCTGTTCACATCGGAATGCGGTGTTTACTCGTATTGTATACAGCCAAGGATAATTAATTGACACTTGAGCTGAGATAACAGAACTATGCTGACTATATTTGGTTGAGTTGACAATTTTGTTCGGACATTAGAAAGTCTTGGCATAAATTAAAGGACCAATTTACATTACTTGCTTTTATATTGACGTGGAAATGTCTTCGCTCTGAGGAAGAGGTATTGGCAATCCCTCAGACCAAAATTTGATACGGAAGTGACATTATAAGGACTGCTGTTTAGAGGATCTGAAAATATTTCGATACATCCGTGATCTGAGCTACTTCCCGAAGGGAAGTAAATACATTTTTTCTAGAAACTTACTGAAGATGAAACCTCAGCAGCAAGAGAGATCGACTGGATAAATAATACAGATGTATCAAAGGCAGTTATGGACGGTTATGTGGCCTGTTAATAGACTCAAACGCCATTCCTAATTGGGCTATTAGTGACTGTAAGTACCTACAGGACAACAAGTTTACATTAGGTATCAAACACTAGGGTTTGGACCGTACCTTATGAAAACGTTTAAAATGCCTGGCGTTTAAGAATTACTAAACGTACAATAATGGATTTGCAACTGTATAACCCAAACAAGGGGGTTATGACAACTGAGTGAGATTGTATGAGTGAGTATCTAGAGTTATGTAGAAGAACGAAGTGATGTGTCTAGGTAGCAAGGTGAGTTTTTAAGTAACTAGAGTTATATAGAAGATATAGGCGTCCATATTTGGTTAGAAATATGGATGATGAAGAGCCAGTTGAATAAGGGTATTTTTATAGGAATGAAGAACAGCCGATGATGTTACCATGTTACGTAGATGCTGACAAAGAGCTACAGAGACTGTGTTGTGCAGTAGTGTTGTAGACCAGTAGCAGGTGAATGAGACCAAGGAGACGAGAGGGAGGCTGTATGACGGTAACAAAATAGCGGAGAGAGTCGGAGTTATACGGTCAAGGTTTGCGGCTGAAAATGGGTTAATGGCAAATGGCACCGCATAGGCGAAAATGAAACTAGATAACCCGGTGACGAGCGAGAGTGACGAAGGCGATTCTCCCGGCAAACTGCGGGCTTTACGTCAGCACGACCCCCTGTGATATGCTTTTAAATGAGGTTTGAAAGATGGCTACGAAATGTTTGAATATGAGTTATAGTTGATTCAGGTATTCCTTATTAGGCATAACTAGATTATCTTAAAAGTAATCTATAAATTCAGTGGTTATAGTGCACGCTTGATATAAGGTTGTCAGTCTATTTTTGTGCAACATTTTAACTGTGACGTTTTGATACTGGTCCTATGTGCCTTTGTTTTGTGTTTGGGCTGTGGCAACCCTGGTGAAGCTGTTTTTTCAAAAACCAAGCTATTTGCCATCAAATATATTACACTAGCCCTTATTATATTCGATGAGATAATTGAAATGGCAACCATACTACAATGTAGCTATTTTAAGCCAAGTATGAATGAGGATTGAGTGTAGGATGATTGTGGCGCGATCTTGTAGTATTGTTACTGACTAAGTCTGACATGTTCCTTAGAAAGGACTGTTAATTAATAGCCCAACAACCGATGGCAACTAATGGACCTGCAGTTTAACGTGGAATCCGAACCACGGTCTCTGAATTACGAATTGGTCTAATTATGAGGATAGGCTTTGCGGAATAACGTAGTATTCAATAGTGTGGACGTTAATCCACACAAGAGAACACCACATCCACCGACCATCTCTCACAACTATCCACAATTCGTGAATATTCATTTTCACCTTACCAAACCTACCAGAGTGGCTGGTTGTCATAGGTCTACATGGAAAAAAATTATATCCTTATACAAAAATAAATCCTCAACATACTTCTAATGTCTTTTGTCGTCATTTTACTAATCGAAGTTTACAACCGGAATTGTAGTACTGTATAACTTGAATCGGAATTGTTCGAATTTTATGAAAAAAAGTATCTACCTTTGTCTCGTAACGGTTTAAGTCACTTTTTGGAATTGCCTACAGTTTTGTACTAAATATGTTGAGACAATAGTTTCATAAAACTCAAATTATATTACTCAACTCACACCACGTATAACTGTATAGACATTTTATTTAACCTACATGCGACTATTAAGTAAATATAAGATGAAGGCCTACTCCACCAAGGCAATATTCCAATGTAATTTCATTGTCACGTGACCTGATGTATACACGTGCGAGCGTGACTGGGAGAGGCTACGTGTACGTGACCGGCCTAGCCTCTCGCACGGACCAAGTATATCGCTGATTATGTCACAGTGAATAATGCCAAATGTCTGTAACATTTAAAGGAAAATTCCTGTTACCGGCGCCTTAATATTGCATTATTATTTCCGATAAAAATCGTTATCAGCATTTCCACTACATTTGTTCACATTACATTTTCATGTGTACGTCGTGAAGGTTACTTATACTGTCTCCCAGTAAAACAATAATTTAGCTCATAACAATAAAATCTGTTTACCTTGCTAACTGTTACTTAATAACATCGTTATCAGGGAATGTAAACCAAATTGGTTCACGTTCAATTGGTTATTTAGTAACAGTTAGCAAGGTAAATCGATTTTATTGTTATGAGCTGAATTATTGTTTTACTCTAAAGACTGTCAGTTCGTTTTTAAATAAAAAAATAACTGTGATGCCACCCTAAATTTCATCTTCATTCCATTGTCATCTTTGCAAGCTTATTACATAATAGTCTTGTACCCACAGAAATATATCCCTGATATGTTTCCTATGGAGTGTATTAACTCTGGTTAATTATAACATTGGTTCATAATTTAGTCCTATAATTAGGCCACGAATTTTTTATTTTTTCGGAATTTTAAATGAAACAAACTATTATTTATTATTTATTTATTAATGAAACAAAAACAATTATTTTTATTAAGATAATGCATTTTAACGGGAAAACCATAGCCGGTGTCAATTATGTAATTTTATTTTCAATTTAAAACTAATACGTCTATGATTAACAATATGTTCACTTTTAATATGTTAAAATTAGTTCCCTACTAGGACGTATAGACATTTTATTTAACCTACATGCGACTATTAAGTAAATATAAGATGAAGGCCTACTCCACCAAGGCAATATTCCAATGTAATTTCATTGTCACGTGACCTGATGTATACACGTGCGAGCGTGACTGGGAGAGGCTACGTGTACGTGACCGGCCTAGCCTCTCGCACGGACCAAGTATATCGCTGATTATGTCACAGTGAATAATGCCAAATGTCTGTAACATTTAAAGGAAAATTCCTGTTACCGGCGCCTTAATATTGCATTATTATTTCCGATAAAAATCGTTATCAGCATTTCCACTACATTTGTTCACATTACATTTTCATGTGTACGTCGTGAAGGTTACTTATACTGTCTCCCAGTAAAACAATAATTTAGCTCATAACAATAAAATCTGTTTACCTTGCTAACTGTTACTTAATAACATCGTTATCAGGGAATGTAAACCAAATTGGTTCACGTTCAATTGGTTATTTAGTAACAGTTAGCAAGGTAAATCGATTTTATTGTTATGAGCTGAATTATTGTTTTACTCTAAAGACTGTCAGTTCGTTTTTAAATAAAAAAATAACTGTGATGCCACCCTAAATTTCATCTTCATTCCATTGTCATCTTTGCAAGCTTATTACATAATAGTCTTGTACCCACAGAAATATATCCCTGATATGTTTCCTATGGAGTGTATTAACTCTGGTTAATTATAACATTGGTTCATAATTTAGTCCTATAATTAGGCCACGAATTTTTTATTTTTTCGGAATTTTAAATGAAACAAACTATTATTTATTATTTATTTATTAATGAAACAAAAACAATTATTTTTATTAAGATAATGCATTTTAACGGGAAAACCATAGCCGGTGTCAATTATGTAATTTTATTTTCAATTTAAAACTAATACGTCTATGATTAACAATATGTTCACTTTTAATATGTTAAAATTAGTTCCCTACTAGGACGACAACGCTCTACGAACGCTTAGAAACTAAAGTTAAAATTGTAAATGTGTTAAGTCGTTATTGTTCATACCAAACAATTTTCAATAGCATACAGACTATTCAATGGAACTCCTTATGAAAGGCCTACATTGATTTTTAGAAAAGCCATAGCATTTGGTTATTGTTTCTCAAGAAATAAAATATTGAAGGGGCGATGGCGTAAAGATACCCTAGGTAGCATTGTATTGAACAATCATTCTCTGTGACATGGTGAAGGTAGAATTGTACAGAGTGCAGCACTACAGCTGCAATGCGCTCTGTTTGGCCGCACGTGCAGAGCGCGCCACGGTCGTATCCAGGAATGCCGAGGCGTGGTCAGCTGATCACCTATCAGCTGGTCAGCATTCGCACCAACGATTGCTTCATCTACCCCATAGATCGTATAACAGTCACTAAGTAGGACTTGTTACGTGCGACTGTGATTGTTGCTATTACAGACTTATTATTTATTAGTTCAGGGCTTATGAATCAGAAATGACAGTTCCAATCACTAATTTCACAGTGTTTCCGATGAACTTACAGACTCTGTTCTCTTTTCGATATACAGTAGCTGTATCTCAATATTAATTTATGTTATGAACATTGACCACTCGTTTCGCGTAGTTTTATGTTCAGATTATCAATTTTATACCTCTTTGTGCAATCACCTTCACTACGTGTGATCACCCAGCACATTTTTCCTTCATCAACTACGTGTGGTGTTCTCGTCCAATAATAATCCACTAATTTTTCCACCCTCAAAGGTCCTCCGTTTTTTTTACAAATTAAATTACACAAAACAGTAGTTATTTCAATTCTTCGTACTTTTAAATGCTTTTTTCCTAAATCAAGAGATAATATCCAAACGCTTTTTGTGTGAAAAGGTCAAAATCCAAATGACCATCCCGGGATTTGGACCTGTGATTTTTACACCAAAGTCTTGAAAATGCTAACCACTTGACCAGGCTGTTGTAAGCTTTGTCAATTTCTTATGACCTCTAAAACCACAGTTCTAAACATATAGAAAAGCAGGTATACGCGTCGTGTTGGGTGGCTGCTGTGCTCGACTGCGGCGGATGCATCACTTGCTTAATTACAACGTGGGAATACAGTACCACCCAAACCTACCAACGTCAGTTACACTTTAGTACTGTAATTGCTCATTTAACGTATAAATGCTATGTAAGTTCCCCGTCAGTCCCGGATATAGCAATCTAGTGATTTGAGTTATTTACTTTTATTGCTAAACTTTGACTTGAACACAAATAGGTAGACCAACAATTACGGTTTTACTAGCACATACGACAGAGGCATGTCTTCTGTGTAGAATATTAACCAATCATATTACCCGAATTGGTATCCCGGGATTTGAACCCATAACTTCTTATTGGCCTACAAAAATTCTAGAAGCTGGCTTCTAGGCTAGTAACATCCAAAAATTGTAAATTTGTATTTTTAAAAATATACATATTAGTACTTTGTAACTATTTTTGATTAGTGTGTTTTATTGAGACCCATAGGTAAATAATACTCAATAAATATAACAATGTATATTATTCCAGAATGAAAGTATTTAAATCCACATGCTTGATTGTCACATTATATTCAAAGAGTATGAAACGTAAATCACAATTTCAATCGCCTATAAGACCGATCAAGTAAAGACCTGAAGATTCGTATTTTGAAAGCAATGTGGCGAAATATTTCATTTTAGTCCCTTAAGAGCAATATTAATTTTGTGACAACATTACTGGTTAGACAATTATTGTCGTAAAAATATGGTTCAGCTATTAGAGTAAAGGTAAACCTATTATCTATGATTATTCAGGAAATTACAATATTATGTTTTTCCAAAAATATAATAACCTTGCTATTATTTCCGATAATTGACAAGTAGTAATTGTCTTTTTTATGGAATTTAAAAACTAGAAAATTTTATTTCCTCGATAACCACTTTACCTTGACACATAAACTATGTTTTTAGGACCATCAAGTGGTCCTACTACAACGTTCTTTTGAAACTAAAATCCAATATGAATAAGGAGTCGTTGCAGAAGTCATTATGAGTTCTCTTTCAGTAGGTTTTAATTTTATTTAATCGTAATGGGTTGTATGAATTAGGTAAAGTAGTCATGCTCAGCAGAGATTTTGTTTCTGAGAACATAGTTTTGTGAAGTAGCAATAAACATTCCATGACCGCACTCATCTGTGCATGGATAAAAAATGTGAAGTAACGCGCCGTGAAGCGCGAAAACGGCGCTCACTCGTCGCTCAACGATGCGGTAAGTTGAGCGATAGGAGCGTAGGAGTGCTCTCACCACTGCTGTATGATGCACCTTGTAACTCAAAGACAACTGGGTTATTGAAAAAGTGATTAATATACAGTATATCGAGTGCTCGGAATAAATTTCCTTATGATTATGTTATGATTGTAAACTAACATTTACAATTAATAATAAATAGGAGAATATGTGATCGACCTTGTACCACATAACTACTCCTCAGGTTTTGTAGCAAACAGCTACTCATCGATAAAGACTTTTTTTGTAACCTCACAGAAAAAACATCCTATCGGTGTCCGACCTCCTTTCAGGTATCAGATAACATTGATGGAACCGATGCAGGTGACACACACAGTAGTATGTCAGCTGGTATGTCAAATATGTGATCTGTGTATTCCAGTTCACATATTAATGTATTGACTCAGTGTGGTTTTCACATCAATTACGCATAGGTCCTTTAAAGATGGTAGATAGTAATAGGTAGAACTAATATATCGTCACTGGAATTTTTCATAAAGTTAAATATGTATTACTTGCACTCCGATTCATTTCGTTTTAAGTTTATTTTCAGTATTTGAAAAAATTTAAAAACAAGTGAATACGTTTACTGAATGACGCCAATGATGATTAGGTCATTTAAGCCAAAATTTTAAAGAGGTTCATTTTATGTCGCACAACGTTCCTTATTTCCTCGCACGCAACGTTACAAAACGCGTGTAGCCCTCTAACAAGAAGCATCCAGCTTAATTGCAAAAATAACAAGAACCGGTTGTGATACAAACTTAATGTCGAATTAAAACTCATCAAGACGCCATATTTCGAAACTTCGGAAAGTTGACGAATTGCGAAACTAGTTTAAACATAACCGCGGAGTGAGATCTAAACTACCACGTTTCGTCTAATGAAGCTCGCTGAAAGTGGTGGTCTTGGTGGCACTTTCGGGTGTGGAAAGTGGGGTGGCGAGACGTGCTGGAGCGCAGGATGCAGGACGCAGGACCCGCCGGTCAAGGTCCGGTTCTGCGAGACAGTTGCCGTTGCTCGGTCGCAAGTTTCCTTTCCAAGAGCTCTTGTACCTGCCAGCCTGAAAGTCATCAATGTCGTTGTAACGTTCATATTAAGATTCTTCATTAGTACCGCCATATTTCATTTTAGTCACATAAGAACAATGTTTGATTTGTGTCTGGATTTCTGGTCACATGATAGTCGTAAAAGGATGGTTGGTATTTATGAAAGTTAAGGTGGGCTATCTTATATTAAGATGACTATATCTTAAGATACGGTGGCTGTTTTAGCAATTTGCGAGACACAAAAAATATAACGGAAGCGACGTCATTTATCACGTGACCGGATTTTTTAATTAATGGGTGTCATTCTTATTTTTAATATTTTGTAAGCAAATCCCTAAAATACAATAATGTTACTTCATTAGAAATTAAAAGATGTTATTCCATTAGTAAATCAGAGATACTACAATGCTTATTGGAAACATTTATTAAAATTTTCTCATTTGAAATTTGTATTTTGAATTTCGTATTTCAGGAAGGATATACTACTGTAGGCGTAAATACCAGGGTCGCGAGTGACGTCTGACTCACCAGAATAACATAGCTTTTTGTGTGAATAGATTAAACATCACCGATTCAAGTTTCTGCAATACCTCCGCCATATTGGATTTTTGTTCCATATCAAGAACAAGAACAATGTTAATTTTGTGATCACTCGATTGTGGTAAAAATGCGGTTGATGTGTCAGATTAGGGTTCTGTAATGTAGTTCAAAATAATTACATTTTCCACTTATTAAAATTTGTCTATTATAAAGTTACTTGTTAATCACCTGATATAATTGCTTGGTAATTATATGCTCCCGGAGATTAAATTAAATATACTGTAATAACTAATTTCCTAGGTAATCACTTTGTTGTCATCGATTTGTCACCTGAACCATTTTTACGACTATCGTGTACCAGTAATACTGTCACAAAATTAACATTGCGGGGCGAGAACGAAACATATCGCCACTCCCGCAGACTCGCAGTGTGTAGTGTAAGTACAAGTGCAAGTGATGGCTTGATGTCTGCTACCACAAAGCACGGCCGGCGGCAAGGCGGAAGTGGCGACCAAGTTGTCTGTCACAGACGTTCTACTTCCGCCAAATTGTTAACCTCTGGCAAATCTTTACAAAAGCCAATATTCTGACTTTCGTATTTTTATTTAGTACACTTTATACACTATTAATACCACTCAGTTAGTATTGATAAATCAGTTTTGCAGTTGTAACAGTATTATTACAAATTACAGTAGTGTTAGCATGATTGTTTGAATTACCGAAAGCCATTAAAGCAAGTGGGATCTCATGTTGGGATATAACCAATCGTTGATATTGATAAAAGATCCACACACGTCACTAGTACAGTCAGGTCAGCACACAAGTGGACCTCTGGAGTGGATAGCGTGACTTTGACATTGATCCCAATCTGCTTACAAATTCTTTACGATGTCGTAAATGTTTCTGTGTTGTTTAGTCCTGTAACAAAGGGAATACTCGAGTTTATGGAAGGTAGTAAATGACGTTTACTGTGCTTAAGTCTGCGTTAAGTATAGTGGTCACGCCTACTACTAAGGATGGTTAGCTAATGATACAGTCGGTGTAAGTGTATAAATGAGTTTATTCTATATGACGCAGGTTATACTAAATCAAAATATACACTTGGAATACATAATTCACCACAATGATCCAGTAACGTGGAGAAAATGAAAAAACTGTAAACCCTAAAAAATCGAAATATAAAAAAAAAGAAAAATACGCCTGGAGATTCGGTGAATATATACGTACATGACAAATATCATCTAAATAGAACCAACGGTATACTGTGGTTCTGTACAAATCCAGACTCACACACACGGGCAGATAGACATCACGTCGAAACCCACTTTTATGGATTCAGGGTACCCCAAAACGGGTATGTATGTCCACTCTAAACTCAAATCCAAAAATGTTGACGAAACCAGTACTTTCTCCATACTATCGTATACGTGGGAGAAAGTAAAAATGAATCAGCTGGGTTTTGTGAGTAACTAAATAATTTGTTATCAGGGCATCTGCTAGCCTAACGGTTAGCGTCTTGGACTTCGGTGCAAGAGGTGACGGGCTCGATCCCCGGGATTGCCACAAAATTTAGATGGGAATTCCATGAAAATATAGTGAACTTCGAGGCTGCATAGCTTACGCTGAGCCTGCCATTGGCAAAACATAATTAAAAATAAATAAATAAATAATTATTTATCAAATCCATTAAGTCTACACTCATTCACGCATATTAACCTTAAAATAACCACTAGAGTAGTGTCTTATGAATATGATACGATACATTATGCTGAGTTTTCTTCGATAATCGCTCTACTATTTCTTACATCAGTTGGACAGTACATTGTGTACATTGTACATTGTGCTCAGTTCCCGCAGAGAGGTTGATCCAGCGGTGATGGTGACGTGGATTTTCCCATAGTTACGCAACGCTATGTGTTTACCTGCAGCTGGCGACAATACAATGGTCCACTTCCTTCGACAACCTCTGCAGTAGGTCTTGCACAACAGGAGGTGGCTGAACCCACCTGGACTCCGGAGCCGGTGCCCGTGGGTGTCAGGAATGTTGAAATGTTTTGTAGCTGTCTCAAGTACAGTACGTACTTGAACGTGATGAGCCAGGAGCTTGCTCGTAACTGGTGACCGAAGTGTCCACCTCGTGATTCCAATATCGTCGGTTTGATTCCGGACATAAATGAAATTTCTAATTATCGAGCCATTAATATCTAACGGTCAGTAACCTGTAGTGACATGGTTGAGCGGTAGAGCCTAATGTGTGGTGACTATGCAGGGTTCGCTATATAAGGGTCGAGAGGAACAAAGCCAGGGTCTGAGTTGTTCCTTATGAAACCGAAAGAAAATTGCATTTGACTAGATTACACAAAATAGAAAAATACATGACGTAGAACTATTTTTAAAAGGGTAGGCCGATAGATGGGTTTTAAACGAAAATAAATGTTTTTTAAAAATTGTTCGTAATTGTTAAACAAATAGTACATTTCATCACCGAAGTACCGAAAGTAATAAAGTAGGACTGATTTTTTCTTTGGTTCGAAATGAACGACTGAATAGCACAGTCTGTCGAGATGAAATATGTCTTGCAGATTCAGTGTTGTCTAATGTTATGGCACAAGGGAAGAGCGCTTTGTCTTGAACTAATTTATAGCAAGGGAAAATCAGCTGATCGTTTAAACACCTGCGTTTCAAAGATTGACCCATCAGTTTTCAATGATTTGGTTTCATTGAAATCAGCTGTCGTGTAAAATAGCTAATACCTATGAGGAATGATGAAAATGGGTTTTTACATATTGTTCCTACTTGTTGAATAAAAAATTACCTGAATTGATATTGTTTTCAAATAAAGTTCTTCAATTAAGTAATACAAATTTTATAGACGTCTTTAATCGATATCTGCTTGAGTAGTTCAGTAACCACTGGACTATCCAACCAGTATAACTAGACCTACTACCCGCTTCACAATTTGAAGGTTGATGGTTCGATCTTGTGCTAGTCCTAATTTTGTAATTTTGTGACTACGCACAGTGACCTTTGTTCATTGGGGCTATTAATGATCCTGGAAAATTAGCCGCCTGATTTTAGTCAGTAACTAAGCTGGATATGGTATACAAACTATCTATGATACACTCATCACACCCACCAGAGTGGGACTGTGTGATATATGAACATATATCACAGTATATATGAAAATGGCACGTCGACGACACTTGGTGGCTAGGAGATAAGCGGTAATTAGTCCATAGGTTCAGCACAACAAAGTGAGTTGGTTTATTCTCCATTGAGTGCAAATAGATGCCGGTTCCCGCGGATGGGAGCGCCACAGTCGAGGACCTTGGCCAGTGACAATAAACAATAAACAACGAGAGTCTCTTTGGGTTTTGTCCGTTTGTTTTTTCCAGTACCTTTATTTCACATTGTGCAAAAACACAATGGTGTCTGCTTTCGACTACTGGAAATTTTAATTTTATGAAATTTGGATTCGACAATAATTATTGTATTTTGTAGTTTCAGAGAAGTCTAGTACAATGCCATTGCGTTGGCGTATTAAGCAATTAATCAACTAATCGGCTCCCACGTTATATTGTAGGTCTCTTAGATGCCATTGGATGTTGGACTATTATTTAATAGCCCTGTTTAAAGAAAAGGTAAGTTTAAACCATGCAAAACTACGAGACAATCATCTTACACAAATTTTACATTCATTCTTCGCTTAAAATACCTGCCGGGGTAGGTCCCAATTTCAAAGGGTAATAATAAATATAGGTACGACTCATGTTAGTCCTCGATAGTACTACTACTGTACTATATGTATGAATTGTTGATAACTCCCGTTGGGAGCTAATTTCAAGTACTAAACCTCTCCTATTAGTGATGACAGCCGCTCTTACAAACATCCATTATACACTTAATACCCCACGTTCAGCCCAAAGTCGGGGAAAAGAACAAGCTCCATTAGAGCAAGAAATTATTTTACAGAGTTATAGGGCCGTAATTTTGAAAGCACATCTGGATCCAAGGTTCCTGGCGTTGCAAAACTGGCCAAATGACTGGAACAATCCCCTGTGCACGAGTGAGCAGTGAGCATCAGTAGCACCTCTGCGGCGGCTGATTGCTCACACGGGGAAACAAGGACACTGATGAAACTGTGACTAATGGGTGAGAATTAATCTGGCGGAGCGTTAGGCTTTGATAGTTCGATAATAGACCGCTGGGGGCGCTCCGACACCGCTGGACTCCAAGGTTATTTGCTCTATCAGAATTCGTTATCTCTGGAGTGCTCGAAGGAGAATTTAAGTGTGGTACATTTTTAAGTTTGGATATCTTTTGATGTGGCATTCGTCCCTGAAAAGTATTACCCAATGAAACTGGATTTACGTACAGTGTTTATCGTCTCCAGTTAAATTTTTTCCAGTTAAAGATTTCAACACCTTGTGTTGTTTGTGGTTCGAATCCCAAAAGCTTTGTCAAAGGTGTCATTGGCTGGTTGTCCTGTCTAAGGAACATGTGTAGTACATAAAGATCGCGTGACAATCAACTCGCACTCATTGCCCATTCATAAATGGCTTAAAATACCTACCCGGGTAGGTCGCCATGTCAGTAAGATCAAAATGTGGCAGACTGCCCTTGAATCATTTTCGTATATCTGTGAACCCTTTCTTCACGTGTAAGGACATCTACAACTCTCAGTGTTCAATTTTCCTTGATTCCTTTCAAGCGAGACTTGAGTATACAAAACCTGACGTGACCTAACAAACAGCTGTGACGTGTCCGCCTCGGCCCGGACGTGTCCAGATAGTTCCCAGGCCGTAGATCACATTATCAGAGTCGTTGGTTATTTCCCCACTCCTTGGCCTGCACGTACTCCAGCCACCACACCCCGACCCCGGCCTTCCCGACCTGTCTTGCGGAATTATCGCCCTTTTATTATCGTTTCATTACCTCCGGCCGTGCAATATTGCCCTCAGTGCTGTGTTATTGCAGTATCGTGACTGCACACTGCTTGGAATGCATTGATTGATTCCTGGTATTTAACCAGTTCGCTCGAGGAACGAGCTGGTACCCTTTCTATCTTAATGAATCCTTGTTGATTTAAAAAAGATCAAGAGTTTCTCAAATATTTTATCCTATTTCTTTTCCCTTATAATTTCAGTTTGTTCCATTCCCTTTTGTAGTATCTATCCCAACAAATTGATTATCATCAGATTAAGATAGTGGTGGATTTATTTGATCTAATCGCATATGTCTTCATTTGAGAAAGACACGGCGTTGAATGATGATTCGCCAAACCAGCTAATACCCCCCTGGCGAGGTAGCTCAGAAGGATCACGCTGGTCCAGTGAGTCGGGCGACTCCTGTCATATGATGATTACGTTTGACTTGCCTACGTTTCCTTTTTAATTTACCGCACAGGACAAAAGATGTCCTCAACTGATGGATAGTTCAGGTTTTCCTCAATTCTAACCGCACAGTTGAATTGAAAATTGTCTCACCTGTAGGGCCTAATCAGGGATTTAGGTTGTGGTCTTTTTCACTTATTAACAAAAAAAATGGATCATAACAAAATGCAGATTTGTTAAAGTACAAATTGCTTGAGTATCCTGCTAGGTTTGAAGGCGATTTTTTACATTATTAGTGAGAAAATCCTATCTGGGTTCCAACATGCTTCACCGCAATTTCAACAATTAACATGTATTAACAATAAAGCTAGACAAATACTTGCCGTTGTCGATCCTTTTCTTAGTATTCAAGCACAGGGAATATCACCACTCTCTATGTCTTGTAACGATTAGCATCTGGAATATACAGTAGTCCCATATCAGCTTTTTATGTCATGAATTGTTGCTCCTATTTAATATGATGTACATAATTTACATGAACAACAACTTCAAGTTTGACAACGGCAGGTATTGTAGCCGTTGTTATTGGTGTAGTCATATCTGAATCCTAGAGACAAATTTGTTTAAATATATCAATTGCACCAACCAGAGTCCGTATCATTTAGCGTCCGGCTCGATGTCTAATTGCAGCGGTTGGCGGTGCCGCGAGCCCAAGGTATAATTCAGCCGCAGTTGCCGGTCCATTATGCATCGTCAACGATGATCGCCGGGGATGGTCTATCGGTACAGTCAGGTCACAGCTGCGGTTGGCTGTACTCTTATTGACCCTGGATGACAATGTGTCCGTTACCCGACCACCGGCCGGTCTCCTGTGAGCGCCGACGTCTGCTGATCTACTACGTCGTCTGTTGGATCCACTACGTCGTCTGTTGGATCCACTACGTCGTCTGTTGATCCACTACGTCGTCTGTTGGATCCACTACGTCGTCTGTTGATCCACTACGTCGTCTGTTGGATCCACTACGTCGTCTGTTGGATCCACTACGTCGTCTGTTGATCCACTATGTTGTCTGTTGATCCACTACGTCGTCTGTTGATCCACTACGTCGTCTGTTGATCCACTATGTTGTCTGTTAATCCACTAAGTCGTCTGTTGATCCACTACGTCGTCTGTTGATCCACTACGTTGTCTGTTGGATACACTACGTTGTCTGTTGATCAACTACGTCGTCTGTCAATCCAAAATAAATTAAATTTATTCCACCATCAACAATGTACAATAACTATCAGTTTTCCCTTTGCAGAAAACAGAAATGCAGATAACTTATTAGCGGAAGAGAATGCAGACGAAATACAGAAATAGAAACTCTAATACTGTAACTTGATCAAATTAGAAAAAAATTATTCCTTTTTTCCACATAATTTTTACCTTAATGTATTATGTGTAAACTTAACGTGTAACCTAAGAGTCGAAACATGTCGCTTTCAATTAAACTTTTTAAAAGGGTACTATGTTTCATATTTCATTAATAAACTTAAAGTTATATTTACAAGTACTGTCTATTGAAAACTACTGAAAACCGAAAATTATACAAGTTAATAAAGATTTTTGTTGTGAAATAAACTAAAATCATCCCTTATGCTCGTTTGGGATATCTATCTATTTTATCAAATTTAAAAGTGTATTGAGGATCAAAACTTTACATTTACATTTTATGATAACATATTAATGGTTAGGGGCGACAAAATTAAGGCTGTACAAGTCATTCCAGATATGAAATAATTAATAACATGAAATACACAACTGAGAAGTCCTCTGAGTTTAACAGTTTTCTGCTCTTCATTGAAAACCCTCTTGAAAAATGACTGGTATGTAGGTAAATCGTGGTTTATGATTGTGCAATAACCATTTTTACAAAGGCTGTGTAGTTATCATGATGTCTTTTTTACGCCGTATACCTCGATAAACCGCAAATCTGCAGGATAATTTAGCGTCGAAAGGACGGTATCTTTTTACGATGTAAGAACGTAATTGTGTATTCACGGTGCATTCAATTGCGGACATGATCCGTGCGACTACAGTGATTGAACACAACAATCGGTAGGCCTACAATCTTTCAACAAAACCTGATACTGCTTTGTATAGAATGTTCAACTTATATCCAGTGAAAGTATACGTGCAAAAATACCTTCCGTAAAAACGGGGACAGTGTTATGTTAGACTGAAAAGATTGAAACCGTCGTAACGATGACTAGTTTATGGTAATGGTTATTCGTCATTTCAGTGTGAAAACAATAGACCTGGAACAATCTTGTGCTACGAGTCACCTTTTTTAACGATTTGCTCAGTAACACAGCATCGTCTCTGGGTTTGGCGTCTCGAAAAAAATTAAAATATTATGTTTTTAGTGAACATCTTAATACATTTTGTTTGTTGACAAGAAACATATAATTCTAGGTCAGTACTGATCTTAAGACATGTAACCGAAATCTTTTGTTGTGCAATTGTAAGAATAAAAATATTACAACTTAAACATGTAACTATTTTTATCATATTTATGAAAAGGCAGAAACTATAGTAACATAGTGCCAGTCCTATCAAAACAGAGTGTTGTAAACATCCATCCCCATAATACACAGTTAAAGTCAAGGTAGAACAAACAACAGGAAAATGGCGTTCTTGTATGTTCAAGTTATTACAGATGTATTTATTATATTGTACAAGAACTCAATTCTTGGATTTCTGGACTTCCCTGTGCGGAGTTCATGGATTTCCCAGTGGCAGGGCTCTGCTCTTCCTTGGGGGTCTACGCCGGAGTGAACAGCTGAATCGACCTAGGGCGGAGCCCATGGATGTTTCAGTGGCAGGGCTCTGCCCTTGGAGGTTCGTACCAGAGTGAACAGCTGACTCGACCCGGGGTGGAGTTCACGGATATTCGCTCGATTGAATTACTGTTTTGGGTGCTGGCGTAACAAAAACACCTAATTTTCCCGGTGACGTGAATCGAATACGATATCGTCTATGAATCGTCGATGATTTGTTGGGGTGATGATTTTAAAATAGCCACTTTATGTGTGCTACTTTACATACATACTTTACCTGTAGTTCAGCAACTAAACTATATTCATGTTAATGCAATAACATCACAGAATAAAAAATAAATTCGTTATGCTTTTAGATAGTAGTTGTAGTAGACTTTTAAACCAGATGTTTTATCACCGGAAGGGAGTGTTATCGTCTCATTTATAACCGATATCGTCCTTACTGTATACATAATGTGCATCAAATGCCCTAGTTGAATTGTAAAATAATTATCTACTCTATCTTGTTAAATTAATCCAGGTTATGCTTTGTTGTCACATAATAACTCTAATATAATCGTTTCCCTCCGTTAAAGACACGTAAGCACTTTAGCATACTTTAGCATTTGTATAATCTAGCTGATCGTACGCCCTTCATAGAATGCACTGTTTACCACCAATTAGCGTACCGCGTTCCATTTAATCTCAGTAATAAACACAGGTTATGTTAATTGTATTGAGTTGTACAGCCTACGGGCGTGTAAAGCACCTGACGCTGAACGAAGCGATGACACAACAGTTGTGTCATTCGCAGAAATAATCGACATCGTTGAATGGAAACGTCCTCGGCGTAATGATGACCTCGGGAGGATCGCGAGCCTTGGATCGGTCACAGGGAGTTGTCGGAGGGGAGCGGCCGCCGCCGCGGGCCCCAGCTGACCTACGCCATGGCAGGAAGTGGACGTGGTGAGGTTTGAGATTCGGGTAAAGCTACAACAGAACATTAAAGTTACACAATGTTATATACACTAGGACCGTGGCGTGTCCTGTAATTGAGCTACTTGGAGGTCAAGAATTGTAGGTAGTTATGAGCGATGTTGTTCTCTTGTACGGATTAACGTGCGCAATATTGAATTCTAAGTTAATCCGTGTGATCATCCTCATAATTAGACCAGTTTTTAATTCGGAGGCAATAGTTCGGACTCCAAGCTGTATGTCCCTTAGGTATACCATTGACTTTTGGGCTATTAATCAACAGTTCTGTCTAAGGAATATGTCAACCTGAGTCGGTCACAAGACGACAAGATCGCGCCACAATCATCTTACACTCTTTCTCATTCATTCAACCAACGGGTACCAACGTAGATTGTTTGTAATACCGAATTTCATACAAATCGGACCAATAGTCTCGTGTCTAATCTTCTGTACACACTCACACATACAGACAGCACTCTGAAAAAAACTTTATTTGATTCAGGAGGCACTAAAATGGATATATCCACCGAAAACTCAAATTCGAAAATTCTGACGAAAAAATGCTTTCTCCTTATACTATCTTATAGGGAGAAAGTAAAAATGAATTAAATGAAATGTGATGACATAGTGGTATTATTTAACTCGTCAAAAAAAGAAAAAGAACAGAACCTAAAAAGAACCTAAGTTTGTTAGCTGATGATTCTTAAATAGTATACTTTTTTGATCACAGATAACATATTTGTGAGAGCTATGTAGCAAGAATACTCATGTCATGAAAACTTCATTTTTATGTTACGTGATGTAAAAATTTCCAATTGGTATGAACTGGTTTAAAATGTGTGGGGACATTCGACTTTCCAGAAAACCTTGTACTCATAATTTTTAGGATTTGAGTAGTTATATGTAAACAACGATGTAACAAAAATAATGTAGGTGTTGACGACACCTACAGTATTTATAACTTGGTTTGTTGTTTTTTTTTATTCAATAAAATTTTAATACACTTTAAAACGAGAGTTGGAAATACATGAGCTTAGCATTGGATGACCGATCACCTCTTGAATATTAAAGAACTTGGATTGATTGATGAACTTGCTGGATATTGATAGCGTTTGGGAATTCGTAGAAACATGATGAATGTGAATCGTGTCCTAGGGAATCGCTTTAGATGCTTCCCATGAGTTCTTTTTAATATTCCTCGTTTCTTGACTAATTTATTTTAACTTAAAATATGACGTTCTGAATCATAATAATGCACAAATGGAACAATCTAGTTAAAAATGAAAATAAGGTACATAAATGTTTGAGGCATTTGAATTTTCTTTAAAGTGACGGGATTTTGAAGAATATTTTACGCCTAACATTTTAATGTGTTTTTTCTCAGAAATTTGAGGACTTCCTTCAATGATTATACTACGTAGCAATAATTTAACGAAAAGGAAACGTAAGTATACGCTAAATAAAAAATACTACGACGTGGATGCTCTTAGGTATCACCTTTGCCCAGTTTGTCAAGTGTTCCAGGTTCGGAATGAGTGTTGGTTTACTTCTGTCAGATCACGAGCACATGTGACTGATGCAGCCACGGCAACAGGTCTTGGTCCCAAGGTAACCAGTGCCAGAATCACTTGTATCAATCTCGTGAAAGTCCTTAAAAGCATAAATTTATACCGTACACAATTTGGATAACACGCGGTTCTTCTCCTACCTCAGTATCGGCTGCTATCTATCGGTAATGTCGGGTACTACGTGAACCGTGTTCTGCCGCCCGCCGCCCACGTGTCGTGTGTAGGCATATCAGTGCCCGAGTCACGTCTGCCACCACAATGCTGCGCCCAATCGATATGTTAATGCTGTTGTTCCTGGGCTCACGTCAACCTCGCAGTCATAACTTTGTTCCCATATCACCACCTGTGTTGTACACCAGTGCTCAAGGCATGTCTACACCACAGTGCTGCTCCCGAGTCCTGAGTTACTGATCGATGAGTTACTCATGTTGGTAATCGATTGTTCTGTTTGTGGCTGTATTTGAGTGTTACATAATACAATAAAAAAACTCTTTTGATCTAGAACTGGGGAAATATATCACAACGATGCTGTTTCATTTCATTCAAAATATTTAGAGTTGGAATTAGACGGCTAGGGATTGCTTCCTTTATAGCCGTCACCATCCAAAAAACAGTAATGAAGAAGGGATCCATACCCTCAAAATACCTTACCCAACAGGAATCGACTACCATATACATCGACTGGGACGGTGGCGACGTCCTGTAATCCAGCTACTTGGAGGTCACGAATTGTGGATAGTTGTGAGAGATGGTCGGTGGATGTGGTGTTCTCTTGTGTGGATTAACGTCCGCACTATTGAATACTACGTTAATCCACAAAGACCATCTTTATAATTAGACCAATTCGTAATTCAGAGGCCGTGGTTCGGATTCCACGTTAAACTGTAGGTCTATTAGTTGCCATCGGCTATTGGGCTATTAATTAACAGTCCTGCCTAAGGAGCATGTCAGCCTTCGTCAGTAACAAGACTACAAGATTGCGCCACAATCATCCCACATTCATTCCGCATTTATACTTGGCTTAAAATACCTTCCTGGGTAGGTCGCCATTTCAGTATAAAGTATAAGTAAAGTATATGTACACCAAACATAACCTAAAATATCGGAAAAGGGTGACATATACCAAACGTAGCCTAAACAATAAGGGAAAAATTCCAACACACCAAACAAAATCTAAATTTACTGGAAAACGGGCTCTCATATACCAAATGTAACCTCAAGTCCCAGAAAATAGGACCCCCGCGCAACCAAACATAACCTAACTCAATGGGAAAGGGGGTTAAAATTCCAAACGTGGTCTAATACCAGGAAAAGGGATACACAGTCGAAACATAACCTAAAATACCAAGATAAATTATCAACAATTCAAACATAATTTAAAGTACCAGGATCATGTACACACAGTCCAAACATAGCCTAACTCAAAGGGAAAGGGTTACGATTCCAAACGTAGTCCAAAATACCAGAAAAAAGGATACACAGTCGAAACATAACCTAAAGTACCAGGATCATGTACCCACAGTCCAAACATAACCTAACATACCAGGAAAAGGGATACACTATCTAAACATAACTTACCGGGGAAGGGAAGTGACATTTCTTACCCCTCTAGTGGATAAGATAAACTGTTTCCAACCTCGTTTTCTACTAGCTTTAAACCAAACAGACGAGCGTCACAGGTGAGTCAGCCAGTGGCTACTGGATCAGCGATCAGTGCCCGAGTCACGTATTCTCTCAACTATGTCGCGCCCAGCTCACCAATCACCGTACTGATAATGTTTTTGTTGCAGGTTGGTGTCGCTGGTCGCTATCTCTGTGACCTTGGCCGCGCGAGTACTCCAGGTAATTAACGTGTTCCGCTCGAGCGTGACTGTCAGAAAACACTGCAGGAATTGAGGTTAACTTTTTACAGTCTTTTTTGGTTAAAACGTTTTTGCGTCCTGTGTGATTTTGTTGACTGACGTTTTTCATCTGGCATTTTCCTACAGGAAGGTCGTGTTCGAATGTAACCCAATTGCTTAACCCATTATAGTTAATAGGGTTTTCGTGGAAAATGGTATTTCGTCATTCCACTGCTGGGAAGTTTATCACCGGTTAATATGTTCAACAAAAGCTGGTGTTGTTAGGAAAAAGCGGGTTGTAATTTTGGAAGTTATTAAGTATTTTTTCACATTTAGTTCATATCTTACGAAGGGGTACTAGTATGTAATGGTTTTTAAAGTTTAAATAGTTCCACACTGTCACGATTAATTTATGACGTACTCTAAAATAAACTCCAAACTCAATCTCGACAAATTTCTGTACAT
Organism: Nephotettix cincticeps; assembly: GCA_023375725.1. NCBI lineage: Eukaryota > Metazoa > Arthropoda > Insecta > Hemiptera > Cicadellidae > Nephotettix > Nephotettix cincticeps. Next base: position 75,877,938 of record CM041790.1, read on the forward strand.
ATTTTAGCCTGAGTCTAAGTAAATCTTAAAGGTTTTACTTTTTTCTCTTCGTGATATGCAAACTGCAAAGTATTTGCAGTTTGCACACATGATAATTCTGAGATTATTTATTGTTCCTAGTGTATAACTAAATAAATTGGTTTATTGGTCAATGTTATGGATGAAAGTATTTCAGGAACGGATTGCTCAAAAATAACTAAATGCTACTACTCCATGCTCGGAACATGGGCGGAGTTAGAGTTACACGTTGGGGGGGGGGCACAGAGTTGGTGTTTCAGTTTTTGTCACAATACAGCTTAAAATGGAGAAAAAGACTAAAAACTAATATAATACCACAGCAAAAACCCATCAAAAAATCTGTGTCCAATAAAAAATTTTAACTGGTAAGATTGGTAATAAAATTCGAAATCTTTCAAGAAGTCTGTGGGAGGCAATGCCCCCCACGCCCCCCTTAACTCCGCCCATGGCTCGTAATGATAACTCCAACTCCGATTCATAGAATTGATCTTTCCGATGAACTAATCTCTGCTCGGAACGTAATATTTTCAACAAAATACTGAAATAAGAATATAAATAATAAATTATGTTTATTAGCATGATTAAATGAGAATAATATGGAACATGTTTATAGTTAAACTACTACTGTATTGATCCAAGAATTTGCTTCTTCCTCCAATATTACGGGGAGCGAAAGGTAATGCTGAATCTGAGATCGACAACTAAACTTCGTTCCGGTTCTTACTCCTAGTCCCTCGTTCTTATATTTTCGATGGTACGATATTGAGGTTTTAAGAAGTGTTTTTATTAGTCTTTCCGAGGGATGATTTCCCGTAAGAACTCCAGATAGTTCCGAAAGAGTTGCGGTTGAGAACCCCGAGAACTAGTTCCGATCACTCGGTATCTTTGGAACGAACGACTCCGCACAGGGAACGGTGACTCTAAACTGAACTCGGCGTCGACACAGCTTCCGTGTCTGGTTACGAGAGTGGCGCGGGCTATTTACCGGCAGTTGCAAAGTAGAACAGAAGGAGAGATAAGAAGACAGAGATTGTTTAATTTAGCAGAGACAAATGCACACGCGGTGGGTTGCATCAGCGGGCCTTGGGAGCAGCCGAGTTGCTGATGCCGATATGTCTCTACTTCTCAAGATCCAAGCCCTAGACGCCTCCTTTGATGTGTTCGTGTTCCATCAGATTGTCATTATTTTAATCTAACTCACCAATCTTTTTGAAGACGAGTTGTGTTCTTTGTGTGAGTCCCTATATAACGATAGTGATTTTAAGTCCTTCATTAGATTTTGTCTCTTACTTCGAAACCCGTTTAAAAATTGGACACAAGATTTGGTTTCTTTTGTTATAAATATTTTTGTCTACCATATCTAGTAATTTGACGTGAAAATGTTGCCGATCAAAGTATTTTGTTTGTCTGAAGTATAAACTCTTCAGCCTTTATAATATAATACTGTTTCATGTTTTATTTATTTTTTTAGCGAATTTCCCTTAGGGAAGAAGCTATTACCGTAGGTCTCATGGCGAGACTTAAGCCCGGGATCATGTTATTTTTTCTTGTTTAGGTGCCCAGAGTCCAAAAACAATAGTCGTTAAAATTTATATATATATATATATATATATATATATTTATTTATTTGTGTGTGTGTCTGTGAACACAATAACTCTCGTAAAAATGGTCCGATCAAGAATTTGGTAGAGACGTGTATACCTACAATAATGTTCGGACCAGTTCGTAAACCAGACATATCGGTCAATGGGAACGGGTAGTTTGGGGGGGTTTTGTACCCTAAAATGGGGGTTTTTGCGTTTTTCACATGTAATTTTTAAAAATTTATAATTTTATATATCACCATTGGAATTAGCTTAAAAAACTACACAATTAAGTTCCTTAAAGTTTTTCTCTATTGTTGGAGATAGAGAAAAACTTCGATAAAACTTGATATTTAGCTTCATGTGGTTGAGGTCTATCCATTTATGCTTAAAAATCATAGTTTATGTGTTTATCATGGCAGCAAACCTGCATACTCTTTCTCCATATCAATCATGTATTGAATAGGCAAACTCCTTTATCTATGGACAGATGTTGATGAAAGTTGATATAAATGCTAAAAAAAATTAATTGTTTACGCTAGAAACACCTACTTTGAGCGTTCCTCACAGCAGCAAACCTGCATACTCTCTCCCATGTTAATCTATGGAGAGTAGGCAAATAATACTCATATTTATTGACAGATTATGATCAAACTATATTATTATTGTATTATTATTATTACGTTATTGATTTGGAAATTCGCTGAGTACGTAGGTCTGCTGCGACGGTGGTATTTAGAATTTGTGTAAGTGAATATTAAGAAAATTACATTCTTATCGCATGTTTAGGAAAACCGAAGCCATTAGATTTCGAAATAGATTTATTTCGCTACATTTTCATTTACAAGCAATTTCACAATTAGTCTGTGTTAAAATTATTATTCCAACTTGCATAAGTCTTCCAAAAAATACCGAAACGTAGTAGCGTTTTTTACGAAGATGTTTTCTAGTACTTGCCAACTGTTTCCACATTTTCGTTATGTTTTCTAGATAGATGTTCCAGTAAAGTTTTTTAACGAGATAAATGATTAGAACGGTCTAATTTTTTTATTGTTTATGCAAACTGTTCATTGTTTTCTTTCTTCTAGCGTCTAATGAGCGCCTTAACATGTTGGTGGGAACGTTTCATAGTGTTCAATTTCATTGTGTCAATAAGTGATGTTTTTTGCGTCGGAAAATTGAAGGAGTTAAAACACACCGCGGTTGCTTCTTCATGTTGAAGGCGTTCAGAATTGTTCGTCACAATTCACTGCTGAATTTATTAGTGAATTGCGTCCATAAGTAATATAGTGCTGTAATATATATAACAAATAACAACACAAAACAAACACAGACCTACGTTGGTACAGATTTCTCTCGTATAAACTTCGGATTAGTGTACTACAGTATTTTGAAAAACCACAATCAAGTATTTCAAAGTAGTTTTAAGCAATAATGTACACAAAACATGAAATCATTATCATTCTAATGATATATAAAATTTATTATTTGTAATATATCCTGAACAAATAAATTTATTACACGTTTTTCTGTTCCACAAAAATATTTATTGTTGGATGATGTTTGAAATATTAAGTCTGAACGATACATGTTATATAACCCAGTGTTTGGAAGCATGATAATAATGACAAAGTAAAAACTTAAAATTGAAAAAACCTTTTCAATCATATCGTATTTTTTTAAATTTTATTTTATTTTTTCGTTAGTAATTAGACTCTTACCAATAGGCCTACTCGATTTATAAGTCAATACTAAATGAAGACCTTGTAACTTGGATACGTATGAAAGAAAATCAACGTAGAGTTTGCTCGTTATTATAAAATGATACGCTTCATTGTGTACAAATATCATAGTGTCCAAAAGTATACTCTGTTCCGAAACATCACTGTATTTACTTACTAACCTGACTTTACTTTTGGACACATTGAAACAGAGTTTATTTCTAAGGTTTTGGACACTATGTAAGGAATCTGTGACAAACTGCAAGAGTTGGCAACCTTGCGCGATCCGTTGATCAACTGTACATTCCAATATGGAAACAACTTTCTCGATCATAATTGAATTAGCAACCGTGTAGCCAACAAGTTTGGCAAACATTCGCTCGTGCAGTTCGTGTCAAACCATGACCGGAAGTCGGATGAATGAAGTGAGGATTTCCCCGCCGTAGCGGAAGTGAGGATTGTGGGTCACGCCAGTCCACCTGTTGACCTGTTCATTCTGCGTTACGTCGCTAGATGCCGCTGACGTTACACCGGATTCTTCGTGTCATTATTGACAGTTATATCGATCACAAGACCGCCAGAAGAGTATTTAAAGCATTTTGACATGGATATGTCTTAGCTCTGGGGGGGGTGTTGGTGATTTTTAAGATGGAAAACTTGTAACAGGTCTCCATAGAAACTACCAGAACTATTTTATTGAATTATCAATATAAAAGAATAAGAACAGCTGTTTAGATGAACATAAATCATTCTCTTTATACATATCCATGATCTAACCTATTTCCCACAGGGAAGTAAATACAAACTTTTTTGATTCACGTATCGATCAATGTTTAGTTTCTACTAAACTAATAACAGTTAAATTAACTCGTTGAGATGCGACTAAAGAAAAAAAATATAGTAAATATAAAATATATAATTCCAAGAAAAATATACATTTTAGTATAACATTAGTATGTATTAGAAACTAGCAGTAAGCTTTGTATGGGTTGTAGGATTCAGTTTAAAGAAAAAAGATTATACTAAAATGTAAACCTGAAATCATAAACAAATCAGAACAAAGAAAATAAATCAATACCCACAATACCCCTGATATATATATATATATATATATATATATATATATATATATATATATATATTACTTGACAATTAAACCATTATTATAATTAGTTATACGTTAAAGTAGCTTTTACTTTCTCCCCTTATACGTAGTATATGGAAAAAGTATTATTTTCGTCAAAATCTTCGAATTTGAGTTGAGTGGGTATATCCGTTTTGGGGTCCTTTGAATCCAAAAAAGTGGGTTTGGAGGTGATGTCTGTCCGTCTGTGTGTGTGTGTGTGTCTGGATGTGTACAGTGCCACAGCCTACCCCGTTGGTCCGATTTAGATAAATTTGGCATGTATATATATATTCATGGTATCTCCAGGCGTTTTTTTTCGTTTTTTTGAATTTTTGATTTTTAAGGGTAGTTCACCCCTAAAAAATCTAAAAAAACGTGAAAAATCCAAATTTCTCAAAAACGGCTCTAACGATTTTGATTATAATTTTATAGTTTATAGTGCACAGAGTACTAAATAATTTGACACCACCCGCATGTCTGTAAAAATGACGGTTCAAAAGTTATGGGCTTTTAAATGCCAGAAAAATCAAATTTTTAAATTTTCAGCGAAAACAATAAAAGTAAAATATAATTTGACTGTCACCATTAAAACCTGCTTAAAAACTAAACAAATTAGTATTTTGAATTATTTGTCTACGACTAACGGTTCCAGAGAAAAGTTAAATTTACTGTCCATGATAAACACAGTACGTTGTCTGAAAGCGTCCAATGTTATTCTTATGGAGAATATTAAAATATCAATTTCTTCCTTATTTTTTAACCGTTTTCCATGAAACTTGGTATGAAGTGTAAGGTCAAATCACCCAACAGAACCAACTAAAAAAAGCTTGGTATTACCGGGGGGGGGGGGGGTTTCCCTCCATACAGTTCGAACAATTTATTTAACTTTGCCTCTCTTGTTTTTATTTTCAGAAACGGGACGATTATTTTTGAAACAAAAAATTATTAAATGGTATTTATTTAGATGAACTTTGAAGAACATGATGGTTTATTACAGATTGTCTTTCTTGAACTTACTTAAGGGAGAAAGTATGTGTCAGTTCACTGGCACCGTTTATTTATAATATAGTATGATTTATAAATGGGTTTAAAATTAATGTCCAATATAAACTAACTAATATTGATTTGACAGCTGTTTGTTTG